>CACRXP010000223.1:907567-924155 GCA_902702965.1 Spirometra erinaceieuropaei
CACCGAAATGACCTCTTCTGGCTTGTTTTCTGTCGTCAAAAGTGGTCATTCCAGACTTTCTCGTCTAGGTTGACAACATTTCGCCTGCATGGATGACTTCAATATAAGTTCAGTCAGTAAACTCTGGAGAAATTAAAGGGGGTCCATCGTTGGATGGTAGTGACTAAACTCATGGCTCTCGATGGGGCCTCGTAGCTCACGCAGCTAGAGCGTTGGCTGTACTCAAGCCTTTCCCTTGCTGCCGTGGTCTTCAATCCCACCGAGGTCATCGATTTTTGCACAGTCGGGTCAAAATGGATCATGGCTACGCCATGCATATGTTTATCTCAGTCTTACGTCAGCAGGCAAATCAGCTGGACTCGCTTTGTCAGTCGACAGACGATAGTGTGGACTGGCTTGGAGAGTTTGCAGGTGTATCTGCAGTAGTTAAGAGGCAGGAAGCCAGGGAGTAATTTGGAGGGTCGACGGCTCAAGCCCGACCAACAACAAACGTCTTCTGGTTAGACAAGTCCTCTAGTCGCCATCCTACCCCAACCCCCCCAAGGGCTGTCGAGAGGGCGGTGTTGATTGTCACAAAAGGTCACAACAATACGGAGACTGACTGAAATCAAGATTGGCTGGAGGTGAAAACGACAGTGCCGAGGCTTCCGCAAGAAGTGAAAAAGCAATAACAGCCGAGGAATACTATGGTAAGCTTAAACGTTAGTCACCGAGAGGAAGCAGTCGAAGCTGCAGGGGTGGTTATCTCCAGGGGCGCCTAACAAAAAACCGCAAATTAACTTAACGTTCTGGAGGCTGGCTGTAAGCGCACGGTTCGGCGGATAGATTGTGGGCATGGTGGGGTGGATGTAACAGGTTCGGCGCCTGGCTGGGCTCCTCTCGCCTTGCGCGAAGACAGTGACTGCCAATCATGCCTGGGGTTGGCGCATCCACGGAAAAAATTGATAGTGAAGCGGTCTATTAGTGCGGTCCACTCAATAAACAAACAGGGTTTAAGGAATAAGGTTTCAACCAAACGCCTCTACTTGACTTAACATTCAGGTGCTGGTTGTAAGCAGGTGCTTCGATCGGAAAAGGCTAGGATTTTGGTGAAAAAAAGTCTTGGCAAGATGGCCTCCTCATGATTAGTTTGTTTACCGTCGTGAAACATACTGAAAGTTCTCCCATATAAATCCTATCATAGAAGCGCGCACTTGGGGCATTAACTTTAAAAGACGACGCTGCGCTACATTCAGGGGGGAAGGGAATGCTGCGACAACAAAGAATGCCAAGAAACAAGAGACAGTTGGGGGCAAAATGTTGCCCTGCTAGACAACCTGAACGAGATCCGGCGCGCCAAGTGGCCGACTGAAGATCAGAGGTACCAGTGAGGAGTCGAACCTCTCGCAGTAGCACCATGCAGCAGCAGCAGCAGCAGCAGCAGCAGAAACATCGGCGAAACACATGTCTGGACTCGTATCTAGTACCTAAATTAGGAGCACGGAAAAACCTCCATCACAAATACACCTTAACTGCGGGTTACCCGGCGCGTTTACAGGTGGTGGATAATGGAACGACCTTCCGCGAAGGCTGGTTGGGAAATGAACAGGCTCTGAAGTCTGATGGGGTGCGGGCAACGGTGGTAGCTTCAGGTATGGCTGGGCACTGACCTGACCCATCGTTTTCTTACAGTACGGTCACAAAGTATACCTGTATCACATGGCGAACGCAGCCCGACACCAGACACTGTTCGACACAATCCCCAGCCGCCCAGAGGGTGTGCCAGAGAAGCGAAGTAAAATACCGCCTTCGAATCTAGGCACGATATAAAACTCTACATCTGCTAATCCCCTGCACGGAATCCTGGATTAACCAAGTTTTTAGATGCCAGGTGGTATGGCAAGGGGAAGAACGATTCTTCGGCAAATAACAATACGGTGAAGGTTTCACTGTCTGCTTACAGGTTGTCGGAACGGGAACTTCGTCCATTATGTTTTCGAGACACGCGATGACAATCAACGACACTGGGAGGACGATGAATGATACCGCGTCCATAGGAGTCGAGCAGCCCGGAAAACCACCCGACAGATGGATGTCAGGAATGCGAATAGACCTGCTCAAACATTGGTAGTGCATTTACTTGATACGACAGCGATCATGCCTGATCTAGCCGGCCTTGATGATGTCACGAACTCTGCCTCTCCACGCCTGACGATCCGCGGCAGCAGATCTGGACAGCTCACCCCATTCCCTTCACCAACGACGGAGACCGAATACCGAAGGTCCAAGAACTATCTACATGTCTTGATGAACTGGGTCGAGCCAGGTTTTGAACTGAGCCCCTCTTCGACGCCTCCAGTGGGGCAGCGATACCGGATCGAGGGCAGTAACACTGAGCTCCTGAGGTGAACGACGAAGAACATGCCCAAACCACTTCGATCGCCTTTTTTGAATGGCCTGAGTTATCCTCGCGATGTTGTCGCAGCGTGCGCGGACTGTCTCATTTGAGACAAAGTCAGTGAACTTCACTCGAAAGATGGTCCTCAAGCAGTAATGATCAAATACCTCCAGTTTTCGCTCGTCCTTCAAGCGCAAAGCCCAGCATTCACAACCACAGAGAAAGACAGACCGGACAGACGCACGGTAACATTGGTAGTGAATTCGCGTTGCCTGTAGGTAAGGACGCCGTGGTCTGGTAAACGCATGTGCATAAACACTGACAACATGCGCAGATTCAAACAGAGCCAACAAAAGGTAAAATACTGTGGCATCAGACGGTGGCAGAGAGAAGGCAAAATAAATAAAAAAAAACAGGAGAAAGAATCGAACCGAGAGGTCTGAGGAACGTGCTTCGATTTGCCCGAGGAAAGAGGATACGATGTTTGTAACTATGGCCTCCATTTCGGTACACAGAGTATCGGTGGAATCCAACAGGACTGACTCCGCCTCCAGCATCAGGAACTCTGCCAAGTGGAAGCGAGAGTGTGAGGGCTCCGCGCGAAATGTTGGGCTGAGAGTGTAGACCTGTTGAGAAGAAAGCGTGTGTTAGAAAGCGGACCAAATGGTCGAAAAAACGGCAGCAGCAGCAGCAGCAGCAGAAGCAATCGAAGTTATTATATCAGGAATAAAGCAGCCAACGTGATTTCTTGATTGGCGTGAGGAAGGAAGTCGAAGCCATACGTGTCTGGGTCTTTCGTTAGCATCTACACTGGAGATATGGTAAAACCCCTTACTGTATGCAGATTATGACGGTTCTAGCGTCACCGACGACAGTGTCCACCGCGTGCCCCGAGGGACGCGCGCGCAACCATGGCCACCTGAGCGTGAGTTAGTTGGCAGCACCTACCACACACAAACTCCCTCTCATCCTTCTTTTGCCATGGTACGAAGGCCAGACGATGTCACGACAACTAGAGGCGGGCTCGGACGCAGTGGCTGCCAAAGCTGAGGGGCCCGTCTGCGCGTGCCTCACACAACCTGGCTCCCCATACATGAACTGGGTTATTGTGAGGACGATTTGCATCTCATATAGACGACCACAGTAAGAAGGAGCTCTTGCGGCCTGCCTCTAAAATCTGAGAAGGTTCGAGTTATCGCATCAGTCGGCGACCTTCCAAGTCACGGCTTAATAGCGTCAGATGTACTACAGTGAGGAATGCGCCGGTGTGTCGTGAGGATAAATTCTCCTCTTACTCTTGCTTTCCTCTCCCATGCACCAGTCGGCTGTCCCAGCTTGTCAAATGAGCTGTGCTGATGGAACTGAACAGCTCGTCTACGCGTGCTACATCCAAGACTGGCCCGGACCTCACGTCGGCGAGCGCCATAAAGACCACATTAGGGTGCCTACTCATTCCACTGTTAAATCAGCACCATGCTCTCGAAGTGGACTCCCGGTGAGAGCACAAAGGGCAGATAAGTATTGAAACAGCACTAGGGGGAGGTATGGACCAACGGCCCTCTCTCCAACTTACCCGACCCATTCCAAGTGCCAGTGCTTCTAAGTGGAGTTGGGCGCTAACAGTAAGGTGCACGTCAGTGTGTTCTGCAGGGGGTGACTCTTCGGAACCGCCAGATGTACAGGTAAGATCGGGCTTCGTGGATTTAACCAAAAAAGTCTCTCCAGCGCCTTCGCAGTCCGTCCTGGTGAGGATCGGTGTGTCCACCTTTAATGAGGTAGAAACAGGGCACAGGAATCTGCATCAGAAATTCTCCAGGATGAGGCCAAAGAGGAGAGGAATAGAAGAAAATCTTGATGATGATGATGATGATGATGATGATGATGATGATGATGATGATGATGATGATGATGATGATGGTGGTGATGATGATGATGATGATGATGATGATGATGATGATGATGATGATGATGATGATGATGATGATGATGATGATGATGATGATGATGATGATGATGATGATGATGATGATGATATCTGCAGAAAGTTTAGGTATCATGTACGAAGCTCTTCAGTCATAGAATACTAAAAATTCAGAACAGCCAGGGGCTAAATCGAAAAAAACTGAGGCACAAAGGGGTACAAAGGTCAGAGCTAATAAAATCCAAAGGTGAGTTTATGAACTCAAAGGCCACCGGATGGAGAGCAGAAGCGCCAAGCCGCACATCCGAGGCTTTAGCGCCAAACTGAATTGTGCAAATATGGGCGCCTCGTGGTTGCACATATGGAAAATGTTGGCACAAAGGTTGGCATTGTGCGTCGAGCTTTTGACCTCCTATCGAGCAGTTTGGACCTAATGGCGTATTTAGAGGTCAGTTTTTCTTCCAAAAAAAACTAGATATACAAGAGGAACATGCCGAAATGTATGAGGCTTAAAAACTCATTAACGGTGGGATAAATAGTTAAATTTACCAGTAATGCACAATCCGAAGTGGAATCAATACAATACCATAACGCAGGTACACCCAGAGTGAGGAAATGTGCACTCCGGCGTTCAAATGATGGTTGGCAAGTGAGCTGCATAAGCCAGGATCCGAGTCACCTGTGAAACTTGGGCTTATAACCGCGTATTTGCAGGATCAAAAAAAACAATTTAGAATAAACGTGTCTTCTGAGAATTCTTATGATTACAAAGGATGGCATTTTGGATGAGAAAACGCTAGTTATTTGGATGAACGATTCTCTGCTCTGTCCGAGGAGTTTCCTGACTACCTACCACTTTGGAAACGGCCAAAGTTGCATCCAAATGCGGGGAGGCATTTCCGCCTGTCCTGTAAATTTAAATTCAAAAGATAATGCACCAGACTGTCTACAACAGAAGACCCAACCTTTCGGCCCGTGCGCCGGTTGGCCGACCTCAAATAAGATGATGACTTCGCCTTACCAGCGCCAAGCCGTGATGACCGGTAGAATATAGTGTCGGAGTCAGAAAAATCGGTCGGTCTACCTATAAACGCTGAGGGGAATATAAGTGCATTCCTGACTAGGGGAGGGCACTCCGTCGATATTAATGGCGGCGGAATTGGGGAAGTGTGAAAGCATTCGAAGATGAATTTGTTGCCAGATGGACAGAGCGAAGAGGTGACATCACTTCCTGAGCAGATGCTGCTGACAGGGTTTTCGCAGTCTATATCTGCATTCGCACAACGACCCGCGTATATCTGATGTCCGTCAAATCGGTCCCATTACACGCTTTCTAATACCGGGCTGTGGACACTAGTCTAATGATATACCGGTTTCTAGGCAATAACTACCTGCTGTTTGTGTGGTTACAGCTTTCCCGAGGGGTGGTACTGAAAAAGAAAACGAATCTGAGCGTAAACAGGGTCGACAAGACAAAAGGAAAGCAAGCTTGAGGCTAATCTTCTTCTCTCGTTTAAGCAACCGCCTTACCTCAAGATAGGCACGTTCCTGCATAACGCGATGGACAATGGACTTGCAGACCGCCCTTAATCGCAGCGCGGCAGCCATCTCGGGTACTCGGTGTCTCCAGGCGAGGCCCCGGTCGGAGCGCAGCAGACCGAGTTTTGGCCGCGAAGCGGACATAGCCCCCAGCAGCGAGGCGTCCGCCTCCGTGATGGCCGCAGCACCGACCTCGGCTGAGGGTTCACCTGATAGGTTGCGAACCACGTCCGCGACCAGGTCCGTTGTAAAGTCACCCTCTGGGGATTCTACCACCTTCTCCTCCTTCTGGTGGTGGTCAGTGTGTTGCCGGTGCCGACGCTGGGGACGCAGCACAAGGCGGCCGCGAACGGAGACGGCGCTGCCAACGGCCACACCCTCGGGCATTGCATCCGACGAACAAACCACCTATGAAGTGGAAATAGCGTAAACTGACCGCTCATGTCAGCAGTCTGTACAAAACGTCACAACAATTTCAGTCTGCCTTACCTTCGGCCCGTGTAGACAGGACTTACGCGTCAGGGCTAAAAAGAGGTGTAGAAAAGGTCACAATGGGCGGCCGAAGGAAATATACTATGGAAGCGCTTCTACTCTTCCTGAGGTTTTCGGCGAGCGAAGGACAAGACACACGTTGTACAGAAGGTGAAATAACTTCAGAATAGCCCTGGTTGCTGATAGAAGATAGATATGGTCCCGCGGCAGCCACGTGCTATAAATACTGCACTACTTGTGCCACCAGTACCCTTATCTGCGACTGTCTCTGATGATGGATTCGAGTGAGAATCCGAAAAGTCAGGCCAATAAATTTATTTTTTCCAGTGATCACATCTTCATCTTCTAAAGCCCTGATTGGAAACCGAATGATCAATTGGCAGTGCATGGTCATTGTCAGTTTTTTTTTACTAAATTTATTAGAGGCATAAAATAACCTTTTCTGAGGATGACTTTGTCTCGTGGTTATTTTATTAAAGAAAAGCAGGAAAATTGTCAGAGAAAAAACCGACTATAAAAGCGCCAATAAGCTTTGGATGCTAGTCATATCCAGTAGGCAACAGTATCTGACGGGAGAGCGATGAGAGACTATGAAGACATGAACCGGTCATAAAAGTGCGAAAACGCTACTCCCGATGGGAGGGATTGTGTGAGCTGCTGATGGTTATCTTGAAGAATAAATACGGAAAATGGAGTTTGCGACATCGATGTGAATAATGTATCGGAGTCGGCGATGACCGAGGTTGGCCGTTGGGAGTATATGGTTATTTCTTACTTATAATACATAAAACTTTATAAAAACACGTTAGTTGTTCGCTGTGTTAACTATCTGGACTGACTGGCCAACTAATGCGAAATGACGAATAAAAGATTAAAATCGCTTATGTGCGAGCATGCTCTCGCTGTAAAGCGAAAAGATGTGCGACCGCATGTCACCATGCGCAACACATGAGTCGCTGGTGCCTCACGCTACGTAGTCACAATCCGACTCAACGGGGTTTGGCAGTAACCAAAACTCCTCCTACTCGCATTAGGCCCACAGGCATGTCTGGTCAGCATTGCTTGCCGTTTAGGTATCTATGTATTTTGCTCGTCTTAGGCCGCATTCTTAATTAACAGTTAGCTTTATAAATATACGGTGACCGTTAGCAGCTGAACGAAGGGTCTGTATGCTGAGTAATTCTTGGGTTCTTCAAATCCATTTCAAAAAAACAAGATGTAGCGAATTCTATCACCCCGTAGGGAGGGGGGGGGTGGGCTTCTCCCATCGTTGTCGCCTTACGAACTAGGGTCCTACCACTTGGCCAAAAGTGACCTTGCTTGTGGGAATTCTAGGGTGACTACTGGTGGGAAACAAAGCGTCAGTAATAATACTCTCGCAGTACTAGACGAGGACTCGGGCGCAGTGATGACCCTGCGCATGAATTTGTTTATTGCCAAAGAAGCTTATGTAGCAGTGGACGGGTCCGCCCACCTCACGTCCAACACCTTCCAGCAGAAGAAGCAAAGTCACAACGACTAGAGATGGGCGTGGACTCTACTAATCCAGTACGTTTACTACTTGAAAAGTCGAACTTGTTTGGAATACAAAAAAGAGCAGGTAAAGCACTGTGGATATGTGAAAATCGAGTTTGTCGGTGTTTGAAGAGACTAGCCAGAGGGGTTTTTGCTAGCTTGTCGAATCAGGCATTGCGAACAACACATGATAGAGATAAGTAGAAGTGCTTTTGGTATTAAACCAGCTGTTGTTCGCCAATCTTGCCACGCGACTAAACAAGCTCGGAGTCGATAAATGCACTTTGCAGGTCCAGTGAAAGACAACTAATTAAAGTACTACGGTATCCGGTAAGTGACGTCAGAAATAACTATTGAAAGCGAGGCAAGGAGTCATCCGGGTCATAAAAGGTTTCATGCCAGCTTACTTTGGGTCGATTGGACGCCAATGATGTCGGTAGCCAGTGGACAGGGGTTTCAGAGATATAAAATACCCAAAATCGGTAGATATAGGTTTGCATGCCAACGATATCCACCTGACAGTTCGACTGTCGTTAACCACGATGTCCACCGTTTGTCCTACAGCATGGCGAGTGCAGGGATCCGCGTGGATCCGCTCACGGTGACACAAGGCTTTCGCAGCATTTGCCGCACCCTTTCTTCCCTCACTCACATGAGTCCGGTGGATGTACACGTAACCAGTTGGTCGCCCATCCCATACTCGAGGCGGGGCTACGGTTTGGTAACAGTTGAGAGTGAGGAGTAGTGATAAATAGGCCGGCGAAGATTTCGCAAGTGGCGAAAGATGCCTAAAGAGGATAATAAATCACCAAGATTTACCAGCACAAGGATAGTACCAGTACACTAAACCCCACAGTCTTCTTAGATCAGAATACTCGGCGTAGCAATCATTTACACTGCGCTGGTTTGAAAGTGGACGCAAGCACTTGGTCCCTATCACAGAGTAGCATTCCAGTGAGAGTCATCGAAACAACAGTCCTGCGGACAGTACGCCGAAAAGGCAATCCGAACTCATCAGGCGTCGATCTTTGAAGTTGATGAGCGAACTGCAAAACTACTCGCACATGCGTGTTACCTTCCCACCTACATCAAGAAACAGAAATTTATGGCCAGCTCACTAAAAAAACTCGAAGAGGTCCTCTTAGAGGAGGGTAAAACGCCTCAATCGGACAGGATTTGACTGCATGACACGGACTCCTGAAGTCGATGGATATATTTCGGTTTCGTGTATTAGCATTTTGGAAGTAGCGCCAGAGTTTAGGTCACGCGGGGAACTTGAACCTCCAGCGTGCCCAGTCCGAGGCAAAATTATCCAAACTAGAGTGCACGGTATGTTATTCGCAAAAGCTTACACACGGTGGACACCACAGCCGAAGCGGAGGCTTAGAGCTCTCTGCCCTCAGGCGCACCGACTTCGGGTTGTTTATCAGCATTAAGATGGCAGTGGTCGTCCATCAACTGCGGAATGCAATGAACCCATACCAACTGTCAATAAGAATTCCGTACGCCTAGAGACCGACCAGGGTCGCCATTGTTCTCAGGGCTCGGTAATGACGTGGGGCTTAACTCTATTACCCTGGGACAGACTCCCGCGGCCGCCAGGCTCCGATGGCGAGAAAATTTCAAGAAGATCTGAGGTTGGTTCAGACGCAGCGGTCGACAAAGTTCAACAGGCGAGTTTCAGGTAGCCGTTCAGAAGACGAGGACGTGGTCACTGGAACAGGCGATTTATTGGCCTGGCGTTTCAGATTCTCACTCGAATCCATCATCAGAGACAGTTGCAGATGATGGACTGTCTCTGATGATGGACTCGAGTGAGAATCCGAAACGTCAAGCCAAGAAATTTCCTGTTCCAGTGATCATATCTTCGTCTTCTAAAGTCCAACAGCCCATCTACGCGTGCCACGAGGGCTACGTTAACCCATCATTTGGCAATCTCCTCCCCCCCCCCGTCAGATTTATCACACAAAGGAGTGTGTTTGTTTGTCGCAGAGATGGGCTCTCCGGTGAAAACCATTCCTCCCTCTCCCATGTGCCAGCCGGCCCGTCGGTCGTGTGGTGCGGGGACTGGTCGGCGCTAAACAGACCGTCTACGCGTGCCGCACGTCACCTGGTCCCCACGGAGTGTAGCAGGCCTTCAGGAGGGAACCAGATGGTCACAATAAGGCGTATTCTTGAATTCTGCAGTAGCTATCGGCAACTAACGGCCGTTCGGTTCGTTGGCTTCGCCACAGCGTTTGATTTCTTCCATCGTGAGTGCTCGTAGAGAGTAATAAAACGGAGTTATATGCCCACGACTGTATGAGTTCTGGTCCATAACAATCAGGTCTATGCGTTCGCACACGTGCACAAACAAACAGGACCTAATAGGGTCTCCAATTTCACTTAGGTGGTTTATCATAATGGAGCCTGACCCTTAGTTCGGAGGAGGTACAAGTTATCCCTCAGTTAATGGCATTGCAGGCGATAACTCTAGCGTACTGAGACGGTGGGAATACTCGGCGGGGGGATTCACGTTGAATAGGCCACGCACTATTCGCTCTCTCTCCCTCATGTAGTCCCGGGAGGCGGAGATGAGGAGATCAGGCGCAGTGGTTGGCACAGAGCGGAGCCTTCGTCTGAACTGTGCCATATTCAGACACGGACGCACGCGACAAGTTATTGCCGACGGAGGTAAACCTAACTATAATTCTCCATGAGCGATTGGTCGTATCTTAGGGAGTAATGGCGTGTATTGGCATATGATCAAATAGGCCCATGCGATGCTCGAATGCATTGCAATCTTAGCGACGCGCAGTCGTCGCTATGTCTACGGACGCTGGCGGTTTTCTTCGTTTGCGACGGAGGATGTGTAGGTCACCAGATGCGCACAACCCAAACTTGAATCAGTTCGACTTCAACAAGGATTGTTCTAAGGGCATTTAAAAAAGGAGTCAGACTAACACGTCATCTAGTCTCGACAACCGCATTGGTCCATCAGCTTACAGTCCGAATGTTACTAAGAAGTCAGGAACGTATGCCAAATTAGGTCGTGCGCTCACCGCTGACTGTGAGGCCATGGCAATTAAGGTCGAAGTGCCCTACATTAAGGATTGAAGGTATTGGTATGAGTAACGACGGCCGGAAAAATCACCTTTTGTCACTGGATGTCATACTACGGTGGCAGCAAGCAATCACTGACTGAAAGCGAGGCAAAGCGATACTACATTCTCACAGTACGAGAAAGTACAAAGCCAAATTTTAACTATCTCTCGTAATCTGGAAATTTCAAAAAAGCTCTAGAATTTAATGCAGTACTTCAAAATTGAAGTTAGTGCTACCGAAACATCCACCAGCGACGGGAACGCTGCTGTGGACTCAAACCTCGCAACCAACATCGAAGTCAGCGGCGTACAGCATGTGCACCAGATATAACTATGTTGATAGAAGCGAAGAGGCGAGTTCGTAGATACAATCATCTCAGTTAGACAGGCAACCGTCTGATAGCATTCAACTTTTCCTGAATGTTGTTCAAAGTCCAGATCAGGAGGCGGGGGGTTAAGCCAAGGTTAGCTGAGGACAACAAACAGACCAAAAAAGGTCTGGTCAGCACACTTCTTTTTATGATTGACCACTTGTTTTCTATCATAGGAGCGTCCACAACAGTACGGATCTGGTTTCCAGGGCGAAAAAGCGGGAGCAAACTGCGCCTTCAACTTCGAATGAGTGGACTGGGAAGAATCAACATAAGCTCGTTTACGCTCTCCAGTGCATTCCCATAAAGAAAAACTGGCTGAACTTTCGTTCAGATGCGCATCGACGTAAGATCTTATAAAGTTTACTCTCTACACCTGTCCGCAGTTGCCCGCATCTGCCGACACCTCGTGGTGGCGTTCATGCTACTTACTGACTCTTCCAGTGGTAACTGACCTTCCGGCCATCTCGGCCCGCACTTACGTGAGCACATCTCCAGCCCGATATCCAGTCAGTTCAGCCTCCCCGGGTGGTGGGCTTGGAAGGGGATGCCGTAAGAGTAACGATTAGTATCATACCTGGGCATAAAAAGAGGGGGGACCACACAGCAATAAGTTTACTACGCTTCAGCAGACGAAGAGTGAATCCGGTACACACGGGCGCAAAGTATTACGGTGAGGAGACGTGAGAGAAATGTCCGTCGATCTACTCCAGGATGTAAAATTCCCTGCAGAGCTTGGAAAACGCAGTAGGGGGAAGGTGCAAGTGGCAGGCAAAAGCAGCCGATCTTTAGTTCTGGACGATTCAAATTTACAAGAAAGACCGCCAAAATAAAAGCTAAACGAGCTACGCTGAGGGTCGTGGATACCATGATTAGAAGCCAAAAGGCAAATCGTCCAAAGCCACATTGAGGTCCAAGGTCAACTGCTCACCGTGATAGCAGCAGGTGGGAAGAAAGTATGTACATGAGGCCGGACGTTGAAAGAAAAAAAGATACACAAGGCAGACCCAGAAAAATCTGCCAACTGGTAAAAAAAGAAACAGTAAGAGAATCAACTCGCCTGCAGGTTTTTCGGGGAACTGCCATCGTTGACGTCCAAAAATGACCGCGTTTTGTGCTTGCGGATGGAGCGAACCCAGGCTATTATCTGCGCCTCCTGAGCCTCCGACGGCGCCTCATTCGAGACGCTGGACTGGCCGTTACTTAAGTGTCCGGTCCCCATGCAGGATGGAAGGAGACGCCTGGAAATGCCGCGTCCCAGCAGGGGAGCGATAGCCCTGTAAAGGGCCATTTCGAGGTCTAAAACAAAAGAGGAGGAAGAATAGATGTCCAGGAGGATCTCACGGGAAATTTTAATGGTATTTTAAGAATATTCTCTCAAAGAAAACAGCCGAAGGAGCGTGATGCTTTTCTTCGCACTCACTGAGTGCAAATGGGCAAAGTAAAGCTAAAATGTCAACTTCCACGGAATAATCAAGGAAAATCAATGAATATAAAGTACCACCGAAGTGAAGGCAACAAAACTATCAACTAGGAGACGGTGATTAACGGTTGCCTTTGATGGTTTGAATAGGACTTATCATAGAACCAATACACCAACAGTTCCGGTACTTCCCGCCTTTCAGCATCTTTGACTGAGGAACCCTGGGTGGAAGACTCATAGATGGAAATACTAATCACTTTACCTAGGAGGGGTCAATTTAAAAGGAAATTAATGAAACTAACCAAATTATGGATGAGTTGCAAGACAGGCATAGCAATTGAGAGAGTGCTACGACCCAAACTGCATAGTGGTCACGTCTCCTCAGCGGTTCTGCTCGGTATGGCTAAACGGCGTAGTAGAATACTTCCGCGTCCAATATAAGTTACTACGTGGCAGTGCTACCATCCGTTTTAATTAGCCTTTGCCCTAGAAAGCAAGGTCTAGCATGCGCAATACACACTTCGGATCCCACACGCCAACAGAGGATACATATCAGGCAAGAACCGGTAAAGAGATGATTGTTGATGTGATTATTTCAGATGGTTTATGAAACATTCCCCTAGTCGACTAACATACGGTTCTTCTCATTCACTAAGGGGCAGGCCCAAATGGGTGGGGCAAGCTGCGAAAATCCCCCAGTACTCCACTTGCAACTTTGGAGCCCCAGACTTTTAAAAAATAAATCATTAGCGCATCCGTGGCTGTATGTGGACTCGAATGCTGCTATGCACCATCCCGAAAGATCAGTTTGAGCCCTAGTAACGTGGAATGGCAAATCCTTTTTGCCAGAAAATTCGACTTTCTCCGATATGTCTTGGCACAAAAAACAAACAGCATGTTTTACACTGCGCTTTCTAGGCTCCTGTCAGAACGGAAATCAAACCTGAAAGTAGAAAGGGAACAAACCCAAGTAGTGCTAGCACTTATCACGAGCCCAATAGATAATTCGAGCGAAATTTAAAATTCACTTTCAAAGGGACACTTGATGCATTTGGAGCGTCGAACGACTAATAGGTAACTGGGATAGAGTAACTTTCACAGATGGCGGTTTGTCGCAGTCAACGTAGTTCGAGACTAAAAGATCGGATCTCTTTATCCTGAATTCAAATGCTGACAACTCATGAACATATGATGATCTGGTTTTATATATTAGTTCCTTTGACACACTTAATAGAAAGTTATGCAACAATAAGGCACCCGAAGAGAACGGTATACCCGCTGAAATCTTCAAGTCTTGTGTCGACACACTGACGCCCTGAACGAGCGTGGAGAGACGAGGTTGTTCCTGATGGCTGGGGCTTATGCATTCTTGTACTTATCCTCAAGAAGGGAGATAGGAAGAGATGCGAGAACTACCGCGACATAAGCCTCACCGAAGTTACTGCGAAGATTTTTGCTATTGTCCTACTCAGGCGATTCCAGGCTGTTTGTGACTCAAAGACGAGGCCCAACCCAGCCGGATTTCGTGCTGGACGTGGATGCGCAGACCGGATATTCATCCTGAGGTGCATTCTAGAATTTGGCCATAACTACCAACAACCGACGGCCGTCTGCTTCATTGACTTCGCCGCGTTCGATTCCGTCCCTGTGACGGATAGTGGCACTGGATGGTATACTGGCAAATATCATCGCCATGATCATGGACTCTTATCGCTCCACAACTGTGAGAATCCTGGTCCGTAACAATCTTACCCAACCGTTCGGTATTCGGTCTGGAGTTCGACAGGGTTATATCCTATCGCCCATTCCGTTCAACTACGCTGTTGACTGGATTCTCGGGAGGGCCCTACACGATGATGGTGTTGAATTTGCACCCGGACACCGACTGACTGATCTCGACTATGCCGATGATGCCGCCTTACTTGCTTCAAGTTTTGGTGATCTGCCGTCTATGGTGTCACGGGTGAACGAGGTCGCTAAATCGGTCCGCTTATCCATAAACGCTGGGAAGACCAAAGTGTTTTCAAGCTGCATCCCTGACCAGGAGAGGGCACCCCTCGGGATTGATGGCTGTCAACTTGAAGAGGTAGACAGTTTTAAATACATCGGGACGAGGCCGCTGTCTAATGGACAGAGTAAGGAAGACATTGTCTTCCGAATCGATGCTGCCCGCTGGGTTTTCTCAAGCCTTCGGAAATGCCTATGGATCCGACGCGACCTCTCCATCGCCACTAAAATTCGCGTGTAGCGTACATCTGTCCGGTCTGTCCTTCTCTATGGTTGTGAATGCTGGGCTTTGCGCGTAGAGGACGAGCAAAAACTGGAGGTATTTGACCACCACTGCTTGAAGACCATCCTTCGACTGAAGTTCATCGGCTAAAATGTTCGGGTGGCTTTAAGACAGGTGATGCCTCGGGGACAAGAAGAATCAGAGATTTGGCAAAAATAAAGATGTCAGATGTTCTGTCGCCAATTTAAATTTTTTGACTGGGATTCCTCTAAAGGGAAATAGCCTAGGCCAAAGATTGGCAAAGAGCCGCCAGACCGAACAAGGCCTGCAGAGGCACAACCACTCCCATCGGGGCGATGACTCATAAAGCGCGCAGCTCAAAATCCCGCCAAACATCCTCCAGAAGACCGAGACACCGAAAGAAGAGAAAACGTGTCGAAAAGAACGGCGCTCCACTTCGATAAAATGCATTTAACGTTTTCACAACGGTGGGTCAACAAATAAATCTGTTCCAGTGAGCCCTTCTTATATCTCAAAAGAGGACAGGTGAGCTAAAGGCACACAAAGTTGCCCGCCGCACTCTAAGAAAAAATATTTTACAACGAGCGGGGTGTGCATAGAATGGACCAATAGAACGGGAGTTGAGACCGATAGGCATGCAAAAACGCCCGGCAGAAAGATATTCCGGGAAATATTCGACGGAAAATTCCCACTCAAATAGTGGTAGCTAGCAACGCCACGACAGTATTTATCGAATGTAACATATATCTAAGCTTTTACAAACTGGACCTCGGCAAAAAGTAGATTTCAGTGAGCCATAGAAAGGCGCCCGAAGCAAATTCAGCAGGGGAAACAACAAACAAGTCTCCTAAGTCCCAAGTCGAAGCCATATTCACCTTCGGAGTCAATTGGCCGCTTACAAAGAGGCCTACGCCGAAAATGACGAGCGGTTTAAATCCTGACCCATTAGGTGCGTATGTAGGTGACTTTATGTAATAAATACTTGCGGTGTGTTTGTTATCAGTAGTTTGTCATATAAAGGTGCCCAAACGGCATTAGTAGTGATGGGTGAGGAAAGAGTTGACCGAGGTTGCCACGGTTCCCTTGTCTGCTAATCGGAATGAAATCCCCTAAAAGAAACCTACAGCGACAGACCGACCAAAAAGGGAAGGCCGCTCAGAAGTAAGCCAGTCAGGTGAGAGAAGGTGGGGACAAGAAGACATTTAGTAGAATCGAAGCCCCACAATAGTGAAGATTGTAAGGGTGCTACAACGCAAAATCAGTAGTTATTCCAGCATTCGCGTTATTGACAAGTAGCAGTCGGTAAAGACGACATCGGTTAAACAACAACAGACTTTTGGCAGTATTTTCACCATGGCTATTATGACCGAAAACCAGTTTACTGACAAAGTAAACGTCAGGTTCCTAAAACAACCGGCTAACAATATCACCGTATCTACGGAGGGTGGGCACTCTCTAAAGGTCATTACAGGAGAACCAATGGGAGTTTGCAATTCTAATAAAAAACACGGTGGTAGATACCGATCTACTGCCCACGTAGTGTGCTGCTCAGTCACCGCCAGACTTACGGGACCTAATGGTGACTTGGCCTCACACATTCCAAGCTTTTTATTTCT
>CACRXP010000224.1:0-32855 GCA_902702965.1 Spirometra erinaceieuropaei
AGCGAATGAATAGAGGAGATTGGCGACTGATTCTGTTGAACCTTTGAAGAAGTTGGACGTGTTCTAGACAGTGGCTCAGCTCCAGTTCCAAGAAGAAGACGCAACCGCCTTCACAATAGCCTTGTAAGGGGGTACCAAAGAAACTTTTAGGTTCCTCTCAGACTGATCAGTTAGCAATGCATGAAATCCAACTCCTTGGCCTGCAGGCAACACTACGGTGTCTCTCACTGCAGAAATTACTTTACGTTTCCTAGTGAACTTCATCATTGTTGCAGATTGTAGCAAGCACGCAGGGAAAAGTGAAATTCACCCGATAAAAGGGGGACCCGCAAGTTACTTAAGCATGAAACAATCCAATGAACACACAGAATGCAAGTGTGTAGGATCTGATCTTTTCTTCATTTTTCGAAATCTCAAGTTGCCGATCCAGAACTACTCTTACAAAAAGCAGTGTACTCGATCGCTAGAATATTAGTTCCGCTTCTCGGAGTCATACTCGAATCCATTATTCGATGGAGAAGTAGAGCGACATGGGGGAGGCAGTAACTATAGTATTTACAGGACGAGGCGGCTATGCTGTTGCCGGCATTCTAACTAGGTTTTCGCGACCGATGTAAAAACGGATTGACTGGCCACGCCTCATTCGTCAGCGACCGCACCTTGCACATCGGCTTTTTCAAGTGGTGTTGTGATGACTTAGCAGCCTTATGTGCTTTTTACCCCTCTCTGATTTTACCCCTGGTGGTGGAATTGTTCATTAAACCTAAACGTCAAACGAATTATATTTTTGTTTTCTCTATCGAACGCACATATTCTGAAAGCCGTAAATTTTGGCCCGTCATAGTGAGAGTCATTTATGGTAGGCAAGCCTCTGCCAAATGATTCCGCGTTCTTATTCTGTCATGAGTGTGTATACGCAAAGACACGTGTCAGTGAAACTTGCCCATTCCAGTTGCTGCGGTCACCCAGGCGTTCAGATGGAATTAGACCGGTTCATACAGTGTGACGCAGTAATTTAGAAGTATTGCCGAAAAGATGGCCACTTCTGGCTTATCAGCTGTCACTAGCCCGTTCTGTCCCAAACTCTGCTGCCAGCGTGTGGCGGGCTAGTCATCATGAGCGGTCTGGCGTCATTGTTCAAGACCTCGCTGCCTCAAGGTCATTCGCCCCTTTGCAGTGAGCCGTTCCAGACGCACTGACCTGAAGTCACGCGACCGACAACTCGCGCATACCTGCGTCCGCACAGCCTCAACTGCCCATGGGGCCACTTGAACGCACCTCGCCCCTGCAACCGCAACCTAAACTACTGGAACACCACCCCTCAGCAAATGCAACACACACCGATTGGAGAAAACTCGAGCTTGGCCCACGAGCCTACAAAAGTGGCTGCCACCACCGTCCCAAGGACTCTCAGGGTTGACTGGACGCAGTCAACACCAGCCCTGGCTTCGCCAGTGGCTACTGCTGTCTGAGAGGACAACTCAGGGTTCTGTATACATTAAACCCCACATTCTGGTTCCTTCCGTCTTCTCCTTACAACATGGGCCGCTACAAGCGCACTCGGGGTCTGAGCCGGGCCCAGCGGGTCGCCAAACATTCTTATCACCTGAGCTACTGGCCTCATGCTCCGTCGACTGCCACCAGAATGCATAAAGTCAAATGACAGTGGCATTTTCGGACTATGGGGCGATTGCCTTATATCCTGTAGCCCCGGTTTTAAAATCCACAAGAGTAGCCACGCGGCAACGCGCAACCAACCGACCGGTAGCGTTACTGAAAATGGTGAGGACGCCGGAATGGCTATTTCTGCCATCATCCATTGGTAGCCCGACCTCAAGTGGTGGCACGTCTAAGGTTGGCTTCAGCGCTGCAAAGTTTCTCTCAGGCAGGGAAACTTGTGGCGCACTGGTGATTGGCGCTAACGCGTAGGGGACTAATTTCAAGTTCACTAGTTTCATCGCGTCCCACTTTCAACAAATTCAAATGTAGACAATCTGGTCACATGTATGACAGAAATTGTAGACGGAACGCGAAGGCAACTGCCGGGGCGCCTTCGTCGAAATAATGACTGCAGTCGGTAGCCTGCTTATTAAAGCATTAATCATTTAGATGCACAAGGAATGAAGAGAAATGTTCGGAGAGCAAAGCACAAATGAATGACCGGTCAATGGACAGCGACCGCGCCTGTCTACACAAGGCAAGGTTTACCCATGGGCACTTTCTGGAACACAGACGAACTATGTTGAGGAGATTTCATCTGACATCTGTTTCCTCACAGCATGACACGTGGGCTAAACCTCGTGCAATTCCAACCAGAACTCTTAAGAATGCTTTCAACGATCTAAATTATCAGAACTAAAGTATGATAATGTAGGGTACGAGTTATAACCTCGAGTCAATTAATACATCGTACATCCTAGTATCTGCAGATCTCTGGGGCCTGCTCGCAGTTTGCGTTGGTTCGATGAAGTACATTCCAATTTGCTATATGTACTGATGTTTACGATGTTCCTGCATAGTAAAGTAAGAAGGGGATGAGGATGCTCCCAGGGAGTGTGTACAGCCAGTTAATCTAAAATCATCAACGTATTTAAAAAACAGAGGGTTTCAAGGGTACAGTTGACTATTACCAGAGGCATCACTGATTAATTGGGTAATCTACTGATTTAGACACTTTTTATTGAATGGAAACAGATCGTTCGTATTGTCGCGAATTTGCACAACTCACTAGGACCATCAAGTTGCTCAATTGGGCCGTGGGTGTCCTAAGCAAAACATCAGGAATACAAGGCAGAGAGGGTAACTTATATTTTGGGTAGGCAAAGATAGAGATGGCCGATCGTAAAAATGGCTGGCATGGACCTGTAGGCAGCATCTGAGACCAGACGAGTATGCAAGTGAGATAATAGCGACGCGAACCAGCCTGATGGCCAATGGCAGCCAAAGCAGGAATGAATTCAATGGCGACAGGAGCTGGAGGACAGGGGCAGCCATAGCAGCAGCGTTGGGGCCTCTCAGTAAGTCGGTGTTCGCTGATTGGCCTGAATAAACGTCAGTCGGCCAGGTCGAATACTCATACCACTTGTATGCAACGAAGATACCAAGAAAAAACCTAACATCAAAAAATAAAATTTTCCTGCCGGACCCAATGAGAAATAAACTTCTCAGTATTATTCCTCATCGAATTGCGGAGAAAATCGACGTGACAGTTTGTACAACTACACTTGTGATACGACGGCCAGGTAAACTGGTGTAAACGGTAAGCGTTATAAGAAAGATACAGAATGTGCAATCGACAACCCCCGAAAGGAAGAATACAAGCATTGATTAAACCCCTACATCGTGTTTCTCCAGTGTAATTCTTGATAATTTGGCAGCCTCTTAATCCGTCCAGGATGTTTTGTTTCAATGTGGATCGATTGCCTGAGTCTGCTGCATATGAAATATGAAAGTGCTCAAAGCTAATGAGGACCTTGCTTTCAAACATGACATTTGCAAATAAAGATGCTTCTTGAAGCATTGCGTAAAAACGAATCATTGGTGTGCATTTTCTGGAAAAACTAATTGCAATACAAGACCTAACATGGGAAATGTGTCCAAATTTACGAAACATCACTGAACACTCACAATTTGGCCCAAATATATTGAATTAGACTCCAAATTATCAATGAACGGCTTTGAGTTAAGTGAGAACACAAAAGAAATATTAAAAATGGCACCATTTTGTCTAAAAGTAACAATTTTTGCGTGGGATTGCCAAAATGTCAAATCTGTGCTAAACGGGTAAACTTAAGGTTTAGAAGCACAGAAAGTCTGTCCATGCAAATAACAAAATAGAAAAACATGTGACACTTTCTGTAAGACCGCACCATATTGCTGTGTCTGGCATGACACCAGAAAACTCGTCGGCATCTTCTCTAATAAATATTGTCTTCAGGAACTGCCCAAAACCGGGTGACAATTGGGTATGTGATCCCACTGTGAAAATGGGAAGCAAGTAATTCTCTAATATGCGAATGATAGTAACAGGGGTTCTATGGGTGGGATAAACAAAACTGACCGATAGCCATTTTCGGAAACAAAAAGCTAAGACGAACATTCAAGTCACTGTCTTGTTTAAATACGCCAATAAGGCGTAAAACACGATCGAGATTTGAAATATCGGAAACTAGGAGCTGTCAGCGGGCGAAAAGAATGAAAACCGGGGCATTGGTAAGATATTCTAGGCGAACTCATCCCAGGCCGTGATGACGAGTCACATTGAAAGGGATAGTGTGAAGAATCTATCGTTTGTTTGCAATTTAACCCTAACTCCTTACCCTAGACCCAGCCCTGACTTTACCCTCTAATCCTAGTCCTAGTTATAGCCCTAGTTCTTTTTCCCCATATATTTTAGGCGATAAGACATCTGAGATATTAACGCTGTAAAATATGGGCTATCGAACTTCTTTGCATCAGTGTCTGCTTTTTTAGGCAGGAGACTAATTTAAAGATGCATAACCATAATTATGGAAATTCCATTAGCGACTGAGCCATCAAACGTTATCTCCTTAAAAACACATAAGATTCAATACCCCTTATATTAACATCCATAGATGGAGTTGTGGATGCGGTTATCTACTGAGATCACTGAGTCTCCACAATCCACCGCTTTTTAAATTCAACCTCGCTATTGAGGGTTCGTATCCAAGGTTGAAGAGAAGCCCCATTAGAGCAGCTACAGAAGGGGGTCCTGCGAACATTGACTAAAGTACTGACCGAGGACACGATATTAGCCCAGGGAAGACCGTGAACGGTAGAGTGGCAGGGCAAGTGGAGTGAACTTTCAGAGCAAGAAAGGGATAACGACAAGACGATACAAACGACTGCCTCCCCACTTGCCCGAGAGATTCTGCTTAGCCTGCTCAGCCACTGATACCTTCGTTTGCTCAGATTATGAGAAGGGAAACACATGCACATATGTAGGCATGCAACTTATCATAGTAAAAATCATCTTTGTTGTTGTTGACCTCTGTTGTTCTTGACTTTTTCGTTGCTGTACAGAATCCCGGCCAGTGTACATTATGGACTAGGCGGTGTGATAATACGCCTAGGTGCGGCCTTACTCCGTGTCAACCACCTGCGCCCTCTCTCGCCTCCGATCTTCGTCTTTGTCTTAATTCCAGATTTAGGTGGGGGAGGAGGAGGAGGAGGAGGAGGAGGAGGAGGAGGAGGAGATAGTGCAGTAGGTGCTGCGCAAGCCCACTATCATTTTAAACTAACTCACGCGCAAGTCACAGTCTCTGTTCTCATTCTACTGTGGAGCACACGGTGGACATCGGAAGTGACGGTCGAAATGACTGTCAGAAATGCCACCGATAACGTAGGCTGAAAGGCAGGTACTTCGGACCGAACAGGGACCGCACTGGCATATGTTTATCGGGCTACGACGTGTCTGCGCAACCCTCGTCAATGCCATACCTGCATGCGGGACGCTGTAGGTGGGGACTTTTGCGTCACACCAGCCACCGTGCGAAAACTTATCACCAACTCATAAGCAGGCTCGCAGAGTCGGCTGGTGTATGGGAATGGGAATTAGGATGACACCAGTGAGTCCATCTCCAGGACACATCGTCGCACACTTCACTATACTAAATCTGACCCGCTGGAATCTATTATGCTGTGCTGTCAATTGTGGCTAGGAGGGTTACCGATTTTCGTAGTAAGTCGGTGATTTTCAGAAATGAATGACAGGCTACAATGACTTCGCCGTAATGCGATCTTTGTGACATTATCCCGTATATGAAACCCGAGTTATCCTTACAGTAGCTTGGTACGCCACGTGGGGAACCAGGCTGTGTGTGACAATCGTAGGCGAGCTATTTAATTTTGTCAGCCACTGCGTTCACTCCAACCTCCCGTCGTCCTGAATGTGTCTCCACATCGGAGCAAAGTAGGAGTGGAGAGAGGGAGAGAGAGAGAGAGAGTAAGGTAGACGCATCACAGATTTACTTCACTGTAAACGAGTTCATGCGCAAATTTCTCCCTGGGCCCACCTCATTGGGTAGCCGTGACTGTTGTCGCCTTCGATGTTCAAACCGCCGTCACGTGTGTTTTCGCGGCTGCACCAGTCTAACCTGCCTGAGAGCGATTATGTGCGCGTCACCACCTCTACGAGGTCTTTGTATGTTTGTCCAAAATGGAGGACAAGATGAATACTGGGTTTTGTGGGTCGTTCAGCTGTCGTGACGGCCAGATGGCAATCTACGCAGACTGCGACGGAGTGGGTAGAGACCTGCGGTAAACTAACATACAAACGCATAGTTTCATGGACTGGCAGACGCCGACGACGACAACGAAGGCGACCGATACAGGGCTGGCGAGCCGGTCAGCAGGGGTTTGACAAACTGCTCAGTCACACGTTTCCGCGCCGTCCTGCCCACCTCAGCTTAGGCCATTAAATGGAAGGAGCTGATAGCGTTGTTGCAGAAGACGAAGCATGTGAGGCATGCTCGTAACTCTAAGGTAACAGCAGTATAAGAGGACGTCCTAGGACGCATGGTTCTCGATACACTACATGGGACAACACGCCGTTCTCGTCAGAAGACCAAGTCTCATTCTACCCTCGCTGCCAGAAGACGACTTCTTTAATTACGGGGGTGGAGATTTAGTGTTTCGTGGACGGGATTCGAAAAACAATTAATGTCTCATCGTATGAAATCTGTTTCTTTTACAAGTATGTCACACGTAATCACTGAACGTTAGGGTTTTGATGAGTCGAGACTGCATGAATTCTCAAATGAATAACCACCAAACGACTCCTTCGGTCGTAGTTAACCTGTTACGCTCATCGTTGGTGCCGCTCACGCAGAGGAGTTCTACTTCCAATTTACCAAAACAAAGGTATAACTGGTTAGGCAAATGCGGAAAATTCGGTAAACTCGGCGTGCCTCGAACCCACGGCAGAAAACAATAATTTAGTACAGCCATCGCTACTACCACATGAACTAAGATGCCCCGACAAAAACCCTTCAAGTTCTTCATATTTGGGCTAAATTACCTGCACAACCTACTGCGACGCATGGACTTCATCAATTCCAATACAGTAGTCTAACTGCCCAAACAGGTTTTCCTAAACAATCGGTCTAGAATTCACCAGATGACCACTAGTTACGTCCAACTGGTCGATGCCTTGACAGATTTTAACGGTCTAACTGACCACCAAATTGTGAAAAACTCGGCGACCTCGGTTGTTGTGCTTTGGAACCCTACCGATGCCGTCGGGTGTCTCATAAAGGTTCAGTCAGTTAAATCAAATAAGTCTGCCAAGATGCCTATTAAAACAAAAGTACATTATGAGCATGGTCTATCTATCGATAACTGACAGTTTTCCGCACTAAGAAGTCGCTATTGGGTGCTGATATTGGAGGTGCGGGGACAAAGAAGAATCCTATAGCATACGAAAATTACTCTTGACTGTAGCGGCACGTCGCATTCATCGACATTCATCAAACCGGCGTGCTCACAGAAACGCAAGGGGCCGAGGATGACCGCTGACAGAACGGGGAGACAGATAATTGGATGGGCTCTAGATGTAGGTTGCAGCCTAAAATATGTCGGGGAAAGTTGAGTTTTTACTACTCAAGAAACTGAGTTGGAGGAATTCGACACAGATTACCCTTCGTGTTGAACTAGAAAATGAACTAAACACTCACTTTGGCTAGCAGTCGGAAGAGGTTTAGACTGTCCTGGATTAAGCAGTTCTTCAGACTGGGAAATGGAGTAGTCTTCAGCGATTCGAAAAAAAATAAATCTGGATCAGCCGCACGTATACGTTAAAAAGATTTTTCATCTTTTCAATCGACTCGCAACTGGAGCTCAAATGTTACCTATTGGGGATCTTTACAATTCAACGGTAAGAGTTAACTAATGCTCTTCAATGGAAGATAGACAACCGCGTGTTTTACCAAGACTTTTTATAAGCACACGTCTCTCGGGCAAAAGTCCAATTCGCGCAAAAAATGGCAAGCCAATGGATTTCGGGACAAAATGCAACGATGGGTGATTGTGTGACACATATCCAAATCTTAAATCCCTAGGGTCACCTATGCTTGAGAAACTTACGGGTGGCAAACCAAACTGCAGAATATCACCAAGGCAGATAAAAAAGTAATCAGACATTCAGAACGGCCTGCGCTGGCGAGCATGGAATTTATATTGCGTTCCCCTCAGCAGTGGTGCTACGTTATTCCGGCCACACTAAAGGACATCGGATCACCGTGAAGCCTGCCGGCTGCAGTTTTCTCTATCCAAACTTTGTTTACCTCTCCTGGATTTCCCTGATGGCAACGGTATGGAGAAGGACCCCACTTAACTGTCAGCTGAATGTGGATCGTGTCGTATGTGGTTTTATTTTGGCATACATTTGCAGGCCGTCGTAGAAACTACACTGCTAACAACGATTACTTCCCACGGCCTCACACCTTAACTTAAAATCCGTTATTTTGTGAAAATTACTTTTTGTTTATTGTTTAATTACTACTCTCATTTCCGTTGTCATACAATAGCGTAGGATAAGACTTTCGGCATAAATCCAGGCAATTTCTGTGTTTTCTTTCCTTTTGTCAGCTTACTGTCTACCGTGCTACCCCGCCTATAAAACTCCCTTTACCGTAAATCACGTATAACACGATCCACAGTGTACTGACAGTTAAGTGGGGTCCTTCTCTATACCGTTGCCCCTCTGAGCTACCCCAACGTCTGCAAGCACATTGGCATGTATCAGAGGGAGAGTTAATATTGGGAACACCAAGAAGAAGAAGAAGAAGAAGAAGAAGAAGAAGAAGAGGACGAAGAAGAACAAGAACAAGAACAAGAAGAAGATGGCTAACCTGACGGAGATATCTGTCTAAGTATGTTTATTTCAAGCATGCAGCTTCAAACACCAAATCAATCGTAAGAGATTGGCGAGTGCGGTCTGCAGCTGGCAATGTGTCCGGCTCGTCAGTCATCAGTAATAAACCACCGGATTTTCTACCCGAAACCCCAGAACAAAGTAATTATACTGCACTAGACAGCCCTTATTCTTCGAATAAAGACGTGTTGCCCAGAATAACAGGCGGCTAAATCTTCCTTTGAGATCGCGACTCTGCTGCTGCGAAATAAACTCCAGAAGAGTCCCTACCAACCTCTTACACATTTGTTAGCAGCAGGAAGCAGTGTGCAGTTCTCGCGCCTATTCCATGCTATGGTAAGAACGGAAAACGTGGTAAGTAGAAGAGGTTCATACACCGTTTGTCTCGGAACGTTGATACCTAGGAAGCACGGCACAAAGTAACAGATGTAATCACCTTGTGAACGAAGAAACCCACAATCCCGTGTCTTGGTTAATTTGTACGTCATTAAAGTTCAGTAAGCTCGTCTGCCATTCTGAACTGCCCGCTATGGCCTGCATAAAACGGAGGGTGAGGGCGACGGCGTCCTCCGGTGCGACGAACAAAATTTCCCAGAACTCAGTTTTTTAAAATTTGATAAGCGAGATGGCGGTACCGTAAGCACTCTCAAAAATGACTACGAACCTCGTTCGACCTGGCATCGGACCAACGCCGACCCAAATCTCGTTCCACTAGAGCTGAGAAAACCGCAAAATAGAGGCATTAGCAGCAGGCGTGCTAATTTAGACAAAATCGATGACTTGTTTGTTTGAGCGGTACACCATCCGAGGGACTTGGCTGATAGGTATATCCTCCTAATTTAGATCAGAAAAGGAAAGATAGAGTATGGCGAAGATGAGTCAAGGAAAGATTAAATTTCGGGATTTGTCACCTGTCTCACAAACCTAATCGTCCTTATTTGTGTTACCGAACTTAAAAACCCTTCGCCTAGCCTTGTTTACCCTTATAGTGTCACATGCAAAAACGCCAATGGTTGGGGTTAGGACACACAAACCCAAATGTGGGAAATCGAGAGTATGAATACAGCTTTGTGAGGACGAAGGGTAGAGCTATAATAAGACTTTGTTTTACCACTTCTTTGCTCTAGCCGCACTTCAATGCTCAACTAACGCTACTTGTGCCAATTATTGCACTATTACACTTTGGACTTAAAATATCACACGTAAACAACTAAAGTTTTGGGTTGGCTTCCGGTAACTGTTGAGAGTTGATATACCAAAATCCCAAATGTAGTCTTAATTTTAACTGGGACACTATATGAACACACGGAGTCTTTTTTGCCAGCTTAGTTTTCAGTCTGAAAGGTATAAGGCGTCTCCACTGGTCCGGTTTCCAGCCCTCTTTTTTGACTTCAAAGCGTCACAGCTCTCGCGCTGCTTGCCCACAGATCGACAAGGGGAGGAGGGATGATGTTGTCTTTCCATTGTGGCCTGATATGCGTACGAAAAGGACGACATCCCCAACTGTGCAGTCTCGCGATCCCAGTTCGATGACCTAGTCCCCTAGGATAGTCTTGTAGCAGTGAAGCAAACACCTCTTAAAAACCACAAAACGAGCACAAAGGTGCACTCCAGTCAATTCTCTCAACGTATTCGGAAGAAAACCGCCCGATTGGCTGTCGCATCTTCCTTCCTCCCTCCTTACTGAATCGGTCCGGTAAAGTTAGATGCGTAATCTCTTTATGTCTGTACAATCACCGTACACAAAGAACTGTCCGTTATCCGCGAAGTGTACATGCGGGCCAATTGGGCAGTTTAGTCGTGCCTGCATCGTCACGTACCTTCTGTGAGAGGTGACTAACGAGGGGGTCTCGCATCGATTTAAATTACTCAACTAGAACCATATGAAAGTGTGCAGACCAAAAGGGATGTATGGCAGATTCTCACCCACCTTACGTAGCAAACTCCGATAAATTTCCGAAGATATGTAGTGTCCACGGGCAACGCACATCGAGTGCATCACTCAAAACATTCAGTCTAGGAACTCAGACTAGCATGTTCCAGGACATAACCCATTTCTGCCACATGAGGCACTAGTCAAATATCGGTCCTCTTGACATATGAGATTGCCAAAAGATTTGTGTAAAGCCTATATGGATCCTGAGGTTGCGAGTTAACTTCCAATGGCCGACACCTGCACTATGCATCGAAGCTCACGAAATAGGTTTTTAGACAAAATATATCACTCATACGCAGTTTTATAGGAATGGATTGAAACATAATATCGGCTGACTCGTACAAGGTGGCATACCAGTTATGACGGAGGACATTTCAGTCGCCTACGTAAAACACAACTAGGAAAATTTCAGCTGGAGCTGTGGGTAACTTTTTCCTGATTTAAGATGCTTTCATAGATTCAATCACATTTCGTTGAGAGCATGCACGATAATTGTGCCCCCTATGTTCAGCTTGTATGAAATCCCGTCCTGCACCATCTTTATACTTCAACAGACGGGGAATAAAAGGTTCAAAAATTCAATAATCAATGCGGATTTGAGGCATGCATTTCTCTTTTAAAAAATATTTGAAGCGTATGTTAAAACATTTAGGACTTAGAAACTATTCTAACAGATTTTGCTCATGTTCCATATCTTGTGGGTTAAATCAATAATGTTGCGGCTATATGGGTGTCACAGACGTTCTTTTACTCAAAGTCTCTTCTGTTCTTTGAGTATAGGATTGGCAGACGATGTAACTTTCTGAAACTTGAACATCGTGGATGGCATGTTCACACATTTTTTTGGGAACTATGATTTAACGCATGCACTCATAGGTAAGCAATGGAACAAATACATTCAATTTACTTAGGTAATTATATTCCCCCACTATCGTTTACGCAGTCTGACGAAATATCCTGAATAAAGTTCAGTACGTAATAGTTCATTACACTACTTGGGATGACGTTCTGTGCCAGTCAAGCCTGTAAGCTCACTTGGGATTTCAACAGTCAACGAGTTCCGACGCAAACTGTAGAATCGGGTCGACCATCGCTCTTTATCGCACAATGAACGAAAGGAGGGAAATAAAACTACAACTAAAAGTTCAGTAAATCCGTAATTTGAAAAGAATCAGTGTTTAAGAGAAACATATTCGGGAGATGATAACGATGCTGACGATACATTCGAGGAATAGAGTCGGTTTTTGTGGATTAATGTCTACCCGGTGGTGGAAAGCATAATCCCATGATAGTCTCACAGACCAACCAACCGGAAGAGGCCAGAACTATCGCTAAGGCCAATTGCTGAGCTCTTTCGGTTGGCTGGAAGCGATACAAGCACTGATTTGTTCACCGACCGGAGAGGCACTATCCTCAAACACGACTACTGTTTCTAACAAGATAAAAAGAACTTGCGGCCTTCCAGCACTCTCCTATGCGCATAAATCGTCCCCGGGCTCCACACTCACAAGGCGAGTAAACCGTACAACCCCCGGGAATCGGTTTATATAAACTGGTGGCAGGCCGTCACTCACTGTGACCTGAACTCTGTCCTCATTGGTTCATGAAGAAGCCACCTTCCAATTGGTTGGGTTACGTTGACCTGACGCGCCTCGACGGCGAATGCAACGATAGTCGCGCGACGCACGCGCGCAGACCGTCGTTGGTGCGCCATCCACAGCAGGACGCCAGCACTGCCACTGGCGGGCAAAAACTGAGGTCACGTATGCATACCTCAACCGTCCGCCCCCCCCCCTCCCCAGACCACCGTGTCCCCGCTGAGGTGCGACTTTTGGAGTGACCTGATGGAATACCAAATGAATACTTCGTGTCGCCTGTGTGAAGTAGTGGTGGCGAGACCCACACCAGGACACTGCTGCTCTCGCCAAGTCACCGCTCTCCGTATAGTTAGCTCTCGTCATGCACTTGCGCACTCATAAACCGATGCACACAGAGGGGCGGTTATCGTAGGGACAACCGCTGTGCGAGCCACCCCTTCTCAGGAGACCAGCGTGTCCTCACGTCTTTAGCCAAGTAAGCGCGACGTCCTCAGTAGGTCACGCAGACCTCACTCTCACTCTGCAGGCGCTGAGGGCACAGAAAGGCAGAGATGCCGAGAAACTACGCATTTAGGTCCAATCCTGATCCACGTCGTTTATTCCGATCAGCGCACCCTTGTATTGGAAGTGCAGTAGGGGCAATTGCTGTAGCCAAAACTGATTGATAAGCGCCATGGTGCCGATTTAGAAGCTCTTCCCTGGAGCCACTGAAGTTAAAAACTTATTTATGTGCCTCCCAAGTTTTACCTCTTGGGAAAGCCGACTGAGGCCTTGGAGGCATGGGTGCTGAGTATTCGTTTTGCTGAAAAAGTCCTTTTTCTTTAATAATTAGACTAACGAATGTCGCACAGCGTTATATTCTGTGGTGCCCATAAAGTGTAAAAAAAACACTGAAAATATTCGCCCTAGGCTCCAGCGTGCGTGGTTTGCTCTAAGAAGCAAAACCTGCGATCAAATACGATTCAAATCCAACAAAGAACCTGCCCTTTTTCAGCCTCCTAAATATACATGATCTCCGGTATGAGATGGTGAGCTATCGATGGCTTGTGTCAACCATAACACTTTTGATTCTAGTTTTCTGATACTTGCTCTCGCCGTGGGGTAAGTATTAATTGTGATAGTAAGTAGTACACATTTGAGGAAAATATGCATAATACCAAGAGTTCAGGTAAGGGAATTAATGGATGATATTGGTGAAGTTTTGACGAAACTAAAATTCCACGCCAAAAGTAAAGGATTCAGGAGTAGCAAAAACACGTTCGGGGGATCAGTGGTTGATTTGTCATCTTATGGGCTTGCCTCTGACACAACCATCGTGCTACGCATCGGTATTGTTGCCTTCTTTTTCTTCCTTCTCCCACCTCTTCCGCGTATGCGATTAGTCGCCATGCGACCACCTGCAAGGGCTCTAGATTAAACCAAAAGGCACAACAGGACGAGCGTGTCTCGTAACCTGATTGATGAGCGCTACATGAATATGCGTATCGCAAAGAAGACTTTCCGGAGCTAGGCACACTACGCGGGGGACGTCGCGGTGGACGTTCGGCCGCGTTCTCTACCTACGCACGCAGTATGCTGATGTCAGAGCTAGACTTACAGAGGTGAGAAGTCGACCAGTTTTCGATTATACGTAGTCAACGACTAGGCGAACTGGCCTATTGTATGATAAATTACGAAAGTTTCACGTGTCCACTAGAATTTTCGACTGCCCGACCATTTGGACCCGCGACTGCGCCAAACACCTGTTTTCGTGAGACACCATGACTCTTAAATACTCCGAACGTTGGCCCTCTTGTGACATCATGAACTGGTCGTGAACGAAACTTCTAAAAGGTAACAGTTATCCCTATTACCCCCCACTACCACAGTGATTCATTGTTATAAGGGAGTGCTTTGCAATTCCACCTAGTCCCACAATCAAAGATCGTCTGGTCCGTCTTTTGATACACTTCTTTTTGGGTTTGTAGTGACCTATAGTGACGTGATTTTGTTACAGTTCTAGTCTACTGCAAAGCGTCTGCACATTCCAACGATGACCTGCTAACGTTATTCTTTTTCTGTCTTTGTGTATGTACATTTTCGTGTTATTATATTAATTCCAATAACTTTTGTCTCCGTACTCGTCTAAATCATCTTAGTCAATTGGCATAACTCCTTGAGATGTTGACATATGTAGTCGTGGTGGGAATATGATCGTGATGCAACGGCTCGGTCGCTTTGTTTTCCCACTGGGATTGTCTCTCAGACTACAATAGGTTCAGATCTCGAATCAACATACAGGGCATATCGAATGCTCGCACATTCGGCTGAAATGTCTCTCGCTGCCCAGTCAGCAGAGATTCCGGCTCAGAATCGGGAGGTCGGCATTTCGAACCCCTCCAGGGACACACGTTTCGCGACTGTGCCAGTTCTCTGTTTATAGTTTAACCTAAAAAATGTTGCGATCAAGCTTTCAGACTATTTATTCAAATGTGGGTGATCGTTGCTCGTTTGTAAGGCAGTGTACATTATATGTGGAAATAGTATGAGTAATTCTAACTTGATGTGAGATTTAGTAACTTAACCAAGTCATAGTTACTGTAATAAACAAGGTGCAGGAGGGGGGGGAGAGCCGATCATTATGTAAAAGGCGCTGCGAGTTTAAACGTGACCCTTTAGCGTCTAAGCAGTAGGAGTACCCAAAGCGCTACAGTCATCAGGTCGAATCCCGAGTTGTAGGGAAAGACAGTAGTCAGCAGGATAAGGGAGTGATTGCACACATAGCCCTGGATCGCCCTCTCAGGCGGATATTGTCGACCATGTGCATTGGAAATTAACTTCTCAGCACTTTTAATGAAGGCTCCCACCGACCGCGTTGGTGGGTATTTTATCCGAGTGAAATGTTAACTGCCTTTTTACGCACAATGTATTTACATTTCTTAAGTTTCTTTCAGGTCCCGCCAATAGGCAAGAAAACAGAGCAGTGAAAGCAGTTGGATCGCGCTAATAACGCGCACTATCCTCGTGGGCATTGGTTAGTCCCTCTGTCACTTCCACCAGATCCATCCCTATAACTCAATTAGTGAACTAGCCATCTTATTACGTCTAAATGTCCTGTACTGATTCCATATGTCGGTCAAACTGTTTGGTAAATAGGCAACAGTCATGTGCTGCGTAATGAGATGTCTCAAAATTTGATGACAACACTAAATTCTGACTCACCAGCAATGCTTTAATAGTTACTTTCAACGCCTAAAAATGGGCCTTGGGTCAAATAAGTTTCCAACAGACTGATTTCGAGACTGGTTCGCGTCTGCTGTGAAGCAGTTCAGATGCAAATGTTACAATAACATAGTGTAGCCTTAATCGCCGAAAAGACTCTTCAGAATGAGGAACAGACAGCACATTTTCCTGTCGAATGTGTTAACTGACGTCGGTTGAGATGACAGTTATAAATGTGTAGGTGCGACAATCATGTTGTCTGAAACAGTCGCCTAACAGACGCCGATATTCCAAAGCTGCGCACGCAGAAAGTATTTGCCAAACCGCAACTGTCTGCCAATCAGAAACCAAAAAGCAGCAGATTTTGCGAACGAAAGACGATAACGTTGGCAGGTCATTCAGTTCTCTAATCGTGAGGTCAGCCGGCCAAGAAAGCCCAAAGTATCTGTGTGCGCCAACATCAGGGTCTTCGGGCAATCCCTGGTCAAGGCGCTCCGGGGTGTTCATATTTACAAATTCTAAACAGTCATTTGTAAATGGGCTTGACATTGGGCTTTTCAAACAGTTTTTCAATCATTGGTTTCCCTTCTGCAAGTAGGTAAGGTGTTATGTATGCTTCATAGGACAAAAAGCTCGCATGATAACCTGCCAGGCTGTGCGTAGCATCTTTGCTTCAAGGGAAGGCTGTTCGGCAAACGCTTGAACTTTGACTTTTTAATTTTAATTGCGACATGTGCTTCAAAACTTTACCGTCCAGTGTGTCCATAAAGAAGGTGAAAAGGTTTGCATCCATCAGTCAAACACTGTTTACGCTTGTCGTGACTGCAATGCGACTTTCCACTGCCAGTGACTTTAACGAATTGCGCTGAGGATATCTTTAATTATTATAATTAATATTATACTGAACGCCGACTCACTGGCTTTATCGAATTATGCAACTTACTTTGGACTAACAGCGAGAGGACCGTATTTAGGGTTTGCTGCTCTTTGTCGAGGATGAAAGGGGAGCGGTCAGCTGGTGTTTTCTTACTGACTCCTCCTTTTTCACAATGGTGCTAATTTTAGTGAACTTCGCGGTTAATCTCCATCTCCTGTAAAACAGACGGAATCCCCCTGTCGCATCCCGACTGCCCTCCTCTTCTTTCGCATTAAACTAGCTGGCGATGGCACTGAATTACCGGAATTCCTTCCACAGGAGTTCAATATTAACCAACGGAACCCTAAAGCACCCTCGGTGCGGGTTGTTAAACCTCTGTGACTACGGCTGAGATCGTGTCTCCTTCCGGCAGCACGCTCGAATGAGCCCCCCCCTCCCCCAGGGGGGGCTCGTTATCGAACACCTCCGGCTCAGTAAACTACAGAATACAGCTCCTGCTCCAAAAGATATAGAGGCCAAGTGTTTTTTGAGCCTAGCGATTGAAGCGAATAAGCTGCTTATACCGCCTTCGTACTGAGACCCTAAGTCGGTCTTGGAAAGCTGCCAGGATGTTAACTGGGGTCGAGGTGAGGGACAGGTGTGCGTGCGTGTGCCAGCGGTCCTTATGTGCTCGTCAGGTCAAGCCGCACGCACAACACAAGCGTCACCAATCGTGCATTGTCATCTCACCGGCAGCTACCACCCAGCGGCGTCAAATGCCGTCAGTTCATTTTCTCACTTGGCTCCATGCCTGTACAGTCGGCTCAGAGCACGCAGAACTGTGATCAATACGGACAGTGACACCTGACTTGTCCCCAATGATTGCTTTGCTGAAAAGAAGTCTTGCCAGTCTGACGGTCTTTTAAGAGGTCGTTGAAAAAATATTCCTTAATTTTTATGGTGGTCTGCAGGATTAAGAAGCATCTACAGAAAACTGTTAAATGTTGAGATTAGTAGAAAGTGGCTTCTTATATCAGAGCTAGAGCATATGTAATTTTTGTCGTCTCGGTAATTATGCTTCGATCTTTTGAAAAGCTTTCCTGATGTTTGCGCAAGAACGCGTTTTATAAAACCACGAGGGCGTTTCATTTAGACCCCTGTCGGAAAATTTTCGAAAAAATGTCATCTGTTAGACGGTAAGACACAGGAATAGGGACGTCCTCCGTAGTACAGTTGGCCTTGAGCTAAATTCCAGGAAAGATGCCCGTAAGATGTGGTTGGGTAGCCACACCTGATGGACACAACACTACTGGGGTTGGGGTCAAGGGTTAGGGTTAGGGTTTATGGGTAGAGGTTAGGGTTGAAGGTTAGGGTTAGGGGTTGGGGTTTAGGATTAGGGGTTATAGTTAAGGTCTAGGGTAATGGTTAGGGGTTAGCGCAACTACTTCTCAACCATTGAAATTGCAACCACGCACTCCCGATAACTTTTCTTTTGCAGACAACAACTTGACCCCGTTGCCTGAGCGTTCCCCGGCCCCACCTGTAAGAACCCCTTATTACCGCCGATCGCGTATTAGAGGTGACTGGGGTTTGTTTACTTCACGTGGGGCTGCCAAGCCACATCCGACCAACATACCTATTCCCGTGTCCTAGCCCTAACCCTAACCGTTACCCTAGACATAACTTCAACACTAATCATAACCCTAAGCCTAGCCTTAACCCCAATCCCAATCCTCAAGGAACTAAGCTCAAGGCCACCTCTTATAACGGCGTGTTCCTCTCTTGCTTGTCCTACTTCCTCGACTACCAAATAGCCGATGAGTAGAGTCAAGTCAGCAAAATTAAGTTATTACCCACCGTAGCTGGGATCACGCAGACCAATGCGGGAGTTGCGAATGGAAGTAGACATCAACCTGCGTTTTTTCAGCAGATAAGGTGCCTTCCATTACTACTGATACCAGGAAAACTGTGCAGGCATTTCGCGTTAAAATTTTATCCAGCAAAAGTGCGTACCCACCTGCTCCGCAAGCCAGTTCTATATTACCAGAAAAAGGCTATTTGAGGGATTAAATTATCTTACTCGCCCCATTGCAATACTGTGTGCAAGAGTCGCTTCCGTTCGCTGTAAACGGTAATCATCAGCTATCTAAGAAGGTCCTGATGCGTGACCTCAAATTAAACCCGAAAAATTTGCCAATGTTTGTAATGGGCCTTTAGGATGTCATTATATGCACATTTTAAGGAACTTAATCTAGTTAATTACATTCTGGAATGATTTAAGGAAAACCTCTCATTTTACGTGCGGATGCGCACATGACTGGGTCTTATTGCGGGTAGTTAGTGTTTGAGAGCTCTGTTCCGCGGGGTAGGAGTTTAAATTAGAGCCTTTCTCGTTCACACATTCTCCGTTTCATGGGGGTGCATGTAACGAACCTGGCGATTGATTGAGAAGAGTTCTCTGGAGGTCTTGATCAGTGTTCGAACACGCCCAGTAGCCCGCCTTCTCTTACCATTGGTCTGCCTTTAGCTCTGGAGGACGGGCTGCTAGGCCAGGTATGTGTTTGTACACGCGATTAGAGTTGGCGATGTAACCTAGTTGATGGAAACCCGTCAGACATGGGAGGATCAGTCAGAGTAGGAAAAGCGAGAGAGAGAGAGAGAGAGAAACGAGGAGCCAGCCAGAGACACGCGTCACTTATCAGAGACCTTATGCAGAGGCGCTGGCTTAGTAAATAGTATTTGGGTTGATCAAACTGAGGAGGGGCATGAAGATGTCCTCCCCGGGGCGAGCCGAAGAAAATGGGTCACAGGAGCCGAGGGCTTTGTTCCACAATAAGGTCTCTAACTCATAGTATAGCTTTCGCCTCGCTGGTTCCGAATTCCTCGCCAGAAGGGACTACGGTAATGCTCTTTGGAAGACTGTGGGAATCGTATGAACTTTGACATGAAATTGAAAATCGCACAGTCGTTCTGTGTTCACAACATCTTCACAGACAACAAGGGTGTTTGACGACATGAGGATAACGTCATATCAGTGACCAGGTGATACGCCCAGTAATCTGAGTGGAGAGTCTTCTGCTTCGCATACATAACAAATAGGACAGGATGGGGCTCCGTGTGTGGGGGCGATGGATAATGTGCGCTGGATGATATTGTAATGATTATTGTCATATATAAGAATATGATCGAGTGGGCTCATGCTTCCGCCGACTGTGCGGGTATACTGGGGGCATAGAAGGCAGTTGTGACGGTTTTCGGACAGGGACACATGGTTTGGAAAGAAGATGAACGCGCAATTATTGGAGCAGTAGGGGTATTAGCCCGAGCTTCTGGACCCGTACTGGAACCCAGCATCAGAGACGCTGAAAGTGCAACAACAATTAAATGCTTTTGTAGTCACACTATAAGAGAGGGAGAAAGTGTAATGTCTGTGACTGGGCTGGGTTCGCGCCCCCTAGCTCGCAGTGGTCTCACGGCATGGCGATGGTGTGCGTCCTTGGCCGGGAAGTGGGCCGCGTAGGCGTGACATGTGACAACATTCGGGATAGATCTACGTGTCTGGTGACGAAATTGGTGTCAGATACCCACGTCTCCAGCTGCCTCTGCTCCATCTTATTACCTGCTCGAAATGGTATCCATATTCAGTGCAACTGCAGAAACGTTTATGACATGAAATTTTGTAAATTACATCCGACTAAGCACCTGCGTCCAGCCGGGAGTGCTCTGTAACATTCTCACTAAGTTGGGATTCGAACCGCCCCCTTCATTTGTGAAAACCTGGTACATTATGGGTGGCCTAAGAGCGTTTGGCACTCGCAACCATGCTGTTTAGTTTCATTAGCTACTGCGCCCCAACTTCACCTCCGGTCTACTTGATTCTGTATTGACAGCGGGCCTAGGAGAGTGAGGGAGGAGGGAGTGTGGTAGATGCTTCTCAAGTCCACTATCACACTGAAAAGGAGTAATTGCAGCCTGACCCTCCGTTCGGAAGGTGGAGGGACCGACTTAACCCGGGAGTTGGCAGCCCTCCAAGCCACGGGTTTTAGGGCCTCATGATAGTCTAAAAGTGCGTCTGACTGTTTATAGTGAGGAATATGCGCAGTCCCCAGAGTCGGTCTCAATCTCTCATACCTCTCCCAGACACCAAACACTGTTCAAACCGGTCGGCCATGTGATGTATAGGATTGGCATAAATGAGCGACAGAGCCAAACCGTCCGTCTGCGAGTGCCACACGCGACCTGGCCCCTCACACATCACACCATGTTGTCATACGAAGAGGGTATTCGGCTTGGATCTCGCATGCGTAAAAGACCCTTTAGCAGTACGTAAAACCACATACCGAAGCAAAATGGCCACTGGCTCGACATATATTAACCCACACGCGAAAAGGACGCCAGCAAAAATGCACGCCCTAGGCAGCGTATATCTTCTTCCATTAACATCTGACATGTTGACACAAAAATCCCTTTATTAATTTCCTTTCATTAAAAGCAATGATTAATTCACACTTGACACCTAAAAAGATTAAAACGGGTTCCGAAAAATCTACTAGTATTTGCAGATTTTGGAACGGAACCTAAGTTTCCAAATCGCAAGCCGTGTAATTAACCTGACGCATATTTGCATAATTTTACATAGCCCTAGGAAGAGGACATTTTAATGTAAGTGAACGTACTGCAATACATATGGGTGCTGTTGCATAATTTATGAACAGTAAAGACAAATCTAAGGAAATTAGATCAAGCTAAAATCACGTCTACGCTAATAATGACGGACCGCCCGAAAACCGAAATACTTCCGATTCTCCAGTACCAAATTTGAGTCAAACATCGATAGAGCGCAAGGGGTGAAACAACTCAGAGTAAAATATGATGGACGTGCGCGAGCCAAAATTAATAGAAAGGGGATTCCATTGAAGGTCCAAATGACAGTCAAATATCCATTTCTCAAAGATACAAATATGTTAAAACATGGCAGTACGTCCACTGCAAACAACGACTTTTATCAGAGCCCCGTAAGGGAAGAGCGTGACCGCGCAAATCTACCTCAGTCCTTTCCCACAGTCCAGCAAGTTCTAATGGCAAATGAACGATGTTCAAGAGTGGACGTGGGCACAGTTGCGGCCAAAAGTAAGGAGCTATCTACGCGCGCCGCATGCATTCTGGCTTCCGACTTCACGGTTACTGAACTTTATTCAGGTGGTCAAGTGACTAATTATTCTGGTAGACTGTGGGAAGGCACGGGGATGATGATTGGGTTTGTGCTTCGCGCCGTTTTTGGACTGCAAGATCGCAGAAACCTATGAAGTTTTGACAGATGTAAAGTGCACGATGGTTTATGATTCCATGACTCACGCACAATCCGAGCGAATGAGGGTCTCCCCAGCAAGTCTTCGTTTGATTCTCACTCCTCCGTTTCGGACCCAGTCGGATTGGCGGACCTCTTTCAGCCGTTTGAATTCCCTATCTCTTTTTTTTCAAACTCCCTCCATCCTCTCAACCTGACTAAGGGCGTGCGCACTGGAAGACGTTTTATCTCGGAAATCTCGCAGGAATGACAGGGAGTCATTCTGTGTTGTTCGCCTGAGCCCGATTCGTGCTCAGACCAAAAACTTAGATGTGGGCTATGAAAACTGAGGAATTGTCATCTCTGTCAACATTGTTTTTTCACTAAGTTGAGTATACCTGCAAGTTCCGCGCGGCTGTCGGATTCACCTGAGACCAGTCTAGTCCGCCATCATCACACCATGCCTACGAAAGTAGCCAAAGGGTAAAGGATAGAACACAAGTTTACTATGGGGACCTTTCTTCTCAAAGTCAGAGTCTGCGGTTAGTACATGTGACAGTCAACGACTGCCCTCCTTGTGTTTGTGGAGTCCAACTGAGGGCTGCGAATGCTGGAGTCAAATAGCATTTGCAAGCCCTAGCAGAGAACACCAAATATCCGTTCTTGGGTGAGTATTGCAGCCTGCGGACTACATGAATGCTTCACTGGGCAAGTATTGTGGAGTGCTTCGAGCACCGTCACAAGAGAATTGTATTATCTTCGGGTACTTATTCTCACTATAGATTCTGAGAATTTTCGGCACAGTTGAGTCCCCAACAGTTGCCTGATTTGCTTGACTGAGATTGTTTGCCCAAATTTTCACCTCACTGGCGGTCTCTGGTCGCCAGTTTTCAGGATTTTATTAGGCAGCCGGTATGCTAGATTCTGATAGTTTTGTGGCTGCTGGTATACAGCTGTCCATTCGTTAGAAGTTAAAGTCTGCATGCTACGCAGATACTATTCGCAGTAAGTCGCTCCATTACTGGCTGCCTTTAGACGAATGGAGTAGGAGCAAGTACATTAACGAGCAGACCCCGCAGTTATGGTGTCTGTGAAATAATCTAGTCCATGGGATCAGTGCTGTTTCTCACTGAGGCAGCGCAAAACACGTTAACGTCATCGACTCTGGCGTACAGATGGATATACCAAGCACGGTTAAAACCTATCGCCAAATTTTCCTAGGTTCTGTTTGGAGAACATACCAAGTCCGGTCAAAAATAGAGAATTCCTTGAGAAAATTAAAAACTTCGACTAGGCTGTATCTTCGTATGACCAGCTTTTAATTTTCAAAGTCATCTAGAACCTCAGTTTTCGCTGTCTTCTCACCTACTCTGCCTGTGTTGCACCAATCGGCACCGCGTACACTAGTGTGATTTTCCTCGTTTTTTCTTAACTATGATACTACCGATGCACAGATGTAGGGCTGTCTTGAATGGGCACCCAAGTTGTACTTGTATGGTCACGCGAGGATTATCAATGCGCTTGCATGAACACCGTACAACCTTACACTGACGAGAATACCCTGCAGCACATAGACTGCCGACATTTACTACATACCAAGGCGAAGCATAGACAACACCAACTGGGCCTGATGGTGCAGACTCGACTAACATGGTAACAAACACACGACAGTTTGACCGTCGCTACCAACGATTTCCACCGTGTGCTCGACAGCAGGGTGGGAGCAGGGACGGTGACACGCGCGCGCGAAGTCGTTTATAATTATGGTAGACTGGTACTGCACTCTCCCCTCCTCCCCAACCTCGCCTCGGTCAAGCAGCTAATAATCAGTGCACTAGCAGTTCTGACGAACGCATCAATGATCCTGCTTCGTCTCGTCTCCGCACCCAGCCTTCATTTGTGGCTCCACGAAATGGTGCTCAGCACGACGGCCACGCCCATGTAACCGTCCTTCGCTAGCAGGATAAAACAGACGAGGTTGTCCAACGTGCGTGTTTATAGCTGGGAGTCCCCGAACTAATTCCCAAACTTCCTCCCCACGCCCAAAAGAAAATGTCCTGCGGAGAGGACGACATGCAAACCCGCATACGACCGAGGCCAACTCGCGACGTCTCCCCACCAAACAACGTTTTAACCCACAGTGAAATTCGGCAGCTTCCTGGGATGAATAAACAGCCCTATCTATGGGAGCACTGCTTACCCGCTCGCGGCTGTCCTGTCTGCCATAGGGCGTCAATGCTCGTCTTGTGATCATGGGGCTGCCAATCCACCGCAACAAATTCGCCACCATCTTTGGTGCCTATGCCTCCTCAACGACCAAATCCAATAACGTAAAGAACAAGCTCTACGAAGAGCCTGCACGCCCTCCCAGCAACTGTGTTGGAGGCGGACAAAGTGGTTGTCATTGGTGACCTTGAGTCGAGATGTAAGATAAACCAGCCGTTAGCATGCTCATCCCTCTTTCACGACTATCCTGTCTGTTCTCCTGTCATAGTTGTTGAATTATTTTCACACCCAGTTCGTAAACTCGCGAATGAGAGGTACTAAGCGTTTGCAAGATTAACTTCTGAGCACCGTTCAGTAGAGCTTCTGGAGACATATTTTAGATCGGGGGATGAATAAAAAATGAATGTTCTGTTAACTGTTCCAGTTCACCAGGCCACTACCAAACGCATTAGCCACCATATCGCGGATGTTCCGTGGCAAGCAACTACATATTGGAGAAGGTACCTACAGCTAACTGAACTTTTTTACACTGGTGCAGGCGATTAAAAGCTCTCGCATGTTCACTTGTCATAGATTTTTCCTACAAACAAGGGCGGACAACGATATGTCCGGTCGGCAGTGTGCAAGGTCTGCACAAAAACCCAAATGATTCCAGTGGAACGCCTAGTGCTGGTCGTAATTTCGGACAAGCGGAGTTGCAGACCTTGTCCTATTTAACGGACGTCACTTGTTGATGTAGATTTAGCCAATAACAACAACCTCTGCCGCATCCATTCGGTTTGCGAATGAAAGTAAGCAACAAGGGAACAGAGGAAAATCTAGTTTTATTAGTCATACAAAACCCCTTTCCTTCCCACGAAAGTCTAATTAAAAGAGCCCAACAGCGACAATGTTGCATCATCAACATTAGGTAGTACTGTACCCCCAGGATTACAAAAGCGTCTGACCTTCAAGGTTTTCACGCAGTTTGAACCGCGTCCTAGCTTTAGCCACAAGCTAATTAGCTTCCCAGGAGATCATGAGCTTTACCGGCTCCTATTACGATCCACTTTGTTATCCTCCCATAGTTACCGCCAATATTTGAAGGGATTTTCTTAAGCAGTTGTTTCTGCAAATGGGTTTATTGCTGCCCATGCTCACCGCCTGAAGCATACAAACTGCAATATGGATAACCAGAAGAGGGATAAAATTATAATCTGATCGAACACAGAATGTGATGGTTGGTCCTGCGTGACAAATGGTGGGAAAACCCGAAAAGTGTTCCAGCCCTGAATAATCAAAGTTTTGTAAGATGAATTTTAATGACAGCTATACGTCCAGCTAACGGTTACTTAAGTCATGACAAACCTCAAGGATGGAGCCATGGTCCAATCAAGATACACCCAAGGGTTAGTAAGCTTTTTACTCATAATGACATGTTGACATTTTAGCAGATAATTTCTCATCAGAGTTCAGTGGGATTTGCTAACGTCACAAGTCAAAATCATTTTGTACCATATTATCTGTTATAAGTAACTTGGTTGCGTGAAAACTTTGGAAAGCTGTATATGTACACTTTTCAAGTACCTCCAACTACACATTCCCAAGTCTCTACGATTGAAATCCAAACAAAATGCCTTCCTTTTCCATGAGGTCATGATCAAAATACATAAATATCTACTGCGTCAGTTGTTATTGTTTCGCCAGAGACTTCATCGAGTATTTGGGACAGGTCACCCACCGAAACAAACAGACTGTTCTCAGTAGAGACGACTTCCTGATTGACCATCTGCAAAAACTGCGCTCCGCAAAAAGTAAAATTTATGCAGTGCGCAATTTTCTAATTGAGTTTTTTGCCCTTATAAATACGAACATATTTTGTAGGAAGCATGTGCAAAACCATGCTTTCTTGTACTCATCTGATGGCAAATTACATCTTCTTTAAATAATGCACTCGGAGAAAGGGCAGATTCATATTGACCCAACTGTGAAAAACTCGGCGCATCGGTGGGATTCGAACCCACGCAGCAAGGGGAAGGCTTAAGTACATCCAACGCTCTAACCATCTGAGCTACGGGGCCCCGCCGGACGACGCGAGTTTAATCACATTTGGGTCAAGTTACCCGCACAACTCATGTCGTCCGTCGGGGCCTCGCATCTCAGGTGGTTAGAGCGTCGGCTGTACTAGAGCCTTCCCCTTGCTGCGTGGGTTCGAATCCCACCGAGGCGCCGAATTTTTCACAGTCTGGTCAATGTGAATTATTCAAAATCTGCCAAAACATCTATGAAAGGGTAGATTACAGTTTTAACAACGTTCATAACTATGAGTTTTTTGAGATCGTGAAGTGCTTATTCATAATGTTTTATGTCTGCCATTTATTAATTCTGCCTATGAAGTATACAACATGGTCCAAGTTTATTACAACATTTCATGAGCCCTATGCGGGATCTCCTTGATAGCGTGCAGAAATAATTTCCTTTGCACGGAAAGTATACAGCTCGTAGTCTGGAAACCCTGAGCGCATGTGTAACAGCAGATCGGGTTCAAAAATATTCAGAAATTTAGGAGGCTATTCAAAACCGGGAGTAACCGTTTGCCTTAATAAAAACCTGGAAGAAGACGTAATATGCTAGCAATTTAATACAAGAAAGGATATTTTTGTACCTACTTCCTATAAAGTATATTTACAACAAGAATCAATAGGAAGGTTGCGTACTACGCAAATAGTCATTTTTTGCAGAACGCAATTTTTGACGGCATCATGGTGGGCCTGACATGCCTTGAGATTATGCTGTATGAAAATCGATATTACAACCACCCAAGTATGATAATCGATATTGCAACACCACCCAAGTGAACTTTTCCGAGAGGAAACATATTTCCCAATTTCTTCTAACCTTTCATGAGATAGACCAGCTATTGTAGCTAAATTGAACGTTTGGAGGCAAGTTAAAAGTGCTATACGACATCAAACGACAAAAAGGGAACCCTCACAGGCAGAAAAGAACAGCCTTTTACCTTCTACCATTTGCCCGTGGTCGGACACCGCTCGAAAAAGTGCTAGAAAAAACAGTCGGATATCGTTGTGCTAGCACGGGCGCCAGAGCATCCCAGGTGTCCGGCAGAAGCTTCTACCCTACTCCACTTTGTGGCTGAATCACATCGCTTCTCATCCAATTCACATTGTCGGGTAGCTTGAAGCATAAGGCTTACTGAGGCGGACAGCAACAAATCATAAAAAGAGGAAGTAAGATTGCTAGAGACCACAGAAACTAGTATTTTCGATTATGGACAAAGAAGACATCTAGTTTTGGGTTACTTTTATTAGCGCCGTAACTTTGGTGATGTGATTAGACCACTTTGTATGAATGCCTTTAACCGGAATCCATCGAGAAGTCAACTTTCTATCACAAACAAGAGTATTTTACAATACTCGGCTTTATTCGTCTTTACGTCCGCGCCCTTAAACGGCGTCCAGTAGGTGGACTAATTCATGAAATGTCAACCGAAATTCTAAAATGCGTTTTCGACTTGAAAAGATTAATTAAATAGGGTTGTAAAACTGATCATCGTGCAGCAGAATTCCATAATAATTCAGTTACCGCAGGATGCCGGCTTTCGAACGAGCGTCTTCTCGTCCGCATGCAAAAAAACTACACTCTGTAAAAATTATTACTTAAGCAGCATGCATTTTTCTCATTGATTTTCGATGCCCTTAAAAATGCAATTATATTTCATGGAAAAGATGCAAAAGGATATTCATTCTTCTGTTCATTCGGTAGAAAATGACGTCTTCTTTCAATTTTATACCCGAAGGAATGGTAGAATTCGGCTTTAAAAAACTGTTCCAAATCCCGATTAATTTTGAACCCTACCTGCCGCTACACTTGCATTCAGGGTTCCAAAACTACAAGCCGTATATTCTCCGCGTACGGAAAACCATAAATTTCACTACGGTAAACGCACAGACGTGACATTTTATGAACGGCCATTTAATGGTATTAAAGAAGTTCACAATTAGGAGCGTTTTTTAAAACCGGATTGTACCGTTCCTTCGAGTATAAAATTGAAAAAATACGTCATTTTCTACCGAATGAGGAGAAGAATGAATATCTTTTTTCATCTTTTCCATGAAATATAATTGCATTTTTAAGTGCATCGAAAATCAATGAGACAAATGCATGCTGCTTAAGTAGTAATTTTTACAGAGTGTAGTTTTTGCATGCGGACGAGAAAAGGTTCGTTCGAAAGCTGGCATTCTGCGGCAACTAAATTATCATACAATTCTGCTGCACGAGGATCAGTTTTACAACCCTACTTAATTAGTCTTTTCAAGGCGAAAACGCATTTTAGAATTTCGGTTGACATTTCATGAATTAGCCCACCTACTGTACCCAAGTAAGTCTATTTACCCGTTCGCCACTTCATCACCACTTGTCTGAGCCGGAAGATTGTAGTTTTTATACCTCATTTACATTATTTGTCTGCTACTGGTTTCATATCCAATACATATAAACTGGAGGAAGCTCGTAAGTGAACGAATCTACAGGTTGCCTTCAATAGCGTCTCTTTTTCCGCTTGCTGAGGCAGATATCAGATCCATCGGCTAGGTGTGTGGGTGGGGAATTAGGCATTTAGATACTATACAATGTTGCGCAGTTTGAGCACTTAGATTATTAGGCATTAATTGCTATAATACCAGTTGTGATCGACTTAATTCTGAAAATTCAGCCAAGTCCGAGCATTGGCCTTAGCTCTTCGAGAATCTTCTCAACTTCGATGATGAAACCACCACCATTACCTCTTCTCTGCTACAGAGTTTCATCCTCCAGCTTATGCAGTGTCATTTGACCCACCGCCTTCTCAGAAACAACTCATATGTCAGTCACTGAGGCTGCGCGACAACGAGACTCTCCGAAAGGACGGCATTCATGCTGGAGGCTAGAAGTCTTGTGTCAAAATTCGCATAGTCTGCCTCCGTGCGATGATTCACTATACAGAAGTAAATGGGCTAATTGCTGATGACTGGGACTCGACCATCCCTATGTTTATTTTCAAGAACGGAGATAAAACAAAAGAGAATTGTTGTGACATACGTCTCATCTGTATTGCTACCAAATATTTCTTCCATTTCCACTCTTGGTAGGTTTCAGTATCTGCGTGAGTCTAGAACGCAATCCAATCCCGTCGATTTATGAATGGAACATGAGCGCGCTGGCAAAATATTTGCGTAACGGCGTCTGCTTTCGTTTATTGCGGGTTTCTGTGATGGATAATGGAGGTAGACAGTATGCTGGCAGAAACCATCGCCTTGATCAAAGCCTGATATCCCTCCACTATTGCACGAGTTCTAGTCCGCAGCAAACTCTCTCAGACTTTCGGCATCCAGTTTGGCGTTCAACAAGATTGATTTATGTCCCCTATCCTATCAACCTACGCCATTAAACAGATTCTCTCAGGAGCTATACGGGGTTTTGATGGTGTCGAATTTGTACCCGGACGTCGACCGACCTCGCCTAAGATACACACATACCTCTGCTAGAACCAGACTATAATGGCCTGCAGAATGTGGTGTCACGGGTGAGTGGGATTGCTAAATCAGTAGGTTTATCCACAAAGCGCGAAGACTGGTGTTTCTAAATTGTATTTCTGACCGGAAACAGGCTTTCCCAGGGACTGGTGATCGGAAACTTGAGGAAACGGGCAGTTTTAAACACACCGGGACAAAGATGTCGCAAAACCGACAGTGACTCTTGGCTCAATGGGTTTTTCATTCCTTGGAACGTGTCCGCGGAACTAACGCGATATCGCTATTGCTACAAGGGTCCGCATGCACCAGGCATCAATCGGATCAGCCCTCCTGAACTGTTTGGAGTGATTGGGCTATGCGCTCAGAAAACGAGCGAAGGCTAGAGGTGTTTCACCGCCGTTTCCCGAGGGCTATTCTTTGAGTGGGACATACCAACTTCATTTTGAATGAGGCAGTTCAAAATCGTCGCGACAACATCGCGACCGTATCTCAGACCATACAAGAAAGACGACTGAGGTGGTGTGGACGCGCTCTTCATCATCCGCTCCATTAGCTGGGTGTCTCTGCCCTTGATCTGGCACGGCCACCTACCTAGAGGCTTCCGAAAAGTAAACCCAAAGTCTGATTACATACAGTAGATATGCTATCCCTTGAAATATTAGCCGAAACACTGAGAGGCATTTTGACAAGGATTGAATATGTGCGCGGGGTAAGAAAATCGTAACCGGTGGACCGTGTCTTATAGGGACGATAGTAATAGTGGTTATACGGGTGGGACCTTACAACGGACAGCGGGAAGGCGGGACGAGGGAAATCGGAAAAATAGTCAAAACCCACCATGAAGCTTTGTCTGTGGTACAATGATAAACAGAAGTCAGCCGCTTATTTCAAAAAAATTAAAAAATACTAATCAGAAAAATTTTTAAAACTGAATAACTCGCCGCTGGCTAATTTAGGGAGGTCAGAGCTCAAGGTAGCTCGTAGCCAATAGGGATAAAGGGCTATGAGTAACAGGTGGTGCTCATGGGCGCAGGTCGTGGAAAGTGACGACAAGCTCATCAGCGTACGAGGAAATAAGTAAATTCAAGGCACACGACTAGAAGGAAGACAACCAGTGTATGATTATTACAAAAAGTAAAAGAACTGTCTTTAAACATATTCGTAAGTGTTTTTACTCTTGCATTACTGGCATACGTATGCATTCCGTTTACCAATATTTCGAGTATCTTTTTAACTATCTGACCGCTCCCCGTGCCGAACCTTTTAAAAAACCAAGTTTTGAAAGCTTTTTTCTCACTTACTAGCAATGCACTGATTTTCTTTCGTCTAATATGAAGTAAAGTGAGGTATGAGCGGATAAAAGAATAGCAATGGTGATTAAGAAATTCAGGTATAGATCTGTCTATGTGCTCGCGGTAAATATTTTTACGAAAGCGAGGAAAATTTGCTGAATTCCCTATAGTAAATATGTTTATTGTGTCTTATAGGCAAGCGGTACAGGCCAACCCGAAAGCTAGGCAATCGCGTCGTGGTTTGCCGACAACAGCAGAGGAAATTATGCAAGAAATCAACTCCAATAAACGGGTGCAGTATTGTCATAGTAGAAGAGTATTACTCATTCCTCCGAAGTAAAAAAGCCGATGACGTATGAGGCAACAAATCCTTAAGGGACATACGGACAGTTTCCACTTCAGATATAACCGTTGGGGCTCGAGGGAAACCCTACGCGCAGACGCAGGGCTTGAAAACAGCCGATAAGCAATAAGACAAATTCTGAGGATCTGCCTTGCATTTGTAAGGCGTAAAAGGGTGAAGGATTGATTTGATGAAATAAAAGCATCACACCAACGACAGTGAAATGGTATTCGATATGCCGAAGGGAGTGTTCAAAGGCACTCACAAAACAAACCGGAAAACCTGGCGGCCCAGGTGTGGAGAGGGAAATAGATGAAGCGATAGTAAGCCTGCGCAAATACAACTCTGGTCGGCTGAAAAGGCAGTTCTGGCTGCTTGGAATGTATGATACTATGCAGGAAAAAGCTGTCTTTGTACGGGTTCCCAACAGGAGCTGGCAGAGACTAAGACCTGTAATAACAAAATGGGTCGCCAAATGTGGCGTGATCGTAACGGATGAGTGGAGAGCGTATATCAACCTCCGCCCACTATGCAGTGAACCACACCTCCGACTTCGCCGAGCTTACTCTCGGCCGACATACAAGTGATATTGAAGCGTACTGGAGTCAACCTAAGAGAAAACTACGTGAAGGAGGCCCTATATCTGGCCGAGTGGTGTGGAGGCATGTGGACGAAGCGCAGTACCGTCTGTGGTTTGAACTATACAACGCAGGCCTGAGGAATGCATGCGAAACCTCTCTGTCCCATATTGTGGAAGTATATCCCATGCAGTGACATTACCCCAACTGAATTACTCACCGTTTTAGCAATCTTTTTTTACACAAATTAATTCTGACTACTCTGTCTGTGTTGTGTTGAGGGTGGGGGAGCGAGGCCGTAAATCGCAGGGGATACGGAGGAGGCCATGTCATGATAATTTCCGTTGGGCACCCGAACATGACGGCGACGCGTACGCCTCTTACATTTCGCCGACTACGAACAAGAAATACGCGTGGGAAGGGCATGGTACTAAGTCTATGTAAGCATTGTTGCAGCAACAGATCCTCGGGGCGGTTTAGCTCAACGAACGCCATCCTCCCTCGGTTATAGCCGTCAAAGTACCTGACTGGATTCCCGTCGAAAACACTTTATTTTGCCTTTTAAGAAGTGCATGTGGAGGGTGCAGAACAATGAGGCAGTACAGAAATTTTAGTAGCACTGGCTCCTTGGAGCGCAACAAGTCAGTGAATGTCTTCCTGCCGACGAAGAGTTGACTAAAAACTATACCGAGCAACACCTGCTTTGAAAAATATAGTAGGTAGTTCTCCATAGTTTTCCCTACCCCGCGCATGTACTTCATTCTTACCGCTTTTAGGAATTTTTCTTTCGTACTTTCATAGAGTTCTACCAGACTTCAACTTTTCAGTCCCCCTAGAAGACGACCTTGGAGTTTTAAACAAAAAAGCCGGACATATTTCCGGAACACTCGTGTTTCCCTAATTTTGTTAATCGGCAATGGCTCACAGACTTTAATTGCATTCTAAAAGTGCAGCCGGCGGGTATCGATGAGAAAGCAAGCCTCGAAAGCCGACCGAGAAACAAAAAGGAAATTTGTTTAGTTCTGTACACTCTTTTTCGCAAACATATTTGCCCACCAGTTGGCCTGTTATGAACATTGAATAAAAGCTGGAATGCCAAAAGGTCATTATGAAGAACTTTTCATACATGAGAAAC
>CACRXP010000224.1:35261-47699 GCA_902702965.1 Spirometra erinaceieuropaei
AGTCCTGTTTCGCTGTTAGAGGTTTTTCCGTTCTTTATTTTGTCCCTCCTGCCAGGATGTTGACTTTTGAATGTACTTTTTTCGGCCTGTAAAAACTGAACCCGGCAAAGAAGTAGTATTAATTTTCCATTTTGCTTTCCGGCGCTCTTATAAATCCAAATACGTATTATAGACAACATGCATAACAGCATTTTTAAACTCTTTTGAAGACTACTTGTGTTTTCTTTAAGTTTTACATCCAAGAAAAGAGTATTCTTCAGTTTTAAAAGGTTTCCCAATTCCCGAATACTTTTGAGATCAATCTGTCTTTGCATTTGCGTTTAGTGTTTTCTGTTTACATGGTGCATGCTTTCTGCATAAGTAAAACTGCACATTACTCTGTGTTTTCAAGAAGATGTTTTGTAAAGCTCATAAAAAATTTCTCTTTATTTGGGTAACCTGCGAGGCGATTTGAGGGTTTCAGTATCTTGCTCGAAGTGCAATGCCTAGAAACTTTCCAGACGAAAGCGGGGAGGCCATGAAATATACAAGCCGGCAGTCAAATTGGGTAACCCTAACTGCTGTAATCAGAAGGAAGCAAAGTAATGCGCGCATGCATGTATGTATATTTAGCCAACGCACTGGAGCCTACTGAGGTCAGACCTGGGCGTTTCTAGCAAAGGGCGGTGTATTACCTTAGCAGTTATCATATTTAAGTTGAAGTTTTGCTCACAACGTCAGCAGACACTCAGCTGGTCTATGATTTTCCAAACGACACATAGGACTGATGGTAGTCGACCTAAAGCGTCCCCAGCGCCGATTAAATATTACGATACGCTCGCTCGCCACAATCTGCCAGTTTGACACACTTTGTCAAGGACGAACTAAATGGGAGGACAGGAACCTAAGCATTAGAAGTCGCATAGGTAGCAATTTGCCGAGACTTCATTCAACGGCTTTATTTATACCCTATGACGAAACACTGACACTAGCCACTTCGGGCCACAATCACAGACATTTAGAAGGCCAAAGAGCGATCCAGTATAAACCGGAATAAATATTTAAAACCCCATACGTAATATGATTGTGATGGTCGTCCGAGTATTTCAGTGAAAGAATGGGACTAAGCTACAGGTCTTCATTGATTACAACCAAATGTCAGCAGAGCGTGCTCAGCAGACTTCAATCTCCATTCCCTTCAAGACGATTGATGACCTATAAGCATCAAATTTTTGTATATTTACATCCTGATAGTGCATGCTTGCTTCTTCTTTATAGTGCCGCTGTTAAAGAATGGAATTGACCATAACTGTAATCCTGTTACGCTGTAAAAACTCAAGCAAACTCATTAGTACGCAGTCAGTAACAGCAAAGTGTCTACGGTTGGTTGAGTCGATTGACTTAGCCGGCGGAGTGCTAGAGTACGGTTATTAGAATCGTGGAACTTATGATTTACTGTTTCAAAATGTAAGGCAACTGATAACTCCTCGAACATGTTATTCGTATTTATACCTTAGCAACTAAACGCATACAAATGAAGTTAACTCACTTTTTCACAGCAGTGGCCACGACGACGATACCCTCCGGTTTTAAGTTCAGTCGTTCCGCAATTCTCTTGAGCATTTCCTGGTCTTCCAAAATGTCACTTCCAGCAACCTGTTCTACATCTATTGGATCAGCATTTGACCTCTCCTTTAGGTCCTCGTATTTACGCAGAAATTGGTGCACAAGGACGTCATAGTAGCGAGGATTTCCAATATGCCCGGAGGGTACACTGAGGCCGTCACCACCACTGGAGTCAATATAGGGCATCATTTTGATGCCCTTCTCGTCTCCTCTGGGAAACACTCTCTCATAGTTCCCTAGCGCAGCCCGGTACCACTCGTTAATTGTATTGGCCAGGACCAGAGTATCGTCTGCGGTCAGTTTTTCAAGTATTGTCTTCTGGGACTGAACGGAATTACATTTACTGACTATCTGACCATAAAGTATACGTGGGGTTCAGTAACTCCTATCGAAAAGTGCAAGCAGGCAGTTGAAAAAGGCAAAGTATAACAAAAAATATCATAGTTTTTTTGCTGTAGGCAGTTACAAAGCATAGAAATGTCTCCAGGGCAATTATTATGTTGGGAAGCATCTCCTCTTTCTAAGAAAACAAGTTTCAGCGTTAGAGGACAGAGAAGAACTAGTGAAAAAAACGGCGACTTTTTACTGCGACTACAAATTTGGACAAAAGAAACTACTTTCCAGAAATTAAGGAATATGTAGGCCCAAGGAAGCTACGAGGAACACAAATACTTCCTGGCTCTCTATAATTAATATATCCTCGAAAAAGCCCTCGGCGGAGTAAGTTTCCCAACTATATGTACATGGAGAGATGCGCTTTTGCGACGAGTTAAGCAAGTAGATGTCTTTAACCTGGTCGCGGATGAGAGTTCTCGTTTCGAAGGTCTCCTCTTTGCTCAAAACTTTCATGAAAAAATCACTGATTAATGAAAAAGGCAAGTATTCGCAAGCCCTATGTTCATCAGATCAGTTCACTCAATTCGACGTCGAGTTTCAGTAGCACGATCCCTGAAGAAGACTACTTTTGCTTGTTTGTGAAAGTCATTTATAAAACAATACTTTTTAGGGACATGACAAAAATTATCTGCAAGTTGATGATTGCCGCTTAGGAGCGATTCGCATACCAAGCTTAACAGAAACCTCAAAAAAGGCTTTTAGGTAAGGATTAAGTATATGCGTGGGGTAAGGAAATCGAAACCGTCGAACCATGTCTTACGGGGATAGTGGTAATAAAGGTTATACGGGTGGGGCCTCCAACGGGCAGCGGGGAGGCGGGGGGAGTGAAATTGAAAAAAACTGCCATGAAGCTTTGTCTGCAGTACAATGGTAAACAGAAATCAGTCGCTTATTTCTAAAAGATTAAAAAATACTACTCAGAAAAGTTGATGAAACTGAATAAACCGCCGCTGGGTAATTTACGGGGGGTCAGAGCCCAAGGGAGTTCGTAAGCCAATAGGAATAAAGGGCTATGAGTAGAGGACTATTAATCATTACCCTAACGTTCAAAAGCGGATGGCGTATGAGTCAACAAATCCTTAAGCGGCATACAGACAGTGTCCACTTCAGATATATCCGTTGTGGCTCGAGGAGAGCCCCACACACAGGGTCAGTGTTTGAAACCAGCCGATTAGCAAAAAGACAAATTCTCAGAATCTGCCTTGCATTTGTAAGGTGCAAAAGAGTGAAGGATTGCTTTGAAGAAATACGATTATCACACAGAAAGGCAGTAAAATGGTACTCGATACGCCGATAGGAGTGTTCAAAGGCACTCATAAAACAAACCGGGCAACTTGGCGGTCCAATTTTCGAGATGCAAATAGATGAAACGGTAGTAAGCCGCCGCAAGTACAACTTTAGTCGGCTGAGAAGGCAGTTCTGGCTGCTTGGAATGTATGATACTATGCAGGAAAAGCTATCTTCGCACAGGTAACCAACAGGAGCGGACAGGTACTAAGATCTGTAATAACAAAATGGGTCGCCAAATGTGGCGGGATCGTAACGGATAAGTGGAGAGCGTATATCCACCTCCGACCACTGCACGGTCAATCACACCTCCACCTTCGTTGAGCTTACGCTCGGCCGACATACAAGTGACATTTAAGCATACTGCAGTCGCCTTAAAATGAAAACTACGTTACGGAAACCCCGTATCCAGCCGAGTGGTGTGGAGGCATGTGGACGAAGCGCATTTCCACCTGTGGTTTTGGCTGTACAAATCAGGCCTGAAGAATGCATGCGAAACCTTTCTGTCCCATAGTGTGGAAGTATATCTCGTGCAGTGACATTACCCCAACTGAATTACTCATCGTGTTAGTAATATTCTTCAGACAAATTAATTCTGACTACTTTGTCTGTATTATGTTGAGGGTGGGGGAGCGACGCCGTAAATCGCAGAGGATACGGAGGAGGCCATGTCGTGATGGTTCCCGTTGGGTACCGGAACATGACGGCGATACGTGCGCCCCTTATATTTCGTCGACTGCGAACAAGGAATACGCATGAGAAGGACATGTTAATAAGTCTAGGTAAGCATTGTTGCAGCACCATGTCCTCGGGGTGGTTCAACGAATGCCATCCTCCCTCCGTTATAGCCGTCAAAGTACCTGACTGGATTCCGACCGAAAATACTTTATTTTGCCTTTTTTAGAAGTGCATGTGGAAGGTGCAGAACAATGAGCCCAGCGTCCTCGGGGCGGTGCAAGTCATCCTGCCAAGGCTAGAGCCGTCAAAATGTCTGACTGGACTCCGTCTGAAAACACTTTATTTGTCCTCTTACTAAAGAATTACGTATGGGGGGCCAGAACAAAAAGCCACTGTGGGCATTACAGCAGCACCGACTCATCGCGGCAGTACAGGTCAGCGAATGTCATCCTTCCAATGGGGTCGACCAAAGGCTCTACCGAACAACGCCTACTTTGAAAAATATAGTACGTAGTTTTTCATATTTTTCCTTACTCCGTGCATATACTTAATTCTTACCTGAACTTTCAATTCCAAAACACTACCAAATTAGGGTCGTCATGTTAATTTTTGTCACATAGTGCCAAGATATTCCAGTCAGGTCAGAATGCCGGCTTTCGAATGAGTTTATTAGCGACCGCCTGCATAAACTATATTTCATTAGAAAATGACTACATAAGTAGCATGCATTTTCGGAATTTCGGTTAGCATTTCACGAGATAGCACATCTACCATAGTCTGTCAAAATGTGAAGATGGTTCTCGGTCCTTCGATGTTCGGTCTCCGCCAATGGATAGGATAGTGGGTTGAGCTCGCCAAATTTGCTGTCACAGGTCGTCAATCGCGGAGAGGCGCTATTCATATTTTTTGTGTCGACCTAATCAGAAGTGCTCGCAGTCGTACAGCGTACAAGTGCGTACTGTTGGTACCTTGGGGTCTTTTCGAATGGTGCTCGTCCTTAGGACTACAGGGTTTAAAACCTGTGACAGTTCAGTTCCTGATTTAGGGTATGGCCTGTTGAAGATGTTAAATAAGCCAGAAATTGCTATTTTAGACTCCTCCTACCATGCCGATATGAGCGAAACGTTAGTTAAGCAGTTTTTTCCCGCAATGAAGCCTCCCACCTCCCATCTGCTTGTCAGCAACATTTTTATGCTGCCAAGAGCCCATCGCAATAAAAAAAAACCTGTTTGTGATCTAGATCGCTATTTCGGAACGAAGCGGAAGGCTTGTTTTTCGACCTTCAGTCGGGCAGCAGAGGTCGATTTTTGAAAAATTTTATAATCAACGCCTGTTGCAAAGGCACGTCGGTTGCGTCCGAATTTTAGTTTCATTTGCAGGCATGACAGCCTCGAGAGCAAGTCCTTGTATACAGTTAGTGAAAAGGAAGTGCAGTGAGTCCAGGACAAAGCTCTAGCAATAAACCGCCTGGAATAGGTGCTCATTTCGTCGACGTAGAGTAGACAAAGACTCCTCCCATTTTGGAGGACAGAAGGTTTTCCATCAAGAGCCCTCCTAAGTTACCCATTTCTGCTACGTATTCGGTCGCTGCGGATTCTCATTAAACCGAAACTAGCAAATGAACTGGAAATGTTTCAGTGGTTATAGTTACCTGTGTGTCATAACCACTACGACTGCCTTAGCAAGTTCCAACTGAAAAAAGATTAAACTTGAATTCAGTAGAAGAGGTATTATATTCTTCGCAGAAGGAATGGAGGGTGGTTAGAGCTCGCGCACCACCAACGTGTGTCCAGCTGGCCACTTTGGTAACGGGTGCGTCCGAGTTCTATGCAAGGCAGAGCATGTCCGCGTTAATCTTTGAGTTGATTAAGCAGTGTAGACGGTCTCAGTCTGACACTATGCAGAGAAAGCCTCGTGGTATGGAGTGTTGTGCAAAAGTGATTAAAAAACAGAATCTCATTATGCCGCTGGCTCGCGCGTCCAAGCATGCGCGTCAGACAAAGACATCATGTGATAACAGACGTCCGGAAGTGGGTCAATAGAAATGTTGGTATTCAAGTGAAAGGGTGAAATCAAGACATTTAAAATTGATCTGGGAGAAAAACACTGCCTGTCAGTGACTCGAAACTTAGGGTAACACCACCGACGGGAATGTTAGGGACAGCGTGGGCGACTTCGGATGTCAGGCGGTCAACTTAACGCGTTTTCTCTTAATGAACTGGAAATCAACCGCTAACTTTTGTGCTGTGAATGGAGGCGAATATGTGAGTCCTGGGTTCATGTTGCATAGAAGATGCAGACGCGACCGCCCAAACAGTAGGTATATTATCCTGAGCTCAAGCCTTCCTCAGATGTGACATGCACTGGTCATCCCAGTACCTTAGGAAGGCCCCCTTAACGTCGCCGCCTGGGGTACTAATATTTGCTGCATCCAACACGATGACAGAGAATATGTCTTCGGCGTGGACAACCTCACGACTTCCGTCCTGGATACTCCTAGCAAAACATCTCATGTTTTCGTGGCCCTGTTCTTCTAGCTCCCCTGATCCCCTATCTCACCCTTACTTCGCCGTCTACCGCAACTCCGATGTCCTCGACTCGCCGTCAGGCAACGACGCTTGCAGAGACTTTCCCCACAGATAGTAGCGTCGTCAAGTCCTTCTACGACTCCTCCTCTTCGTAGTACCCAACCACTCTCATACTCAGGTGTTTTAAGTGTGAATTCACCATTCCACTCCCTGTTGCACGGCCTTCGGTATCTATGATATTGCGGTGACAGACTTTCCCGCCAGCGGCGAACGACCCTGATATTCCATGTGGCCATTAGGCTTGCGCTTTAGCTATTGCTGCTAACTCGGATAAGGAACGTAATTCCTGGTTAGAGGTCGCTTGGGTGGCTGATGACGGCGAACAAGCCAGAAATGGCCATTCCAGTCTCCCGTGTCTTTGACGATAATAATATCGTTACCCTTGTTAACATAGCATTCGCTTACGGGCAAAACCTACTTGGCTGACCTCTGGGAAGCCTGAGCGCCCTCTTTCACATTATAAACCGCCCTCCGAAATTTCGTTCCTATGACCTGTTATTTCGGAACCCCATGGCGATTGGCTATCTTACACAAGCAAATCTCCGGATCTGCGGCCTTTATTCACTCTCCCTTAGAATATAAAGTTGTGCATATGAACCAACTACGGCCTCTAAAGCCATTTTGGATACAGTAATAGACTGCTCATTTTATGATGTGATTCATTTTGCCCAGATTCGACTCAGAAATACAAAGTCAAAGACCTTCAACACAAGTTTAGAGCTTTCTTTATAGATCGGCCATATTCCCAGAGTCTTTCGCGCTCCCGCGGAGAACTTTCGAAATAAAGGCTGTCACGCTGAGTAAAATCTGCCGTCATTTTTCATGTGTCCGAGAAGAAAAGACTTAGAAACGTTTAATGAGAGACACGTTTTCCATGTTTACTCGGATGGGAGGGCCAGAGGCGTTAGCAGGCACATTAAATTAGATGGCCTAACCCATGGAATGTCTTGTTCGAACATTGAGTGAGTAGTATGTTATACATCTGGTGCTGTTCCTTGTGCTCGGAGAATTTATTTGGAGCCCGTAAAGCTATTTACCGAAGAAACATTCATTTCAAGCCTTTATTATGAAGGGAAAACACGCCAGATTTGGGCGAAATGCGACTTTTCATGACATGCAGGTAATAAACTGCGCTGTTAAAATTCGCAGGTCAAAGCCTCATGTCTGTGCGTATTTTGATACAAACGAACACTAATATAAACAAGAAAAGTTTGAAAAATCCCTTCTGGGCAGATTTTTCGTTACAGGAATTTTCTTGCTAAACTCATGAAATTTCACGAGTTATCACATCCTCTGTAGACGGGACGGTACATGCGTCACTTAGTCTCTACCACATTAGTTATGTTTGGATACTGGTAACAGAAATATGACAAGAAAAGTACGGTAAGTGAACGGTTCGGACACGGGTAGAGATAGTCACGAGATTCCAAAGTCGCAAGTTACGCAGACCGATTACAAAGGACAGTCTCTACTATGGAAAAAATAGTAAATGCAGCCTAAAGACCCGCGTCAGCAGCAGCAGCAAAAGGCCAAAGCGCGCGATTGCAAAGGCCACGCAGAATATCGGAGCCGGTCACAGCTGGAAGAAAAATGGGTCACCGCAAACTGATTTTCATGGTTTAGATTGTGCATAACCCATTAAATCTGAAAACAGTAAATTCCGGTTATTTGGGCGCCCAATTAATTGGGCAGCTGCTTATTCGGTACGAGTGCTTAAGAACAAAAGTGGGCAGTATGCCTACCACAGAAGTCATTCCCGAAGACAGAAGTTAAGTCTAAATCGAAAAGTGATTGCGGTGTTACCAAGACGGAAGGTAGGAAGACAAGGTTTAGGGGGTAATCTGAAGTCTAGTTAGAGAAAACGAGCCTGGCCCAGCGTACATCAGCTGACTGTGATCTCCTCTAAACAGCAACAGGAGATTTTCCATTGTTTGTTTTGTGCCAACTTTTCCTAAATTCCTCGCGAAAGTCATCGTTTTGTCCATAATTGGGCCTTCCGTCCCATGATACGCCTCAACCAAAGGCCAAACCCTCATAAATGTGCAGAGAATTTTTGAATTACGGGGAGGAAAGTAAATCCTACTCTCAAACACCTCGGAAATGGGATTCATAGGTGGACTTCCAATTAATGACTGGTGTAAATTATGCAGTATTTGAAGACGTGTGGTCAATAAAATCAAGTAAATAAGAGAAGGCGATAGTTAGACCAAATTTCACGGAACACAGTTATATTAAAGAAGGAGTGCGTAAGTATTTTTAACGTTAATAAGCACGGTTGTCGTTACTGAATAAATTATGGATTTCCGATGAGGAAGGCTATTTTCAAAAATACTACAGATAGGCTAGAGTGTTCCAAAGTCGCCAACAGTCGCCAACAAAGTCGCCAACAGTGTTCCAATGTCGCCAACAGAAAGTCGCCAAAGTTCCAGCAAAGTCGCCACCGAAAGTCGCCAACAGTCGCCAGAACAATTTTCTGGAATTTTGACTTGCATGTCCCGCACTGCCCGCGGCCTATTTGATTTACAGTTTCATTATCACAGACCTCGTTCAGCTATCTTGAGGGCTTTTATTTTGTAGGTGTAGAAGTGTGCGCGTGAGCTACTAACCTTAAAATTCATTAGCTTCATTATACCTTAAACAAAGAAAGTAAAGAAGGTCAGTGGGCGCTTGGACAGATAACCTCTTAATTATCATGCCGCTGACAGATTTTATGCTCAAAGGGGCTAACAAAGCCACGATACTAAATCCTTTTATTGACGATAAAGTGTTTTCGCTAGGTATCCCTATGCAAAATATTTTGGAAATAGGTCCCCCACACAAATGGGAATATTTCGGAGAATACGATTGTCACTTATAACGACTCTACGCACCCAGGGGCCTATACATTGTCTTACTTACCTGCAGGCTGTCACGAGGTTAACTAGCACTCGTGTTGAGTGCCATCCGAACGGAAGACAGCTTCTGCATACTGACAATCCGTGCGAAGAACGAGAATCGATGCCTACTGCGACCCACAGTGCAACTTTCGTGGAGGAAGCCTAAGGGGAATTGGAAGCCGAACAGGAGAGCAACCGCTTAAATGAAACAGATCCAAAGATGTGAAAGAAAGGAATGGACGACTGGCAGCGTAGATGCCCCGTTAGTCAGGAGCGACAAGACGAATCAGATATGACAGCAGTCCAGCTGAATAGCTCACCGCTCACCTACACTGTCATCCTCCGGATCCTCCTGACTATGCAAGAATAATCAATTTCCACATTTCATCATCATCCTACCCACAGAAGCCATCACTTGACGGTTAGTTTGGTTATTATATCCAGTTCACATTTAGATGGCCTGTACGGCAGACTGGCAAATAATGACACGAAAGTCAGGAAAACGCTATCATGAAACAACGTCGACTTTTTCTTCGTATTATAGGATCGATGCGTTAATCAGTAGGCAAGACCGACGTACGCTAGCCTGCCAAACGGAGTCCAGACCACATACGCGCAAGAAATCATATACGGCCGCCCATAGTTATTGAGTACACTCGGGAGAAGAGATCATCGCACATCAAGTGAACTGTATCTGTGGAAAAATAGTGCAATTCAAAACCTTTCGTATGTCAACAGATCGTGTAGCATTTCGTTGCGCCAAATGCCGACAAACGAAAGCCACAAGGAACCGATCTATCCTTAACAATAGTCGGCTTTCAATATCGACAATACCGAAGATCGTGCTGGGCTTCGTTTGGGGCACTCTGGCGACAGAATGTGTAGCTAGGATTGATATATCGCGTACAAATGAAATTTCATGGTACGACGTGTGCAGAAATATACGCTATAAGGCATTTCGACAAGAAGTTTCCCAAGTAGGTGGTGAGGGTATAGAAATCCATATTGATGAAACTTTGGTAAACTGAGGAAAATACAACGTCGGAGGCCGAAAACAGCAGGAATGGGTGATTGGTATGTACGATGTCGATTGTAAAAGAGCCGTTTTTGAGCACGTTAACGGCCGAAGTGCGGCCTCTCTTACCAAAATCATAAAGGAATGGATTGTACCTAGAAGTGTCATCATAACCGATGAATGGAAAGGTCATGCTCCTCTCACGATACTGGGCTACAGCCACTTTACAGTAAATCACTCGAAAAACTTCGCTGATTCTACAACTGGCAAACATAATAATGCCATTGAGGCATATTGCAGTCCATTAAAACGAAAGCCACGAAAAAGCAGCTCCCTGAAGTGAAGCAGTCTGACGCACACCTGAAGGAAGTGCAGTATCGTCTATGGTATAAATTGGCCGGAATCGGATTTATGCAGGCATCGCAGACATTCTTGCAACACGCATCAGCCTTGTATTCGATGAACGGTGGTTGTGGAGATGTACTTGAATAACGCAATCGATTGTAGAAGGTGGTCAGTAGTCATACCGTAAGATGTCTACAATAGAACATTTTCTCGCTTTCTTCATTATACCATTGTCAGAAAACCACTGGTAATCGCATGATATGGCGGTTGCCCATACATCCTCCGCTACACGATTACGAAGTGGACGCAGTAGACAGTGACCCAACCGGAGATGGCCTCCTGTTACTCGGGAGGCCAGTGTGCAGCGGATGTTCCCCCTTCCACCAGTTTTCGGTATGCAGAAACCGTTACTTAATTACTGAGGACTACCGGTTTTTATGTAAATGTTTCCGATAATACTGTCTGTATTCAATCGGATATAAACAATAAGTAGATCACCTAGCTCTGAAACTCTCTATTCATTTTAACACGCTAAGTGTACGGGAGGTCATACGTGAAGGTGTAACACATAGCAATTTCGTAATGCACGCTAAACCAGAAGTAGGGAACGCGGTATCAGGTCATGGAGAACTTTCCACTGCTAAGGTATGGGGAAGTTTCTCCCCAGCGTAGTCGTTCAAATACTAACAAGGCTGTGTTCGGCCGTTTGAGAACGAGTTGTTAGGCAAACAAATCCACCCTTTTCACATTATTCTATCGGATGCCAATCGCGATCTTCTCATGAGTAGTATTGATGTTGCGCATATGGGAATATAGAAGTGTCACTTAACCATGTACCACCATTGGGGATATTTGAAGTAAATTCATATGTAGTTGTAAGGTAGATAAGCTACCAGAAATTTAGGCAAACGCGATAAGTCAGGTAATAAAAACTACTAGCAGTAACGCGATTGATACCTCCCGTAGTTGACTGCGAACTCTTAGTATTAGGCTATACTTTCATTGGAAATTATTATCAAGGCATCTGTTAAGGGTGGGTGTACCCGTATCTACGGTAAGTAAGTACTTATACTTTGGCAGCCGGATATCCGGCACTTTTCCGCCGTAGAACGTAGCTGCTGACTTCGAACTGTTTAAGAAAGAATTAGTCTTTACTTAATAGCTGTGTCTATCGCTTACCCAGTACCAATGAGGATTTTGATTGCTGTCTCTCAAGTATGTCATACTGCGACAGACTCAAACTGTAGGTGTCACTTGCCTTCGGGTGACCTCAATTTTCCTGTAGTTCGCTGGTTTTCGCCGTCGGGTCCCAGAAACTTCGAAGACATAATGGGAGCCCGACGGGTCTTTAATAAAAATTACCTATCTAAATTATCTATAATAGGGGCTGTGGATGCTGGCATGTGGAGTCAGGTTGTCGATTTTCCCTCCCGAGGATCAAGCACGCTTGACGTAATTTTCTGCAGGGGTTTCGTGCCCATGTCAGTGTCATCCTTAGGCCCACGAGGGGGGGCTCGGATCACGACGTTTTTGGTTCTGTGTCAGAATCCGAGGCTGGTAAAATCTGCGCCAAAAGTATAGCTCCTTCATAGGTTTCCGATCCGGCCGTTCGGCCGAAGTATTAACACATCTCACTTCCTACGAATGG
>CACRXP010000224.1:48883-70491 GCA_902702965.1 Spirometra erinaceieuropaei
TGTTGGCCCCGCTAATAGGTCTTCACTTCGTCTATTATGTGAGAGATTTATTTCGGAATAGTAGGCCCTTCGTGTATACTATTGCTTTAAAATATGCATGTGGGTATAAGCCGGAAGATCGCGATATCGTGCTAGAACAGACATGTGCCTAGTGGTGCTGCACATGGCGCCCTCATCCTTCTTGGCATAAATGCTTGCTTATGTTTGTTGGCGGCGACCACCAGCCTCAATTAAACATTGACAGTCACGACGTAAAGGTGACTGAAGTTGTTAAGAAGGGGTGCATCGCAGGTCAAGAGTCTTAATTTTTCGGAGCACTGCATGCTGTAAGACTTTAAAGGACGTATGATGACCGGGTTTAGCCTTCGAAATCTTAAAGCTAGGAATATTAGAATTCGCTATATAAAATATAAACTTGACCGGGCATGGAAGATTGTTCGGTTTTATATAGCTGCCGACATCTTACTGAGCAAAATAAAAGTACATTCCAGCTAATTTTTTAATATTAAAAAAGCTTTAACCTCGAAACCTCGTAATGGGAATTCCCAATAACGTCACCCGCTAACAAACCTTGATGCTTTATGGTTTCGTTGATCACAGAAGGAGACAATTTCCAATGTTTAATTTTTTTAAATTTCGCACTTTGAATCCGCTTACTACTTGCAAACAGCTTGACCATTCTCGTCGTAGCATTCACTGCGAACTCGCTTTATTTCTTCTTCTGGAATGTACGGTTAAATAATGTCAGTCCTCTTCAGTGAACACTAATAAAAATTGGAAGAATTTACCCAGGTATGTGAAAATTCCGCAAAATTATTCCTTGTTAAAGAAAACTATTACTGGTCTTTCATATTTGGAAAAAATCCCAAAGTTTTGGGTGATAAATCTACCGAATTAATCTTCCACAGTGATGGAGTTCGTGGTCCCCAATTTTCATGCACAGTCTCATCCTTTGCGAAATGGTGCTGACGCTACAACCCACAAGACTACGGGCAAGTTCTTTAGCCGACAGTAAACAATTCCTCTAGCATGCCCTCTGTTCGGGGCATTTCCAATGTCATGGAAATGAACGGAGACTGGAAACATTTGACGCAATGTTAACAATTCCTTTTTTGGACGGCTGTCATTTCGGGGGCAGTGGTTTTTTTCCTGAGCCATCGAGACCATGCAAGGACACCTCCCCCATATTTGATTCCTCAGGATTTTTCTACTATTAGCCCAATGCGTGCTTTATAAGTCTTTGGGAATGCCCATAGACTGACATCAAGTACAATCAATATTATTACTATCGATATGTAGACCACTACTAATACCATCAATATTTGCAGTAGATCTGCGTTCTAATGAAATGTTGACCGAAATCCTGAAATGCGTTTCCAAGTCGAAAAGAATACCTAAGGCATGCCAGTCACATAATGATGTCGGCTGTCAAGGAGCTCCTTACTGACCCTCTATGTAAAATGCATTCCTTATTAAATTACTAATTAGTATGCATGAATTTGGCATTAAATTTCGAGGCCCTTATAAATTCAAATATTTTTTACGGAGAACACACAAAAACGTTCTTTCTTTTAGTAACTTCCTTGTCAACACGTGGCCAAATCCTACCATTGTACAACGTTTCGGCCAGATCCGGCCATGGACTAACCTTATTCTGAATTAGTGCAGAAGCAATTCCACGATTCGAATAGTGCATTTAACGCCTAAAATTAACTATATTAAGACCGAAGTATATGCAATTAACTGTATAATAAGCTAGTACGTAACGCGAATATCTGCTGTGTTATTGCGGCTGTGGATTGCGAAATCTCAGTATATATTCCGTGACTGGGTTTCTCTTGCCGAATAAAAAAACCCTGCATTCGATTCGGTTCCCTGCCAACACGTAACTCAACCGTACCATTGCCACATTGCGACCCAACCCAGCCAAAGTATAGCCCAACCCAGCTTAATGGCGCCGCATTGGGCTGGGCTGGGTTGGTGCTGGCAGGGTTGGTAGCAAAGTAAATTTTTTTGAAATGTTACGCTTAAAGAAGGAAATCTTTCGGTTTTCAAGAGGGTCCTGATTGTGAGATTTTTCAAAACCACTAAATGTCCGATTACGCAGACTCAAAGTAGTACGTTTGTTAATGCTGTTTATGAGATATACGGCATGGCCCACATACATAATAATAATAATGACAATAATAATGTTTTTATTCCACACCCTTGGCTGTCCGTTCATGGCAAGTAAGAATGACTTTTACTTGAATTTTAGAATTTTTTAACACGTACACATCGCCAAAGTTTAAGGCCCATATGTCCTCTCCGTAGTAGTAGTAGTAGTAGTAGTAGTAGTAGTAGTCGTAGTAGTAGTAGTAGTAGTAGTAGTAGTAGTAGTAGTAGTAGTAGTAGTAGTAGTAGTAGTAGTAGTAGTAGTAGTAGTAGTAGTAGTAGTAGTAGTAGTAGGAGATTGAAATTATTCATCTGTGCTGCTTAAAAAGTACACAGGTTGTAGTTCGGGAACCCTGAATGCAAGCGGAAGAGAGGGTAGGTGTCGAAAGAAGTCGAGAAATGGGGCAAGTTTTTTTAACACCGAGAGATAATCTTTCTTGGAATATAAAATTTTAAGGAGACGAAATTGGCTACCAAATAAATAGAAGAGCAAATGTTTCTATGCAGTTTTCTGCAAAGTCTATATGAACGTAACAGAGCATAGAAGACTAATTTGAGGAAGTCATGCTCTTTAAGTAGACAGCTTTTTGGAATGCAATTTGCGCAGTCAGTCCATAATGAGTTCGTTCGTAAACCAGTATGCGTCTCGACAAGCAGTTTGACAACCGTAAGTTATCTTAGTGAAATATCAGTCAACATTTCATGAGCTAGCACGTCTACTGAAAGTTCTCCTATGGAAGGTAATACTCCGGGTACGGGTACAAAAACGAACACTACCGACAGTGCTAGCAGAAATACAACTAGTACGACTGATATGGTACGACAACATCTACTATATCCAGCATAACACTGCCAACGAAGACATGGTATGCTGGTGTATCTATTTCTGGCTTGATAGCCTTTGACAACAAGCAAAAAACTTTCAAAACCTGCAACACGCGGCGACACCAGTTCACTATCTGTTGTGTAATAGTCCAAAGCCGTAACTGTCATAGAAGAAGGTCGTTGTCCTGTTACCTACGATCGGGTAAGAACATAATGGTAACGAAACGCTCACGGATCGAGTTAGGAAACGCTTTTATCCCTTTGTGACTGAAGACTCTCTCTATCAAGAATAAAATCCAGGATAGCTAGAATAAATTCTCCTGCTCAGGTTACCTTGGTAAACTGTCTATGCAGAGAAATAAAGGAGCACACTGCTCCAAAAACAGTCATACTTTAAAATCAAGCAACGTTTTTCGAAAAAGTCTCCTACTGCTCCATCTACGTTCTCGTTATCGTTTCATAATAATAATAATAATAATAATAACAATAATTTTATGTAAAGCCAGTTAACAGGCGTTGTCAGGGTAGCGTTAAACACAAATCCGGCCAGCAGTGAAAAAAACCATGTGAAAAAGGAATAAAAATATAGTTGATGGTGGTTTTTATGGTTGGGAGTGTTCAGGAGAAAAAAAACTGCTGGCGGCAAATTTTCGACCGTCAAGAAGGGAAGGGTTGCACGGTATCGGATATTATCAGTCGCTAATTTATTTCATGAGGTTAGGGCTAGTCCAAACAGAAGCGCCAAAGAACAGCTGTCGCCGATGGCCAAAGAAATTGTCCCTGGTAAGACCCGCCATAGTGGTCAGGGACCACAAACGCTATCGCTACGGTACATTCGATCAGTGGATTCAGTACCCAATATTTGTCGGAGCTTTTCTGAATGCAAAAATCGAGTAATAGTGCTCTTAAGTAAAGGATAATTTTACAGATTTTTTACATTCCTGTTTAGTTAATTCCAAATAACAATTGCAATTTGCAGAAAAGAACCGACGATATTTAACAGTACGTGCCAGGGGAAGAAATAAAAAGACTTTACGGTGACTGTTACGTCGGGGATGGACATGATGTCTTCAAGAGATGAGTGGGTTAAATGTGTGATTATATAAGAGCTTAAATAGCAAAAAATAGTCCCTTGTTAATCTGCGGGACCATAAAGGATCAAGGCCCGTAAGCCGGCAACGTGTTTGGTAAGACAAATTTCGGTGTTCGGGGGTTAAAAATCTCTTGGTAAAAAAGTGTTGAACGGACTCTATTTTCTTCCGCTCAGTAGCACACATGAGGCTAAATAAAAACAAACAGTATTCCAGACCAGGTCTAACGTACATGTTGAAAAGGCGCATTCTAATGTTCCTAGTTTTAAAGTTTCGAAGAATAAACGCGGTCGTTCTACGTGCTTTGGAGACTATCAAGACGCAGTGCTCCGAGAGATTGAGACTCTTCGAGTATAATACGCCCGAATCCTTAATAACCCCAGGCACATTTATGGCGTGATCTTCAATGCTTAGTTGAGGTTGGGGGTTGTCGCCAACTACCATGACTGAGCACTTATGCAAGAAAGACAAAGGCGCTTCTTATTGTAGGAAATGTGGGGTTAATGATAATGGGTCTGGCACGCTCGACCTCCAATTATCGTTTCCTTTGATACTCAACTGAAAGTCGAACAGGCACAAACGAATAAACAATCAATGAGGCCAAACCAGGATTCACAAAATCTGTGTGAATCCATCACTTAAGACGTGCCTTGGTGTAGAGAATCATGCACAACCAGGGATACCATTTGGTCTTGGCATTTTAGTGATTTCAATTATTTGAGTATCTATCCACTAAGCCTTTGCACTAGAGAACTTGCCTCAGATTCAATCTCACCCTCAAAATCCTTTTCTCAACGGCAAATTTCTCACTAAGTCCTCCACTGGATGCTGATTCAAAAAATTCCAGCAGATAGGTTCGAAATGTCCTCTATCTATCAACCATAATCGTTGCCTGCTACCCACCTCTTCAAGTCCGATTAAGATTCGGGTGACACTTGTACTTATCTTGCGAAAATCAGTACTCACAGTTCAAAATTTGTATGTCACAAAAATCCATTCTGTCCTTACCAGCCGTTTTATTATATCCATCTGTAGTCCTTCGGTACGAGGGTTAGGGTTCAAAGCCAGGTTGACCGGCGACGGAAGGCTAAAATACATTTGGTAGTTTGTGAATTGCCACTATAAGCACGTACTAGCTTGGACTGTGTTTTGAAGGTCGGGCCGTCTGCTAGCCCAGCGTCTCGGCGTGTGGCGCTTGACACTATCTTGTGTGCAGACAAACGCTTCCGCCCTCTATTACATATTTTACATGTTGCTCGCCGTGGTTTTGTATTTATTTGCTTTGTTCTGCAGTTTACAGCTGTTTTACGTTATCCACACATGGCTGCCATCTTTTTCTCCTATACGAGCTCCCTGCGTTCGGTTTAAAGCTTAGACAACTGCTCGAATATTTGTACCGTATGTTAAAATCCAAATTTCGGAATAATTTTAAATATTTGTGCCTTTGCATAAGTTTGCAATGCTGCTTAGGAGCGTTGAAACACAGAGTCGATTTAAATTTCCGCATATACAATGAACTGTGTTTATTAACTTAAGTTAATGTGTCTGTAATTACCGACTTATACTTCCCCCAAGTCACCAAGTACTCCATCATTTCGACATTTGCCATGTGTTCTGTTAGAAGTGTGTTCAGTGGCCGACGGGACATGCTCGATCCTCACCGGCGGATGACCCGGCCACATGCCACCTCGATATCGGTTTATCGGACAAAGTCGATATCTACTCCATATACTCACCAAAAAATAGGCATCTCCTCCATATCGTCTTGACATAGTTTGCTGCCAAAGTCGACTTCTAGTTTGTGAACTTAAAGCACCCATTTTCCTCTGCATTACCTGATTTATATCGTTTTTCAGTCTAATTGGAACCTGCGCAGGTTCCATGGCCTGATATCTGGCCCCTGCTATCTCAGGGCGTTAACCTGGCATGTCTCTAATCTTCCTGAGAATGTTGCGGTGGCGTAACGATGCTAATTATTCTCATTTTTTCAGTCAGCGGTCGGTCGGTCTGCGTCTGTTTTAAATCCCCCTTTCCTTATTTCCTTGCACCTTCCGTTACCTCTACTATTGCCTCCTTTCATTTCCTTGGTTATCCTTCTCCCGAAATACTAAATCATTTTGCACCCGGAATGTATATTAGACAAGCATGCGAATGTGAATTGCACCGAGGGATTTTTGAAGTAAATTTTACCATTTTTAAGTGTAAAAAATAGGGAAGTGGACAAAAACAAGGTCATATCTGCATCTGACACTAATCATTAAAGCTTATTTTGATTTCCTGTTTTGGGCAGCCACTTCCATTTTGGTGCAATAATACATGCGTTTTGGAATAGAATGTTTGCCTTCGATGGTCCCATTTGTGTTAGAAAATTTGAACCGAAGCTTGCTGTCTTGCTTAGCAAATGTTTAACGACCCATTCCATCCAGAGTAAATAAGAGATTTAGAATTCTTTTACGGCCACCCATGACGCTCGTTTTTTTGAATGCTGTCATTTGCAACATCCAAGTAAACAAAAATTGGATTCTCACTGTTTATATGGCTTGGCATTTCAATCCACGGGATGCTATGGCGTGTTAAATTCTGTAATCGCACTTGTGGTACAACAGTGGAGAAAACTACGTCGGAATAGGCATCGCCGAGAGGAAGAACGCAAAGATTGAAATCCAGCTGGCCGGCGGGGCTTGATCAGTGGTTTTCTATTTTAACTCCGTATTACTAAACGAATTGCCGTATCTACCTGCAACGGTTTCTTCCAGTGTGAGCTGGTTAATCAGCCCACACTCTCTTTCTCGACGAGCCATATTTTTGCATGGTTTCCGGGGATCTACAAAGAAAGGCTCCTGGGCGGTACTACTGCACTATTTTTAAATCCCCTCAACGCAAGGTTTATATTATTATAATTCTCACTCAGTATCCATCCTCTGACAGGACTTCACACAATGAGGATTGCGAAGAAGCTGCCTATGAACAAGTTTTTCAAGTTTTAAATTACATTTTGTGTCATGTGCCATTCTTAGCGATTTGTAGACAAAGCTCTCAATAGCTCTCCGAACAATGTCCGTAGGATGCTTGGCAACCCTCTTACATCCAGTCTGTCATAGTCCTTATCTTTTTCTATTCTTCATCTAACTACATTTTGCGCTTGGGCTTTGCAGTAATGTTTGAATTCAGATTAGCTTGCCTTGCGACGATGTATACTTGGTCGTTGAAATAAGAGCTTTATTCCCCTGACGTTTTTGATTTGTGCCCGAACTATTCCTCAGAGTCAACAACGAAAAGATACGGCGGATAAGTGAGGGCTACAGTAGTTTAAGATATGGTTGCTTCTCCACAGCATAACTATTAGTTGGCACAGCAGGGAAGGTACCCAAGTCCGTATCACACTAATTGTCACCCTCTGTCAGTTAGTATTATGGCGCCGTGTTGCAAGCATTAATTTGTCTGTCTCAAGTGACGAAGTCCAACGCTGCCGGAGAGGGCGCAGTTAGGACTTACTCTCGATTGAGTCTATGGTGAAGCAGACTTACGCTTCACCTGCCTTACTCCTTTTACTCACCCACCAAGTTCTACTGGCAAGACAAATATAAATGGTCGTGTTCACAGATATTACTATTTATAAATGGCCTGCCCACGCGTTCCGCACAGGACCTGACCACTAATACTGCACGAACAAGACCTCGTCAGCTGGCAATAGTTACATAGCGTTTCGTTATATTTGACATGTCCCAAGCTTATTATTGTGAGAAAGACACTGATTTGCGATTAGTGAAGATGCCTCGTTATCGACCTCACTTTTGTTTCGTTCCTTGTTCTTCAATGTCCTGTCCGTGCCTGCCGATTGACTGATGATGAAGTTTGCTACAGTAACGTGTGTTGCTTAAGCCTCACCCTGACGTGCACCACACCCACAGGATGTCCAGATTATCACTACAGACTTTAATGGGTTTTATTTCATAGTAGTACTTTGATGAGGGGTGCACGAGTTATGAGTCACGTTTTACCGATTCTTTTCATGCGCACACGCATGCTCGAATGTGTCCACTCAAAAGCTGACTATGTCGGTGTAATGCGAAAAGGGGAAGTAAATGCAGTGACCGGTTATCAGAGCTTATGACACTGATGTTTGGTCCATCTGGTTCGTGGTTAGAGCGTTTGATCATAATGAGGGCAAGTTATCCTTATTTTTGTGATGGGGTCCCCCTCTTAGTGGGCACGAAGGCTCCTATCAATGCCTAACGACAGCTGGAACTTGGTATTGTATTGAGAACGAGTGGCAGGGCTCTGTTTATTCATAGTGCTGTTTCATTCCAGGGGATGAGTTGGTCCTGTTGAAAGTACACTGAATTCAAGACTGTCTACAAGGTAAATCAAGGCTATGAACGCGAGTTTATCATGCAGGCATGTTGGCGCTGGTCTACTTTTCGTTTTTCCTTGGTCGCCTGTATTTGGCCAACTTCGGTGTTTTTTCTCAGATATTTCTGACTATTCGCCATGCCCGCCGATTTCATTTGAGTGTTTCACATGAGTTTTGGTTTTTAAGACGCTTCGTAGTGAGTGTTTAATATGTCCTGATGATGCATTATATTGTCCACTTTGTCAAAAAGCACGCATGGAGACGTCTCCATTAAAAAAAGTCGATTCAACGGGGGTTCGTCAGTCATCCACTGAAGTTAGATCAACTTCAGCATGAAAAACATGCTCAGCATGCAACCGCATCCTATAAGTCATGATTCCCTTATGTCCGTCATCTACTTTTCCCGTTATACTAGATAACTTATTACGGATACGTAAAAACGGTCCTATGCAAACTTAAACGCATGCACAAGAATGATGTCTTCCATCCAGGATCGATATGACACTACAGGTGAAATGCACAAATGAGTCTCGTCCTTAATACACCGTTAAAATATCAAAAATACATTTAATTAGTTTTCTAGTGAGCCCTTCCCTCGCTTATTTCTATCGTCGACAGTTTCCCGAGTCTTCATATTTCCCACTCTTCTTTATGACGTCCTTCGGGAGCAAATTTTCGGAAAAAACTCTGCCACCAAATGTTTGTCAGAACCCCTTTTTGGTTCCGAAGAATCTCACATTTGGAAAAAACGCAAAAAAAACAGTATGACGCCACAGCCGCTCAATTCGGATCACACCATAGAACATCTATTGTTTTTAAAGTAGAAGGTGCTTAGTGCAAAAAAAATAGCCAAAAAGAAGTCGAAGTTGTGCTCTTTGCATCTATGAAGCCTTTGATTTCCACATTCTCATGAATCAGTCTTTCTATCTTATAATTACTCAAAGTAAACTGAACCATAGGTCCTCACAACTCTATGAAGAAAGCTAGCAATGCACTGAATTGTCTGACTATTCAGTCTTTTCTCGTTAGCCGTTTTTAGAACTGTCCGTTAAGTAAAGGCTTTGACCGCCACCCCTGTTAATTCCTTCAAACTCCTCTTATGCGCTCAGCAAAACGTCAAATTAGGCTGAATCGCCGTCAGTCACTTTTCGTGAAAGGCTTGTTTCCATAAGTATATTCATGCTGACGTTTGTTGCTCACTCTTTTCTTCTATTCCTAGGTTATTTTATAATGAAGGAACTCATTTATGATACTTCTCTCTCCCACCACGGTCAGCTGACTGTGTTGCTTCACAAGAGTTGTCTTTGGAATGGACCTTGTGCTTTCAGTGAATTTGTTTCCTCCTGCGAACTATACTACCGATTCTTACCCTCTAAAAATGAAGGTAAGTGTTTCTACCTCCCAACCACCATAGTATTTACCGAGGTTTTGCTTTATTTTAACCTTTATTTCCTAATCTGTTCCATCCACCCAGGCCGAGGTCGTAATCTAATCCGATTCCGCTTCAAAACCGAGTACAGTGCTGAAGAAAATATGTGGGGCTGTATCGAAGCGTACAAGCGCCTTGTTTGTTTGCTGGGCTTTGTACAGTGCCGATCTTCTGATTCTCTTCAACCCGCTCTAGACGAATATACTTCTCTTCTTGTAAGTTCTTAGTGCTTTTCCCTGTCCGCTAGAAGTGTTTGTCGTTTCGTGTGTACAAAGACATAATACGGTATCCTCCATCCTCCAACTTTAGAGCACGGCTATCCACGGATCATTAAGCATGCTCCCAATTAAGAGAACGGGCCCTTGGATTCGTTTTCGAAAGTTATATCAACACACAAACTTTCGGTCGCCTCCTTTTCTTGTTGGGTGGAACTATCTTACATAGTGTGCTGAAAATGTAACAATATTTTCGCTGGCCTGTTGCTTAAAGTCCGTGCAGTCATCATGCTAGGGCAGTAGAACTCTTCGAAATTTTCCTATCAGCGAATAAGTCAAGTACTGTAAACGGAGTGTTTGGTCTTTGTCCCTAACCATGACTCGGAAGGTTTCCAATTGACTGAATATCCCGGTCATCGTGGTTAGCATTGCGTGTATGTGAGGTGACCGGCTCGAGGACTGGCAGTTAAGCCTAATGGATATTTCTAAATGTGGCCTTTACGGCATTCTCGCCCTCATGAGTTCTGAGCTGGCCCCGTGAGAGCCTGTTACATGCTGTTAGAACCGTGCCGTATATGACAAGAGTAGATGGACTGGTTAGCTTTGTCAGCCAATGCGCCAGAGAGCCCATTCCGGTCGTTTTGGCATTGTCTTTGCATCGAGGCTTGCTGAATGAGATAGGAGTGAGTGCGGTAGGTGCCGCGCAAGTCACTAATGCTGTGCCCACTCCGTGAGGCACACAGTGGACACCGTCATTCGCCACGGTCGAACGGCCACAGTCATGTCTTTCATACCGAATGTTTCTGTTTCTCCGCCGTCCAGTAAGAAATACGAGGTTGACAACTAGGCAACAGATAGACCGGGAGCCAAACTGATCAAAGCATAGCGATGGAAGCTACTTAAGGACTGATTCTAACCTTCCAGTGAAACCAATCCGCCTTTTGCCGTTTGTATACATTTGGGACGTCGACTTTCGTGAAAGCTTACTTTGTCGCATGTTTTCGCTAAGCTTCAGTTAGTTCACTAACCGCTAGGGAAAGTTACGGCGAACCTGCATGCTCTCTCGAAACACGACATTTTGACTCACCCACCTTCCTCTGATGAAACAAAGTCAAGATGACCGACTGTGGCTGCGTACGCTACGAAAACGTCTATATAGATTCGCTGTATTTCACCCCACGCTGAAATCATTAGCGAAATTGTGGGAGATTTGTCTGTAATCGACGAACTACCGTCTGCCTTGACCCAAAAATCAGCTAAGGCGTCTGAAAGCGCATGCGGCCAAATTTTGCTCCAAATCATATTTAACATTCGCTGAATAGTGCATACACTGACAGTTCGACCACCGATTACGACGCTGTCCGCCGTATATTCCGCAGCAGGGTAAGAGCATGGCTTTGAATTGAGCGTGAACTTTTTTATAGTAAAAGCAGACTTGCGCAACATCTACCGTACTCCCCTCCCTCTCCCCCAAGTGGACCTGGCGTCAAGACAGTGTCGAGAAAACCGAAGGCGGGAGAGGCCGCAGATGGCGGGTGCGGCGTAAATCCGTACCGTGGTGTACCACCACACCCCCTGGTCCACAACTTACACTGACCAGGGTCTTATACCACAACACGAATAGGCGGCCTGCACGGATCCCAATAGACGCGACGTGAGATGGCAACTGGGCTTGCCACCGAACCCAAAATGTTGCACTTTTTATGGATACGTATTCCCAATAACACCTACCAGACTCCGATCCAGCCCAATGTTGGTCCAACGCTTCTACCGCGTGGCCCGTTTTAGGGGCTAAAGATAATTTAAGTGGCATTAGGAAAATGTAGACACGACCTCTGACACGAAGTTTATTTCTTCAAAGTACTCGACTACATATCACTTATCACCTGAGTGGGCAGTGACGTGCAGTTGACTTTTAATCAACTTGCTTCCCTGTTTTGGATTGCATTTCTGGCCTGTAGGCTCACATGTTGCCGAATAGCGACAAATAATCAGTAGGGTAGGAGAAATAGCAACAAAGATGAGTAAGACCGAAGTGATTATTCCTGCCATTAAAAACCAGGCATATCACATTCCTAGGAAGGAAAACCCCGGGAATTTCATCCTGGTCAAGGGGCACTCGGGTCAACAGCTCTACCACGAACTCATATTAAGTCGCTCCCAATCGGGAATTTCAAACTCGCATGGGTCTGACATTTATCTGTCTACTTCGACTATAATACGAAATATGGGTGATTCAACCCGTCGTTGGAGGTCCCATTTAGAACTGATGACGGCGAGGAAACCAGAAATGGTCATCCCAGTCTCTTTTACCTTTGTCAGTAACTCATCTCGATTGTTAATTTCTCGTTGCTATGCGGACACTTAACAGGGCTCTAGACTGAAGTCCCAGAGCAAGACGGAATCGCTCGTTTTCCATCCTTGGAGCAAACGTAGGTCGGTCAACAGCACTCCCATACGACTTGAAGTATTCCCGTTTCCGGGTGACAGAATGTGCACCTGTAATTCAAATATTGCAATTTTTATGTTCGCCGTCCGGTGACGGAATTTTCCATGTTTAACTCCCAAGTTTTCCTATATTTGGTTTGGGCATAGCTAGCTGATGATGACAGACTGTCGGAGATGTTCGCTCGGGCCTCTCTTGTTTTCGTTTTTAGACGGTCCATTGTCGATCAGCTTGTTTGTATGTATAGTGACCAGACGACATGCTTCTCAAGCACAGAGGCGTGTGGTTACACATGGATTGCAACTACTTTCGTTAATTAAGATCGTTCAAGCTGGCATGTGCAGTATTTTAAATTATCAATTTTTACCAAAATAACTTGCCACTAAATAAATTTGAGAAATAAATTATTTTGCCGATGTTTTCTAATAAGGATGGTAAGTTTTATACTAGCAAGGAATGAGAATTACAAGATGCATTGACGTCCTCAATAATAATTAATCCCCGCTTAGACTAACAAAGGTGACTAGAACATTTTAAATGGATAATCAGCATTTCATAGTATGATGCCTGATTTGAAATTGCATCTGTCGTAATCCAAAACAGGCCGCATGTTCCATTTGGATGCATACTTAGATGTTGAGGGATTCGCCATACTTGGAGCGCAGACATTTCACCGATTTTGTGCGCTGCACGTAGCTAGCACCTGTGCTGTGAGTGTAGCGAATCATTCAACATTTTTATGCTACTGACCACCTATTGTCCGAATATGATTATCATGCAGTTACTCCGCTGCAGGTGGTGAACTTTGGCTTAGATCTACCGACTTCCAAAGCAAGCCTCAAAAGGATTTCTCGAAGCTTTTACTCCACCTTCACAAACTTATTTCTCGGGAAATTAAAATCTTTACATTTTTAAAGGATTTGACCCAATGTGCACCAATTTTTGCTTATCGTGTAGTTAATGTCATAACGAAAAACATATTCTACAAGTGAGGTGAGGCTCTCTTTAAATGTTCCTTATACCGACGAATGATCAACCAGTAAATGACAGAAGTCCCTGAAAACTCACTTTAAACGACACAAATCTGCATGAAAGGCACTTGATTTGCAATCATTCACAGGCAATTTTGGTATAAGAAGTGCATTTATTTAATAATTAAAGAGGGGGAGAATTCGCGCAATAACGGAGACCAATACACTCAGTGCATTTGCAAGCAGTATGTTCAGCAGTGTCATAGTTAATGTAAACGGAATGGCTTATTGAAATTGAGATAGTAGCATGTTTATGGTTGTAATAACTTCTCACTAGATGGGTTTTGGGAAGTTCTGACTGACCTCTAACAGCTGAATATCCAGACACCCCGTAAACAGACTCATGGCGGGGGATGCATAACATATGTTGATAAAGAATTCCACTAACGTATGACTCTTTGCGCGAACAAGAAGAAGCATTGGTTTGTGTGGCACAGTCCCTTTTTAAGTTAGCAGTCGTGTCGTCTGAGATTCGCCTTCGGTGCCATTTGAGAAGGATTTTCCCAGTTCACATCAACATTAAGCCGCCTTGGCAACAGAAACATTATTGCAAGGTCACTTCTGTCCTGTATTTAATGGATCGGACGACCAGGCGCTGCTCGCACGCCAATTTATTGAGTTCAGGAACAACCTTTGTAGCACGTCGTTGTAAACCTTGACGGATGCCTATGTCCACTAGTGTGTCTTAGTGTTCAGTTTGTCGTACAGTGCTCTGGGGAGCATCCTAATGCACTTATTAAATAAATACTGCAGATTGATATTGACCCGACTGTGAAAAATTCGGCGCCTCGGTGGGATTCGAACCCACGACTGTAAAGTGAAGGCCTTAGTACAGCCAACGCTCTAACCACCTGAGCTACGAGGCCCCGCCGGACGAGGCGAGATTAATCACATTTGCGTTGGCTGTACTAAGAATTCTACCTTACTGTCGTGGGTTCGGATCCCACCGAGGCGCCGAGTTTTTTACAGTCGGGTCAATATGAATTATTCAAAATCTGCCAAAACATCTTTGAATTACTGCAGAGCAACATCTCGGGCTGAATTTTGTACCGAATTTTTTAGGGTTCGCGCCTGCACAAACTAGCGATCGCACCTTTCGTATGCACTGCCTACTACGTCCCTTGGCTCCCTACTTTATTTTCCTCCTCAATCGGAGGCCGCCTTTGACAACCAAAACCCAAATATAGCAGACAAAAGAGTTCACACAATCGAGGCGTGTCTGGTGTACTTAGTCTAACCGTCTACGCCTTTTCCATGACTTTTACAGAAGAAATACGAGTCCACACTGTATTCTGGAGCATTGGTCGTTGTGATCCACAATCAGTATTCCAATCTCACGCAGTTCGATGATAACTGCCCAGAAATTGCCGCCATTAAAGGATTGCTCAAGTCGGTAGGTCTGTGTTCTCTCTATGCATACAATTACGCCAGTCCTCTTTTCCTTCATGCTACATTACGGGTGGTACCCCTTGTTATTCCATCGGTGCCATTTTCCTAGCTGCTGGTCATCTAGGTCCCCTCCCAGTCGTCCTAATGAACGTCCATGAAATTTCTCACTGACCGACTTAACTAGTAACAACTTGTTTACTTGAACTCGACTTTAATAATATCCCTTGCCCATCGCTGACTGCCATAAGAAGGACCATTTCTGCCTATTTGTCATCGTCAGCTAGTGATACCGCAACTCCAGACTGCAGTTCTGGGCTTTGAACCTGAGTCGATTGATCATCAAACGACGAGAGAGAATGGAGAGTGCGCTGTTGATGGCGCTTTGAGGGAATGGGGTGTCAGCGATTGCGAGGAAAAGGACACTGTCCATCTTCATGGACACAAAGTTACATCATTGCCACCCTGTGTCCCTCCAAAAAGTATCTTCAGTTCTTTCAAACAATCCTGTCCGATCATTAATTTCGACGATGTCAACCTTGTGTTCCACAGTAGGGTGAGAGCAGGGACGGCGACTTGCGAGTGAATGATAGTAGATTTGCGCAGCATTTACCGCACTCTCTCCTCCTCCCCCATCTGGACCTGGTGTCAGGTCCAAGTCAAGAAGACCCTTAGGTAGGAGAGGCCGCAGATAGCGGACACGGCGTAAACGGGCACCGGTCCACAAAGAACATATGACCAGGATTTTCAACAAAAATAAAAATAGGGGACGGCAGGAGTCCCAATTGACGCTACGTGAGCCTTCAGCTGGACCTGCCACCGCACTCCGAATGTTGGTGTTCGCTATGGGTGCGCATTTCTGATAACGCCTGCCAGAACCCGATGTAGCCCCCGTGTTGGTCTACCGCATGACCCGTTTTAGAGGCAACGGGACGTTACACAGTCTTGTATATAGGACCTGACCTTCGAAATGCCATTGATATTATTTTCCTTCTCCCGGGTCCCCTTAGCTTCTGTGAATTTTGAGGAATTTCTCAACTCTGGAATCACTTCCTTTTCTGGGAAGGTGTGAGAACGTTTGTTGTACGAATGAAGGCGAAAGTTCGAGTTCCAGGTGTATGTATAAGTGAAGAAGAAGGATGGTCGAACACCGGAACAGTTTGTTTATTGTTCTGAGCTTTGGAACTCGTGCAGGAGTCCATCTTCAGAGATAGTAGCAGCAGTAGAACATGGGACAGTTATAGAATGTGTAAGCCAGTCATCGACTGACGGCGCAAGACTGGAGGTGACCGCGCAGGGACCGGACCGATAAATCGATTGGCTGAGTTCTCATCCGAGGCCCAGGCTTCAATCAATTCTCGGCCTGTTTCGTTTCCGGCATGAGCGACTATTTTGGTGGCTGCGAAGTTAAACTCATGACCCATTGCGTAGGTGTGGGTGACCACTTGTGATAGTGCGTCGTCTCGTCGCACAGCTAGCTTATGTGCGTGTATGCACGATCCGAGCTTGTCTAAAGTCTCTCCAGATTGTATATTTGTATTGTCTCATCTGTCCACCATGTGCTGTCTTGTGTAAGTGCAGTGACGCACTTATTGTTTTTGGACAGGGAATTGCCTCTCACACGATAATTTTACACGATTTTGTACATGGCCTGCCGTCGTCTCGGGGTCCGATTAGCCGGCATCTCGGTGGACAACGGTTGCTCGCCGCGGCTTGATGTGGAACGGTTCCCTGGATTTATATGTTAGCATCTTCATTCATCTCTGTGCCATTCCAAGTTTAACTTACCGGATTGTGTCCGTCGGTGGCGGGTGGAATTTTCCTTGATAGCGGGCAGCATTTGTCCTATCTCGATGCACTTGGGCTTGCGATCCTTTTAAAAGTACTCGATTTGCCAACCCGATGCTCCGCCACGCCTAAAGGGTCTATCGCATTGCGCTACGCGACTACGTTTTCCTCAGATATCGGAGCTTACTCATTTCACATCATGCTTCCGTTAAAGACTGTTTCAATATGCGCCACTTGTAGACACCTCGGAGTTGCCCTTAAACTACGAACGAATTTACAGTCTGGCATTGCTGCATATCTGTAATTAGCTCTGATTTTCGCAGATCGTGGACTCGGAGGGTTTAGCTTGCTCTTTTTGTTATTTACGCATACTGATTTTTGCGACATTGCTCGCTTCAGGTAGTCTTGCGTAGAAGTTCCTGTATTAGGCCGCATGACCCCCTGTTATACTTGACTTTGTACACTAAGGAACTTCGCTTCTAGCTAAGCAGCTGTAGAAAATTGAATCAGAACGTGGTCTTTTGTCTTTTTCGCGACTGTGCTAAACGGTATTCATGCGCATCCAAGCTATCCCTTTTATATTACTTTTTTTCAGGAATCGACTAAGTTTCCCCCCTCTTTCGAGATCCTACTGCAACCCGGACAGGGTTTCATGGGATTTCCCTCGTGTTTCGAGAAAATGACAGCCGTACCTAGTTCGGATGGAAATCAAGTTTTTTGTCGATTCAGTCGTCTTCTCGATACAGTTATCACAGATGCTCTCCTCCGCGCACGAGACTCCCTGGAGTTACACGCGGAGCTCCAATTAGACCTGCTGCGTCCTCATTCTACGTCGGAGAAGATTCCTCTGGGAAGGAAGGCTGTAGTTGCCCCTTCTCGTCATAGTTCACTATGCATCGTCGGAAGCCGCCCTTCGTCAGTTCTGCCCCATTCCCTTGACGATGATATACCAGCAGTGCTCCGACTGACTCTTTCTTGGGGTTCTGCGGACAAAACTTTAAAGTAGGTGCTCTCTTTCTTGACAATCCTTTTTTTCGGAAGCACGAGCTCGTGCGAGTTTCTTTCAATAAGTAGCACTCAGTTGACACAAAGTTGCCAGAAAGCAGATGCATGAGTACCGAGTACTTTATAAGACTGTTTCTTATTAACGCCCTCGCAAGGACAGGAGCCTACTCATGCCGTAGTTGCTTTTCTGCCGTGAGCTCGTAACTTATGGATTCCTTACATTGTCTCTTTGCCCCTTTATTCGACTGCCTCAAAATTCCCTTCCATGGTGAATTTCCTCATTGCACCCCACATATCAGACTAGAAAGATATCTTTTGTCGCGTATGTAGGGACGACACCTCTCATATACATCAGGGTATCAAACCGGAAGTTCGAAATTGGGTTATAATTAACTTCAACCTATAAGTCGAACTCATGTGTTGCAAATGGACAGTCGTCTGTGCATACAATTTCAGTGTTTCGCGAAGTCTGATTGAGTTTAAACTGTGGCACTTGGCATTAAAAATTGACATCCGGATCAGGTTTCTAACCCTTGGAAAATTAAGACTAAACGTACTTACATGCTTTTATTTGTGATGAAATCCAAGACTCAAGTTCGCTCGCTTCAAGAATGAGTCCTTTCCATTGCAGTCAGCCAGGGACAGACTCCCGAGAGAAGTTGGGCCTGTAGGTACGCCAGCTCCGAAGATCTCCGGCGCCGGAGATGTGCTGGGGGGTCAGTTCTCATCCAGTCCACCTTAATCCTCATTTGGCCCCACCATTACCTTTGCCAGTCAGGGCAGGGTTCGAGTGGGCTGGGATCCCTGGTCATTTTATCCTCATACTGGTGTAGCCCAAGGCCCGAGCCACATCATGTTCAAATAAGGAGGGCGCAGTTAACGTGTTATATTCCTGGTCGATTGCAAAATTTTCCGTTGAAAGCAGGATTCGGGAGAAAAATCCCGAGGATAAAGTTTAAGCACTATGGCCTGTGTTTCAACGCCGTGCAAAAGGACTCTCCTGACGGAGGCCGCGCATACTCGCAACTTAGTCTTCACATATATCTCACGGCTAATACGCCAGAAATGCCCATTCCAGTCTCCCTTGTCTTTGTCGGTAATTACCAAAGTTTCAAGGACTTACTTGGTAGGCTGGTCCTGCCTATTTGAGCCGATGATCGATTCCATCTGTACCCTATCCGCTTTGCAAGACGTTCGACACCGCTGCAGCAAAGGCTTTCCACTAACCTAAGAGCCTCATTTTCTGCAATGAGGGAACACATATTTCCTGCCGTGAAACCAAAAAGTTGATCGTCATTGTTTTGAAAGGGGTTTATTTCCAGCTCACGTCAGACTCCTTGGCTCATATCTGTGAAGTTTGTCGGGGTACCGTCTTACTTTGCTTGCCTACCAGAACACGAACTCCAAGACATACCCTTATGTCCCACTGCCCCTCCTGTTTTAGATGAGTATTTCGCTAAAATGACAATCAAATCTCATTCTGAGCTCACGTTTAACCCTTCTTTATCCGTAGTTGTAACGAGTTGCAATTAGTTCCGTTATATAGGCGAAAAATTTGCTTCATCGGGCGGAGTTAGACCGCTGACCACCCGAATTCGTTCGGTCATCTCGTCTCGCACAGTTCTGAGACGAGCAGTTGTAACCAGACGGCAGAACATCGGGCGTAACTTCGGAAGGTCTACTTCGCCCGATGATTACGATTTCCTGGCCGTGAGACCTACCCTATAACCTATGATCCCCTGATTACCTTTGCCTGTTTGAATCTCATCACTTCGAGCCACAACACCGCATTCTATTTCATATGAAGCAGGTGTGTCGTGGTAAGGGGAAAATTCAGCCCACTGTACGTTTCCTGAAACACTCGGGGTCGAAATCTCCTCATCCCCCTTAACCATGGCTCCCCTCTTTCCAAAAAAGTATGCGTCACCCCATGCTGAGTTATATCTGTACTTCGCGGTCACGAACAAGCCCTGATCTATTGCATTTCACAGTTCCGATCGAATATACCTAACAACAAGTTATCCTCAACAGATGTCAGAGTAGGCGATTTATCTCCTTCCTTTTCCTCCCTTTTTTCATAAAGGCAACTGCGTGAAAAATTAGCTCGAACAAATAAACTCGTTGGCGACATCTACGTGCAGTTGGGGAAGTACCAGACTGCCCTTCGTCGCTATCGTCAAGCCATGAGCTACCTTACAGCAAAAACCCCGGACCTTTGGTTTGCAGGTAAAACATTATTACGGTCTCCTTGATGCTAAGCCGAACTGTCGTGTTTTTTTTAAAGGGGAGTCTTTGTCTTCAATTACAAGTTTTTTTATTAACAATGTTTTTAGAGGACGCGGTCTCTCTTGTTCACGTCTTTTGTAGAAGGCAATGAAAAGAAAGGAGTTTGGGGAAGGAAAAAATTTTTTACTTCAAAGAAGCCCGAAAAGGGCCAATAAACTTCAGGCCTTCTGGGAAATAACTTGAAGACGTAGTTGTCGAAAGCTACTTCGGTTGGAAGACGTTACTAAACAACTAGATGAAAAGGCAAAATCAAATAAGTATTAAGTAAAAAAACATAATGAAAAACAAAGGAATATTAGACCCATTGTCACTTGCAGGCTGAATTCCGTTAATGATAATGCATACTCAGCAAATAAATTACCCCCTGCATTCAACACCAGGACTTCCACGCACAAAGGGTGTCCACCAGAAGAATTCTAAAAAAGGGAAATAACTGTAAACTGTTTTAGCCAGAGCCCTACACTGGACAATTGGTAGACTTCTGCAATTCAGGGAATTTTTAAGAGCTTGTGTAAGTAGTATGGAAAAATTCTCACCCGAAAAGGCTTACTCGCCAGACAGTACAACCTCATTCAATCTCATTTTGGTGCAACTCCTTCCTATGATAGGCCTTTGTTTTCTCAACAAGCGATATTTCCAACTTGATCCAGCAAAGGCCTAGTGTTTATTGGTAGTTTGCCTGTTCCATTAAACTTAAAATTCTTTGCTTCGCCTGTAATTCATTTGATTGAATGCAGTTATAGTACACAGACGTGAACAGCATGTTATGAATAAAAGCTCCGGAACTTCTGAATCTCAAGGCTTTCTTTTTGATTATGACGCTAAGCGTCATTACGCCATTTTCTGTGTCATATAACTGCAAAATGTGCCTAAATTTGTTATAAGCGTTCCGAACTCACTCACTGTTACTGGTTAAACGGAACCAGGCACTTGCCACTGGTATGATTCTTCTCCGCAGTTGGCTTTCACTTCCTGCGCTCGAAAGGGCCGTCTTGCTACCCTTCATTTGCTCAAAGATTTTCCAAAAAGCATTTATATGAAGCTCTGAAATTTTGAAAAACAGTAGCCATGTTAAAAGCGTCACGGATTTCTGTAGCGTTTTCACCTTTTTGCCACAACATGTGTACGCCCAGTTTGTTAGGTTTCGCTGTTCCTCGTCTACCTCGTGACAAACAGCGTCCTTTACCACATACCGGAGCCGGCCTTTGATTGCAAAATTGCATTCCCCCGAGGCAGAATTCTCGGTCGGGCGGGCCCTTACGAAATTATTCCATTAAATACATCCATTCCTTCCCGAATCGCGTTATTGAGCTCTAAATCCGGGGACATTTGCAATTTGTTTAAAATTTACTGGTTTTTGCGGCCGACTTTTTGGCGTGCCTCGACGTTGTCTCTTGCTTTTTTACATTGTCTTCTTCGTGTAATTTCGAGGATGAATAATTTATGATTTTTGCATCGCACATGTTGTGTAAGTATGGCATACAGAGCTGAGGACAAATTAATGCTGTGGGTTAATTTACCCCAGGTCAGCGGTAGCTTTTTTCGTATATCTGGATTTGTGAACGCCTTTCGGTCGTGCACGGCATAGCTTACTTGAC
>CACRXP010000224.1:70741-136810 GCA_902702965.1 Spirometra erinaceieuropaei
TCCAACATTTGCATCAGTTCAGAACTACCTACCTCTCGTGTGTCTGTGGTTTCCCCATCGGGTAGGTTTTCATTATCAGCACATCACTATTTCTCCGCAAAGTAACCCTTTTTTCTCCACTTACATTATCCTGCTTTGATTTGTCTCTCAAGGAACTCTGAATGGACTAGATCTTGCTGTCGTCAAGACAACTCCCGTTCCTAAGCGTCTGATAGACTTTCTGATGCAGGCTATTCGAACGCTTTCTCTCTTCCACAAGGTAAACTGTGCGCATAGAAGATAATACCTTTAAAATATTTTCTTTGTCCTTACTGTTTTCAGCTTTCGCTGCCCAACCTGGTGATAAATAGTCGAAGACGTGCCTGCGCCGAATTTGACTTCTTCGAAAGATAGATTTATCGATTTACCACCGGTAGCCTTTTATCAAATCTTCCTTACATTCACTTTTAATTTCGGTCAAAGGGTTTCGTGCTGATTAAAGCAGTCACCTTCCGGTTTTATTCGTGTGTATGGCTGTGCAATTTTGTTTCCGCGTGCCGTCCTTCCGCTAAACGTCACCCTCCCCCATTGAGATGTCCGTACCTTTTGCGTCCCCTTTGTAATTTTTTCTCATCTTCCCACCCCTCAGAGACGTACTGACAGGCGATTAGTGTTAAATGGAGATGTCTGTTGAAGTTGATTATAGATATTTCTGCAGGTGGGGGGTTTCTTAGAACTGTTTGCCTGGAATCCTGTGATTCTCTGCTCTCACTCACAGGCAATGGTCGAACTCCTGTGATAGCATTTACTAGTGCAGTGATCTCCATTTGCTTCATGAGGCCTGCGTCCCAGTCTTCCGATCTAATCACAGCAAAGGCTGTCTCGTACTTTATTTTATGGCTATTGTGACGGATTAAACCACGCCACTTGTAACATTTTTTGGGGTGATGACAACGTCCGGCCTATTTTTGCTATCGCAGTAGTTGTCAAGTGCCCGTAATACCATAGAACATAAGTCTGTCTCCATCAATGAAATCCTCCCATTCTACGTCTGACATTCCACCGACGCCCTCCTGTTTTTATTAGGCACGCAGGCGTCACTTCGGTCAAATTACTCCTACAGAACTTACGCCTGCAGGTATGCACAGGTATACCATTAGTTTCACATAGCTGGGCATCATCACTTGCATGCTGTCTCTCCTCATAGTCTCTTCATATGTAGCTCTAGCGTTCCTGAATGTAATGTGATATGTAGGGTCTGTGAACTTCGGAACCAAACTACCAGCTACTTGGGGCTAAAGAGTGCAAGAGAAAATGCCATGCGAGGAATTTTTAATGGTTGGATCGACTGGTGTTCTACCTCACGGAGAGGACAAGTTTAGCAGTCATTCAAGTAAATGAACTATTTCCCAACTCGCGTTACCCACAGCGAGCTTGATGGATATCCACGGTGGTCCTGATCTCCCGCTCTTGCAGTTACAGGTGCGCCTTGAATATCTGAGGTAGCGCCAGTCCCAGGGAGCACACTGCAATTATCGAAAAAGATAGCCCGGTTGAGAACCACCTGGTAGTTGTTGCCCGTACACGTCGCAATAGCCCATATGATGGTCCGCCTGACAGTCAACGATCCGGGGGGAACGCTTTCTTCTAGTCGGTACTGTTAAAAGTATGGGAATTTCCCTTACCAATACTCCGCCAAATGTAAGAGGTAGATTCCTCTAGTCGTCAGCGTGCAGGACCCACTGACAAGAAATTTCTGCTAACATATTAGATTCATGGCTCGTTATTTTAGAAACGATCGACAGGCCCTGATGATATGTCCACATGACCTCCGTAGGCTGAGACATGAATGAAGGATGCCTATCAACCAGAACGGTATCCTCCAAATGTGGCTCTGGGTAAGAAGTACAGTTGGGTGAGCAGGTAGCCTCAGTGCATAAGAACTCTAATTTTGCCGCCAAATGAGACGCAAAGAGATCAACTTCCTCAGTGAGGAAATTAAAACTCGTCAGTTCGCTAATTTAATTTCTTAATAGTGGCGGTTTTTCAAGGGGAATAGAGAGCTTGTATACCTGCTACCTGTAGGGCATGCACTGACCCCATACCTCGGCTGTCCCTGTGTTCTATGATACGACAGTCGGTGGCGGTTCATTCCTAATGACCGGCCGCCCAGCCTCAGCCGACGATGAGGATGTTTTACCAGCTAGGTGTTTGTATCGTTTCAACATCAGGAACATTTCGCTCCCACGCGTCTTCACTCATTCGAATGGCTTGTTCAGGTGGCTGGTCGCACCCCAAGTTGAGAGTGACCTTGATTTTGATTATCTTTCGAAGAATTTGAGCACTATTTTGCAATGTTTTCCTATGGAATCGTTTCAGTGTAGATGTAGCTTATTCTGAATATTTGGGATTTAGTAGATGAAAAACTTCATGCAGTATCTGGAAATGAGGTGGAACAACTCGGCAACCAGCCGCAATGCACTAAGGCGAACACAAAATTCAAAAAATAACCGACCTTAGCTTCCAAGAAAACACGAGAAGTATTAAAAGTGGCATTAAATTTTTGAAATACAATATTTTTATTGAAGTTTGTGAATGCCGAAAATTACTATATAAATGTGTTTTTACTCATCTTTCCTTTGCCCTGTATACATGAGAAGGTCATGTGAGGAAATGCCCAATTAAACCAGAATATGAACAGATCCTGAGTTTCCCACAGGAGATGTACGATGGGGCCTAGTCGACTGTTCGATATTACTCAGGATTTTCCAGGCACGCTAGAAACATCTTTCTAACATTTCCAAAAATAGTGGCATAATAATTGTAGTTTGTTGGAAGAAGAAGAAGAAAAATAATAGGATCATTGCATGGAAAGACGTCGTCAAATGTGCACTGCCGCAGACTTCTGCGCTTGGAGAGCTAACATACGCTACGCCATAGAGGCCAGTTAGAGCAGTCACGACAACAGTCATAAGCATAAGCAATACGCTGACGGTCATCACAAAACGCAGCAATGAGTCTGTTGGACATGTCTACGTCTTTCCGCCCTGTCGCAATGTCCTTTGCCTTCGCGGGGCAATATTTAGCCCCACCCCCACTAAGGGCGTTTGACCAGTGGGCTAAGCCACATGAGAGTGTCTGTCGTGTGTATCTCACAGCACCCAGTGGTCCCTTCGCATGTTCTCGTCCTCTCTACCCACCCTCAAACAAGAGTCCTACAGAGAGGGCGACATACAATCCCGAAGATGGCCGAGCCTAATTCGACCCGTCCTCCCACCGTAACACACTTCGGACCCACGGTAGACTTCGGTAGCCGCTTGGGACGGCTAAGCAGCCCTATTTGTGGATGCACCACTCAACTCTTTGCGAGATGGGGATCAGGAAGTGTGTCCTAGAAATGCTGGTAAAACACACCGTCGGCAGGCTGGCCGTGGTTTTTGGTTTTCATCTCGAAGCACCCAAAGTTCGACCACCGGGAACGGCAAAGTCCAACGCGTGATCCACCGAGTGGACACAACGACTTGCGCAGCGCCGGTGGAACCCCCTTATCCGCTATGTTCCGTGTTCCGGTAGCAAGGTGGTGTCAAGACCATCGGAAGTGGACGCGGGCACAATGGCTGGCGGAGCTAAACAGCCCATCCGCGCTTGCCGCACGCGACCTGGTCCTCACAACACATATTAGGCTTTCACCGGTGGCTGCTCGGATCTTACATCAGCGAGGGTGTCATTGGGGCCTTTGCAGCCCGAATCTCAGTCCTGAGAAAGGCTGAGTTAACCCGTCAATACCACACATGACAACATCGGCCCCGTCATCATTGGCCTACGGCTTGACAGTCTGTCGCAGTGGCTCTGTTGGTTGGCTTTTAGATAATCCTGTGGCCAACCGGTCGGGAAGGAGGATAGTTCTGGTCGCCCTAAAGCCGGCCTGCTACAAACTGCACATTACGACCCTTGCTGAAATCCGCTTCTTCTGACTTTTGTGACTGAATGGAGTGGCTGCCTTCTAAAACGATCGTCAAAGGGAATAGTGACGATGCGCCAGAGTCGCCTTCCTCATCAAGAACGAAGTGAGAGAGTATGCTGCCTACCTCAGGGGATCAATGATTGTCCCATGACAATGCACCTGCCACTCTGTGGAGGAAAATTCGCCATCATCCCCACTTCCTGCACTCTTCCAGTGAGAATTCGCGGCGAACCTACGGACAAATACTACAAAAACCGGCACACCTTCCTCATGAATCTGCCAAAGGCGAGCAAATTAATCGTTTTCGCTGACATCCATGCTCGCGTATGTAGGTACAAACCGCTCTATCCGGGGGTTTTGGTTCATCACGGGATAGGTAATTGCGACAGCAATGGTGTTCTCCCTCGGCAGGGCTGCACAGAACAAGACCTCCTCATCAACACCTTCCTCCATCGGAGGCGATCGAAGACGACTAGGGTATATTCTTGGTCGCTTCGTTGGGAACTGCTGGACTACGTCCTTGTCCGACGTGACATGCTGGTGAAGAAGGCGGTGCGTGGTACCAACCGCTGGACGAGTCACCGCCTTATCGTCTGGAGCTGCAACTTCATCCTCCCAGACTTCTGCAAGTTAAAAAACACCGAGTAACTTGCATAATGTATTCTTGGATACAGCTGAACATTGATTGGACTTTTGCAGTCATATTAATCTAAAGTTGGAATGCATTCAACTTCTGGAAGGAGATACCGCCATAGAGACCCATAGATGACAGCTTACTGTCGACTTCGAAGGCCACAGCAGCAGAGGCCGCTGGAGATACAAAATACTTGGGTGATTCATAAGGCTAAAGAAGGCGAAGGGTATGCTAACCCGAATGAAACGGACTCCTTGGCGTCCATCAGGACGATCAGCGCTTTCCAGACCCACGGGACTGCGCCAGTGTTCAGCCGATGCGAAGCAGTTTTCTTGACAGATAAGTCACAAGTTCTGAGACCCCAGGCTGAGCGCTTCAGAGGCGTCCTCAATCGACCGTCCCCAATATTCGACAGAACAATGAACAGACCCTCAAATGGTAACCAACGCTGACCTTGATGTCCGAGCTCGCAGCAAGAGACGGAGGAAAGTTGTCCAACAGATATTCAGCGGCCAAACAGTTTGCTGAAATTTTCAAGTAAGCCATTCCTCAGATCATTGTCAAACTCACCTCGGGATTTCACGGGATATGGCGACAATAGCAAATCACCCAGAACTACAAGGACGCCATTACGGTCTATCGTACAAGTGTAAGAAGAACGGTTAACTTTTTGATAACCACGGAGACTCCTTTCTCCTTAAAACTGCAGGCAAAATCTTCGCCCGCGCCCTACTCAGCTGCCTGAATGCACATTTGGAGTAGGGACTCTTTCGGGTAATAAATTGTCAATCTGAAAAATGCAATAGAACCACCAGCATGATCTTCGCCTCTCGCCAACTGCAAGAAAAGCTCTGGGAAATGCTAACTAGCCTCCATAGACTTGGCAAACTCTTTCAACACGTTGTACAGCGATGGTTTCTTGAAAATCGTAACGAAATGAGGATGACCGTAGCGACTCGGCTGTATGATGACACCCGCCAGAGGAAACCAGTCAATCTCGGGAACATTCACGTTGGCAAATGGTGTGAAGCTGGGCTGTGTATTTCCTCTCACCCCCAGTCCCATCTCCGGCATGCTGATGCATGCCTACTTTGAAGGGCGATAAAAGGCCATCATGGTCTACCGAACTGATGGAAAAATGCCTCACCTCCGACTAATGAATGTAATTACTCAAGCCTCCAAAACCATTGTCCACGATCTCTTGTTTGCGAATGACATCAGGCATTATATCACGGTTGAAGCAGACATGCAGCAAAGTGTGGCTCTTTTTATATCCGGTCGCTCAAACTTCTAGCACAATACGAACGCGACAAACACGCTTGTCATCTATTAACACGTGTCAGGTATAGTCTACAATAAACCCAGGGTCAATGTTGATGGACTAAATTCGCGTGCCCGAAGAGTACATTTTAGAAAGCCGTCAGGATCGATGACGAAATCGCTAATCGGATGCGCAAAGCCATTCAGCCGTTCGGCTGGCTCCAACAATCCACCCGGTATCTGAGTAGCATCCTCCTCGACACAACTTTGGGGATGGATAGGACTGCTGTTTTCGTCGTGTTCCTGTACGAGGCAAAGACGCGGACAGCTTATGAAAGCCAAGCAAGGAAGCTAAACCTCAGAAGGAGGTTCGATAGCCGGAATACAACGTTTCGGTATTTTACTCGAACTCACCGTCGGAGACAATCACGTATAAGGGTCATGGACGCATAGGGGACGGAGTGTTTATAAAATGCAGTTGCCATGTCCCCGCGTACCTATCATGATTATCAGACCCCGCATTCTGCGCCGGTGCTCGAAATTGACGCAATGTTCGCTTGCTCGTCTACATCCGAATAAAGTTTGCACTGATCCGGCGTAAAGCTCCGTCTAACGTATATCACCCACCTGACCGTGTCTAACAGGTGAAAATTGCTATAACGGCTATATTGTGCAAGAGAGACATTGAAGATGGACCTTCAGTTCGTAAGAAGACGGAGTTGGCCTGTAAGTTAGCATGACGATTGCCTGAAAACGCGTTAAATGTAGTGGACTGTGAATCAGTCCCTCTACCGCCACCTCAACAGTGACCCACCCATCATCAAACCTGTAGGGGTTTTATTCTTGATGGTCCTATTTTTCTATCTGCCACGATGGGGGTTTTGCGTTTGTCGGCGTCTCTGGAACATTTGCGACCACACTGTATGTTATGATTACCGAAAATATTATGTTAACACAGACAATGACCGCAGTTAGTGATCAAGGTTTTTTCGGCATTTAGCCGTCTCCATTGGTTTTTAGGCCGATTTATAAGTAGGATGGCATTGTCGACAAAGATAAGTGAGACTGGAATGGCCATTTCTGACATATAAACCGTCGTCAGCCAGTCAGACCCAACCCCGAAGTGGGGAATACCTTGGGCATCATCCGACAGGACAACGGGCTCGTGGCTCAGTGGTTGGAGGCGTTGAACATCTAACTAACCGTTCGCGGGATCTAACTCTAGGTGTCCCACTCTTCGAGGTTGGTTATGACAGGCTGACGACGGCTAATAAGCCAGAAATGGCCATTCCAGTCTCCCTTGTCTTTATCGGTAATGCCATTCTGTCTATATCATGCGCTGCTGTGCGGCTGCTGGTTGGGCTAGAGAGAGAGAGACCTTAAGTCACAACGGGACGAGTGAGTCCCGTAGAAACGATCGGTGAGCGCCCCTTTACCATCGACTTATAGGGGTGCCTCATCTCAGAAAACCGTATACGTCCACAACAACGGTCTGCTATGAACATGATTCTATAAGAAGAGTTGTCTAAATACTGTTATGGGAATTTTCGCAACTCTAAAACAGTCTAAATATGCTTTTAATTGCATTATAACTTTCTCTGACAACTGTCCTAATCCAGAAAGCCCTTACTGTGGTATTTAGCAGGTAAAACCTGACGTCTTTCAAAGTTTCCGGAAAGTCATTGGCAGCCTTTCCTCACGCATGCACTTCCCCGATTGGTGCTAAAAACTTTTCAATGTGCGTTTGAAAAGCCATTTTTCTGCTTACTTAGGTACCATTAACATGACTATGCCTCAGAATAGCCCTGTAAATATGAAAGTATTTCCTAGGCGACTCACGCAGGACCTATTTCGCTACCAAACCACATAGAAATTGAATAGACCGTTTAATATTATCATCCGTCATACGTTGGAATCATTAGTACATAGATATTGGGTCCATGCATCGGTGTCGGTTTGCGAGTGATTAGCAACCATTCGTAAATTTCGGCACCTTTCACGAGTTAGGTCAAACGCTAGACATGGACTTGACAGTTACTTAACACCGTTATCTATACCGTATTGGTTTTTGACTAGGGATTGCCGCAGTTGCAAAACAAAATCTCTTCCACTGGGATTACTAATGAGTTTTGGGGCACACGGGCTTCCAAAATAACATGTTTTAGGTCCAAGTCCTTGTCTTCGCATCATACCCGACAAGTGGTGCAAGCAAAGGATCAATTTTCAAGTCCACGAAGATTCTTCGTATACACATTTCTCACTTTGATTAATGTTCGCCGACGGAGAAATGCATGAGAGCATGCGCGCCTGGCCTACAATAGTTATTGATGTAGGAGATCACCTGTTGGTGGAAATTTTCCCTCGTCCTCCTAACATGTCCTAATTTTCTGTGTGTGAAAAAGGCATTTTCAGCATCACGTTAGGCAGCTAAACAAAATTACGAAAGAAATAGGTACACCACACTGAAGAGTGTGTTTTAGCCACCATGTTTCTTTACTTGCATTGATTAATACGTTTTAAAGAAGAATTTCTTATGTCCCTTGTTCTGCTTTTGTGTTTTACTGTTTTTTTTACTCACGATATTTCCTTCTGATACATTAGGCCAGCATTCTTCCGCGACTCGTAATTGAAACTCACTACAAAACTGTGGACTACCTGATCGCGATCAAGGTAATTCCCTAACTTTGGCACCACCATTTAAGTTACTAAACAATGTTAGTGTTGAAAGAAGAAGAGGCGTTCACCTGAAGAGGTTTATTTGGAGGTCTGACGTCTCGGGTAGTCATTTCGTCTACCCGTCTTCAGAGACTAGAAAGTCATGTGCAAAGCTGTCATTATATGGCGCATTTTACTTGCTGCGTAGTCCGCCAATGCCGTCTGTGTGGCTGCATCCGATCCGCATTTCACCGTGATCTGTGCTGTCCCGCCCTTGTCGACCGCGGAGATAATTAGCGGTCCCGATTGTTCCGCGCCGTGACTGTCTCCCGTCAAGAACGTTCGTAAAACCAGATTGGGGGAGGGCGGGGTGGGACAAATTAATGTGGCGGTTAACAAAGCAGCTGGTGGACATCCAGGCTTCTTGCGCCTAACTTGCTCTGTGATCACCGCCTCGGCACACGATCTCAAAAGCGTCAAAGTTGAAGATATGCCCCATTTTCGCGGCATGGGTTGCCACCTCCGACTTCAGGTCCAACCTTCACACGGCTAACAGATGCTCGTGCATTTGCGCTTGCAGTCGTCGGCCGGATTTCCCAACGTAGTTACACACCCCACAGCTGTACTGAAGTCAGTAGACAACGGCCAACACCTGTTAAGGTATAGGATATTTTGGCCGCAGCACTTGTTGACGGATTGTTGAGTCAGATCTGTGAGCAACTCATATTCCGAGTGGCGTGAGGGATCTAGCCACGGCATTGGAGACTCTCTTCATGTATGGAATGCTCCGCCACGATTTTGGCTAACTATACTCCTCATTCCGCTTCATTTGTTCCATTCGGCTCCTTTCTGCACATGCTCGCGATTAGGTGTTGCTCTCGAAGAGTTCTTGGAAGAGCCTAATTTCGTCTAGTTTGGCGGTTGGTGTGCTGCAATGAGTTTAAATCCGCCGGTATAGCGTGCGTACATAATTTTAGTTGTGTTGCAGTGGGTGGTTGCTGTGGTAATTGGGCATTTGCAGCGTGTTCGTCGGTTTTCTATAGAATGACTTCGCCAATTTACCGTTCGACTGGCGGCAGACGAGAACATCCAAGAAAGGGCGTTTGCTCCCCGCTTCTTCTTCGTCTGTAGGTCGGGAATGATCGAGCTCATTTGTTCTCTGTAGTAGTTAATTTTATCCCGGTCGATGATTACGGTGCCGTCAACGTGGCGTGCCCAAACGTGAGTTTGTACTCATCGAGCGGTCACCTCTCGAGTTTTTGCAGAACTGCCTCGGCAATGGGTCCGGGAGATTGGTCAACCCATCGGAGTGTCCTTGATTTGCTCATAAGCGATCCCTGCGAAGATAAAGCATGTTTTGAGGTAGTGTCCCATGAGTTCTGTGGGATCGCGAGCTGTGGGCTGGCCATCGTCCTCATCTTAATTTGGACCTGGCTGACCACCGTGCACTTCGGCAGTAAGGGCCTGTGACATGGATGTAGTGAGTTTACATCAAATGGCACCATCCTCTCATTCTGTTCAATTTTGACCCTCCCTACTTTGTCAAGGAATTGTCCTGTTGAGTGCACTGTTGTTTGTGAAATCGCGGTCAGCAACACCAGATTCTAGAATAGCCAGTTTTCAAGCCCGTACGTGAGTGTGCCTCGGACTTAGGCGATTTGTCGGAGGGCTTCGCACCAAGCAAAGTGCGCCATACAATGACAGCTGTGTCCACGACTTCCTAGTCTCTGTAGATGGGCGGGCGAAAGGGCTACTCTAAAAGTCAGACCTCCAGTAAACCTCCTCAGGTGAACGTCTTATTTTTAACATGCCACCTCAGAATCGCATTCTCACCACCATCAATGGTAGCGTCATGTACAGTCTCCGTCTCATTGCAGGACGGAATTTGGGCTATTGATTGCCTGCCGTTAGACCGCCGCTAGAGTCCAAAGTAACGTCCACATTCCATCTTGAAATCAGGATCTATTTGTGTATACTATCCTTACGCGGCCTTCGACAAGATGTTAGTCCATGTCTCAGTAGTAGGTCATGCGACTTAAAATGCCTGATGACCAACGCACACAAATTCAAGTAATGAGCTGTGTCTGCCTTGCCGGATAAATGAGCGGCCGATGACGGCTGATAACCCAGAAATGCTCATTTTGGTCTCATTTTTCCGTCTCTTTTTGCCTTTAATATGGACACAGTAGGCAACTTAACCGGATATCGTTTTTTTTATCGGGGAGGCCTTGTTCACGGTATCTATCCCTACCAGACACTCCTCACTGTATGCCATAAACGACAGTATCCCGTTGGGCATCTGATGTACAAACACTTTGTAACAGCTACCATTTTCAGTCCTCGAGCTTTGGAATTACGTGAGAAAACTGGTAGTAATCGAGCTTGTATCTTGCCGGACGCATCCTCCCTATTCATCTCTGGCGTGAAACCTGTATCAAGAGATCCTTGCTCGCTTCAGTACTGCTGTCTCGTCAGCACTGCGATTGAGATCCAAATTCGCGATGCGCAGACATGCGGGTCCTATGACTTGTCCTTTGCATTGGACTCGGTCTAGCTGTCGTCTTACATTGATGCATAGATCTCTTTCTGTTGAGTCAAGCCAGTTGGTTCCCAATCCACTGGTTCCAGAATAGGACAACGTCCCCATCGTTATCAAAAATAGGCATCTCCATGCGGATTTGGTGTTAAAGTTGAGTGCAGTTCACCGACAAAGATCCTTGCGCTCATATTGCTCCATGCGGAGGGGGACTTGGTCGACGCCGTCCTCACTGGCTCCCTCCATGTCTGTCTTATATCTGTGACAACAATGGATCAAAACGGCCAGAAATGGGTTTGGGCACGGTGGCGGACCTCAAAGGTCTTCCTCTTTTTCGCCGCCCGTCTGCCTCATCTCCGTTCATGATACAGTCAGCATGTCTTGTCATCCCGTCTGCTTTTGCTTCGCATATAATTTACTGCATTCTATGCTTCAGTCCCTATATACTCTCTTTTTTACCAACACAGGACAAACTTTCAGCGGCGAAACTGATTGACACACTTGCGCAGGAAATGGTTCCCCAAGGTGTAAGTCAGCATATTATTTGTGCATTTGGCCGTTTACCGGCTGGTTTTCCCCTTAGTTGCTATCTGCCTGGTCGTTTAGACGGGAATGCTCAAAGCGGTAATGTCAAATTAACATGCCAATCTGGTGATTTTGAATTTCAGTTGAAGACCTCGACGATTGCGAACTGGAAATTTCATTCGATCGGATTCCGTAGATCCTTGAAATTTTTCCGCTTTCTCTGGATGACCTTCCTCCTACCAACTGGCTGATGCAACTCAGCCTGAGTTTTGAATTTTCTTTAGCTGGCCTAAGTACGGACTGATCTACACATGAACTGACAGTTGCACGCATCAATCTGGCCACAGGATGAAACGGCTATATTCTATCCTACAGTCCATAGATGTTTTGCCAAATTTTGAATAATTTACATTGGTCCAACTGTGAAAAATTTGGCGCCTCGGTGAGATTCGAACCCAGGACAGCAAGGGGAAGGTTTTATAACAGTCAACGCTCTGGCCACCTGAGCTACGAGTCCCCACCGGAAGACCTCAGTTTAATCATATTCGGGTCAAGTTACCCGCCCAACCTACTGTACCGTCTGGAATCCATCAAATCTGATACAGTACGCTGACTGCTCAAGCAGGATTTCTTAGGTAATCCACCAGATGACTATCAGGCTCACCTGATTCACAGATGTTTTGGCAGATTAAACTCACGTCTTCCGGGGGGGGGGCCTCGTCGCTCAGGTGGCTAGAGCGTTGGCTGTACTAAAGCCTTCCCCTTGCTGTTGTGGGCTCGAATCCCACCAAGGCGCAGAGTTTTGCACAGTTGGGTCAATATGAATTATCCTACAGTCATAAAAATGTGGGATGATACTCTCGGAAACCAAATTTTCTTGATGGTAGTCGATTATAGGAGGTCGCACTTCTCCTCACCTGCCAGCTTAATCTGAGTTCGAATTTTGGGCCTTCCTCGACGTACGTTGAAATATGGTCGGCCAGTGACGGCAAATAAGGTAGTAATTACCCCTGCAATCCGCTTTGTCTTTGTCGCCAATACTTCTTTGCGGACTGTACTACAGATTTTGCGTAAACAAGACTAATCATAATTGGCCGGAAAGGTGCTCCTATGAGGGTCACGCAACAGTTCTTCCGATGTAATTCACCTCCTAAATGACGGTTGAATATTGAGCAGTTATACGCCGCGGGTGGGATGATGTTTCAACAAAATTCTAATGATACATACACTTGCGGCGCCACTTGCAAGGGCACCCCCACTTCTTGTGTGATTGCCCTTTAGATATTTCCCCAACGTCGGTATGGCTCAATTGCTCTCACGCGCAACTCACTGACCCCTGTTTGGGCTTCACTTGGCCTCCAGGAGTGCATAATTCAGTCTTGCTGTATCTGAGTGCAGAATTACGGCCAAGTAACTCGCCACACTTCAAGCTAGAATTACTTCCCTGGCCTCCGTATGTTTGTATCTTCGGGTTTCAAAACGCCCCTCTCTGGTTTCCTGTCTTTGACATTCGGAAAAAACCATTGTTTTCTCCCATCGATGTGTGGTACACTCCACCAGCTCGTTAAACGTATTCCTTAGCAATTCCAATCTGTCCTGTCTTGGCATGTTTCGCAATTAAGTAAGCGTCATCGTGAGCTCGAATTCTGCCCATTTTCCTCATGGCCGTCTTTTTTTCGTCCTCTTCCTCCTCTATCCTGGCACTCTCGGCTTATGTTCACCCCTCTATAACTCCTCTTTTGTTTTGTTCACTTAGGATGCCTTCCTTTTTGAGCGGATCCACACGCTTTCAGGGTTTTACCGGCGCATGCGGTTGCGCCGTAAGGCGGCTTTTCTGACCTTCATGCTGGAGAGCAATCAGCTGTACTTGCGCAGGGTTCAACAACACCGGGCTGCCGCCCTGCTGCGCCCACCTCCGCGTTGCATCGACTACATGAACTCCAAGAGTCTACAGTTCCTGCACAACCAACACTGTCTTCTGGCCTACCAGCTCGCTTCTTCGCCTCTGACCCTGCGTCGAGCACGCGAGACGGTAATGTTTGAGTGCCGCCTCATGGAGAGCATCCCTCGACCGAGGGCTGCAAGTTCTGCGGCTACCGTTAATTGTTCTTCAACCCTATCTGTAAGCCCCATAATCTTTGGTTGGCCGGCTATTCAGAAGGAGATACTTGCCAACGCTACTGACAGGCTGTGTGCCTACATCAAGACGAAAAACCAAAGCCTAGAGGAGGCACCATGGGACCAGTGCACTCTTCTCATCGGGTACGGAAAGGTCCTCCCCACCCCCACAGCCGTCTTTCTTGACACTTTTTTTCACACTGCCTTTCATTCCGCCCTTCAGCCTCCTCTTCTCCCTCCTGAACGGTTGGCACCAGAATCTGGACGAGTCTCACGTGGCAAAATATGTGGAGGCTCTTAAGGCATTATCGTCTGCTCGCCCGTCGGACCAACCAGTACCACCGCCCTCGGCGATGCCGGCACGTTCTCTCAGTTTGCCGCAGAAGGTCTCCGCCCCCACCCCACCCCATACCCCCCTCAGTCCCCTGGCAATAGGGCCGCTTGATGCGAACTGGTTTCAATCAGGCACGGACCTTCACCCCTTGCCAGATATTGTGGAGATACCGGTTAATCGTCTGCCCATCGTGAGGTACATATTCCTGTCCTTGTATGAACATTGTATGACATTTTCCTCGATGCCGACAGGTATTTAATGGCAAGCAGATGAGAGGGGAAGTCATAGATCAATCACAGCATTTTAAACCGCCCACTAATTTCTTGGCCAGAAACCTCAGTGATTGGCGCTCCCGGATTTCTCATCTGCTCTTTCTGATATCTTTTCGCCCCCTTTTCTACCCACTGAGTTTTACTTAGCCGCACGGAATTGGTGGTGAGGATCGCATGATGAGCATGCGTCGGCCTTGTGGTCCATATAGCTCACTGTCGCACACGGCCAGGAGAGGCTGGGACGTTTGGAGCCTGACGTGGGCAGTTTTCCTGCCCGAAGGACACAGCGACATTAACTGTACGCTCGAACGCTCGTGAATTCCATTACGCAAGTGACTATATCCACTATCGATCGGCACAACGTATTGTCTCGCATGCATTCTTTTTCTTCTGCACGCGAGGATTTTTCATCTGATTCGTTATTTGACAGGGCGATTATGAAGGTGATCAGGTTGGTTGAGTCATCGAAATGACTTGCCCACCATATACATGCATGTATGGTAGAGGTATTTTATCGTACTCCCGTCATAGATACTAGCTTAAAACCCAGACACGTGTTTCGCCGATATTCTGTGCTGGGTGACACAGCTACGAGTGATTCGGCTCCTCAGTGGGTCACCCAGCGTCCTCTGAAAAAGCATCAGATACACGTAGCACACCAACCTACAACCACCTTGCGTACACAGCTTGTACACCCTAAGGACAGGGTTGGCTATCTTGATAGGAAAGGTGTTGTCTACAAGATACCATGTTCCAGTTGTGATGCCGTGTATTGTGGCCAAACTGGGAAATCCGCCTCTTCCCGCATACATGAGCATCAGTTAACGGTGAGGAGACGAGATCATTTATCCCAGGTGGCTATGCACACACTGGACACTGGACACAAATTTGCATGGTAGGACACCCGCATTGTTGGCGCCTGCCCAATAAGGAAAGGCCGCGAATTCCTGGAAGCAATGCACTCAGATGAGGCATGCATCAATCGGCATATCGATCTAGATACCACATACAAATTTCTCACGGACAAATGGAAGCGAGCGCAGCCAATGCCGAGGGGATGACGAAATCGTCGACGCGCATTGGCGCAGACTTCGGCCAACCATAGAATCACTTGTTTGACACGGTTAAATAGTTAACTGTTTTTGTACATTGCCCAAAAGTCTGACGACAAGCTGGGGAACCAGACTCGAAAATTTACTCATTTAATTTATTCCCTTCCCAAAGAATCTTACTTATTTTCAATTAAATTTCTTGGGATGCCCGTTTTCCAGCACATATATGTATATATAGGCAGAATGATATTACCGGCAAAGACAAGGAAGACTGGAACGGCCATTTCTGGCTTATTAGCTGTCGTCAGCCAGTCATACCCAACCCCGAAGTGTGGCACACCCGAAGCTCGAACTCGTGACCTGTTTGTTAGAAGTCCACGCCTCTAACCACTGAGCCACTAGCCCGTTGCCCTGTCGGTTTTCGATCGGGAATATACAATGGTAGGGGGCGCTCACCGATCGTTCTTACGGAACTCACTCGTCCTCTACATTTCCCATGCTAAGTCATCATTTTTTAAAATCCCAACTTGTTTTTGGACCTTTTCTAGAGGTATTCGCGTTATTGGACTTCCACGTCATCTCCTGCCGACTCTGCTCTCCACGGAAGCTGTCAACAGTGCTATCCAACTGGAAAAAGGCATCAAACAGGCGGAAGATGGCCATAAATATAGCAGTCTCTTTCTGAAGAAACCCCTGTTTATCACAGACTCCTTGAAATCGCAATTGGGCAAGTTCAAATGCTTTCATTTTTGTCTCGACCTACACTCGTATGCATACTATTAATCCAGCGCGGGTCCTACGTTTTATTCCTCCAACAAGAACGGTTAGCCATGCCCCAAACAATTATGACACGCTAAGTGTTCCGGCTTGGGAGTTGCCACTTGTAAGGGTAACTCGTAGTTCCTCTATACTGAGTATCAGAGTGCACTTCTTCTTAATGTGGCCTTTATGGAATTCTCACCCCACATGGTAGGGCAGACCCCGTTTTGAAAGCTGGTTCCTCTGCATGTAGGGTCGGCACGTTCGTGTTACGCGCAAACGTAAGTTCGACCGCTTCAGACGCCTCGTCCGCAACCTTCTCCAATTACCCTGACTTTGCCCGAACACTGGGACAGTCTACTTGTGCGAAGAGTTGGTGAGGCAGATGCGCTGAAACCTCCTTCCCTAGTTGTGTAGCCCACTTACCATGTAGGTTGACTAGCTTGAGCGCTCAATTTGTCTGAATTATTTGTCCACATGCTTTCAATGTCAAGAATTGGATACCTTTGGAGAAACTATGACCTATAGAGTTTTGCAGATATGCCTGTCCAAGTCTGTATAAAACGGGGTTCTTTTGTGAGAGGCTTCCACAGTCTGTTGTGGCAGAGAAGCAGTAGCTGAGACCTAAAGTTCGGACTGCCCACTACGCTCAGTCAGATCGCCACTTGCCACTGTTGTCCCGAGTTAAGATGGGAGGCAGAAAGGATTATACTGCGTAACCGGCTGCTTTACTCGTACCGAGATTTGTGTGAAACGCCGAACCCATTATGACTTCCCTGATAATGGGACATGAACGGCGGTTTTAGTAGTTTCCGCGCCGCCAAAGAATGCTTCTGCTCACGAACACACAAGTAAAAGCCACCTGTTTAGTCGTTGTTCAGACCAGACTCCAACTTATTGGCACACGGATACTGGCGTGGGTCCGTAACAAGACAGATCGAAAACTCTTGGAGCATGGAATTCCGACAGCAGTTCCATAAATCGGCATATCGACCGTCCACTCCCTCTCTCTCCTTATTCTCCCACTTCCAGATGGTACAACGTCGTTTTCGGCGTTTCGTACATGGTGAATAAGGCCTTTTCTCTTCTACTCTAGAATGTCCGCCTTTGAGTTTCCGCCATGTTGACTTCCCTTGACGACACCTATCGATGGGGGCCGAAATAAAATCTATTTTTTTCTGGATTTTGTTACATGGTTTCAAAGTTTTGCTGTGACCTAGAGCTGACGATTCGTAAGTTTGAAGGGGTATTTAATGCACAACTGTGTTGTAACTTGTCCAAAACAAATGGTTACTTCTAGTGTATGGGTGACAATCTCATTTACTTGACCTGACCTTTATCCACGTTAATTGAGGACCTGTGCTGTAGCATACGGCCCTCCCCTATCTAACGACAAATGACTTTTTTATTATTTTAGTGACATATGATAAAGTTGGACCTAGCAATTTTCTCTGAAAATGACTGTCATGAACCGGGATGTATTCTGCAAAATCATGCTGGAATTCGAATGTCCGGAACCATTGCAGCTGATGGGTAGAGAACTTCACATCAGCATGAAAATGCGCGTCATGGGCAATGGTTCGGTCTCGGAGACGTTTGCGCTGACAAATGAAACAGGGTTGCGTACTCGCTTTCACCCTCCGCAGTCTCGCGTTCTACATTGTACTTATGCACACCTACCTTAAGAAGTGGCCACAAATGAATACCAACCACCAAATCGACCGATAACTACCTAAAATTCGATGCGTACTGGTTGTTTAGAGAGTTTTCAAGATCTCTGACCATGATTGTTTATTCGCAGATGAACGGCGCAACAAAATTTGCCACAGAACAGGACAGACGACGGAGCACAGTCCATTTTCCGATTGCCTGGAATTTTTACTGACTACTAACATAATTAAGACAGTGTTCATGTCTCCATCGGTGCCAGCTGATGTATACAAGAGACCCATGGCAAGTGTCAGTGGGACTCGCCCTACACTTATGGGTAATTTGGCGTATCTAAGGAGTCGCATCTGAGGAAACATCAAGATCAATGACGGTATTGTCACTGGGATCTGCAGAGCCAGATGGGCCTTCAGGCAGCTACAATACTCCGTTCGAAACCGCAGCAACGCCCACTTGAACAGAAACCTAAAGATGCCCGGGATCACCATTATGTCAGCGTTCGTGTGCGGGGCGGAGTCGTGAACAACACGAAATCCAGGCGTGGAAACCCAATCATATTCACTTCAGTTGCCTTTGTAGAACACCTAAGAGGAAGTGTCCGGAGAGAGGCTCCCGGGCACCGAGGTCCTGGAAGGAACTGCTTGTTCAGCATATGTACTACGCTGGGGCGGATACAACTGCCATGGAGCGCCCATGTTGTAAGGATGAAGGAGAAGTGACTGTCCAATCTACTCTCCTATGTTAGCGTTGCCCACTTTTGTGGACCCGTGTGTAGCCCACCCTAAACAGCCACTTACCTTGCATTGACCACTGCGCATATCCTCATTCCCTTGCAGCTTGAATTAAACAAGCAACTGGTGTTTAGGAGGAACAATAAAGAGTGAGGCCGATTCACCTTGAATCCAACGCATGATTTCCCAGTTTGCCAGACAAATGCATTTCGAAATTATCACGATATGTAAACAACCGTGGTTTAGAAAAAGAAACAAATCTTTTCTACGGAGGAATGGGGGTCAGGTTTCAATGGTGCCTTCCTAACATGACCCTTTTAATTAACCTGTGTGGATTCATTGACCACATGAATGAAGTTCGGCAAGTCGGGAACCAGGCCGTGCGTGGCACGCGTAGATGGGTCATTTGACTTTGTCCGCCACTGCGCCTGCGTTGTCTGGTTGTCGCAACTTTGCCTTGCCGTCAAGACTCGGCGGACCGCGGGGAAAGACTACGGTTGATTTAGCGCAAGTCCGTATTACCACGAAAAATACTACGCGACTGCGCCCACCCTCCGATGGAGCTCCGATGGATGTTGCTACTTGCATTGGGCTAACTGTCGGGTTTCAACTTCTTGTGATTTTGTAATATAAGTATATTTTTATTTGTTTCGCCTTTATAAAACCCTGTCCGTATTACTTTTGATTCACGCAAATTCTTTTAAATTTGATTCTGCGACTGGTTTCACCCCTTGAAGTCTGTTAATAATTGCCTCAAACTTGGCATTTGAATTTTGGGTGTATTTCGGTCTTGAAAGTGTTTGTAATTGTGAGAGTTTGAGACGGAAACGTTATTTTTAATGCAGCCTAATGCCGTAAGATTTTTTAACTGCTAAGAAGATACACAACAGCATCAATATGTATTTCATCATTCTTTTGGGCTCAAGCGGTTCTCTTTCTAGACGCATGTAACATTACATGAATGGGCATCAGACTAATTATACTGCATAGGATAAGGAAAAAACAGATTTTGTTTCAAAATACATTGGGATTGGTAATTTTCTGAATCTAATTTACTGTCCTCGGGTTCAGAATAGGAAGAAATCGTAGTTCCCTATGAAGGAGTAATGGTAGATGAATGTTACAAGTTCTTGAATTTTTTGACTGATCTTAAAAGAAAAATGATAGTCTGGGAAAGAAAATATACGCTGTCTGAGAAGTTCCTGTTTTTCTTATGTGCTCTGTGCAGCTGGTTCGACGTATGTTCTGTCAGAGGCCAGTATGCTTATAAGATTATGCTCTACGCCAATTAGTTTAATAGCCTGCTGCAGTGATATTTTTTCTATTTGAATTCTTATCAAAATGGTTCCCTAAATTTATCACTAGTTTGACGCGTTTTGTACAATGCATAACCTTACATATGAAAGGTGTTGGAATTGATGAATGATTGCTAATCACTCGCAAACCGATACCAATGAGTGGACCTAATATCTACGCTAGTAAATTACAACTTTAGGAGAAATAAAAACAAAAGAAATTCCAGAAGTAATATTGCGTTTTTTTAGAAATGCGAAGCATTTTTAGAAAAGCAGAAAATCCCATAAACGTCAAAAATGTTTTCAATTGTGTAGACTTCTCTTTTGGATGAACAGGAAGCCTATCCATCCAAAACACCGAATAAATAGGACAACGCAAATAGACTAATTTCTAAAAATAATCTTTTATTGAAGTTCGCATCGAAATATCCATTAGCGTGATTTCAGGTAAGGCGGTTTGCCAACAGCCTACTTTGCAAGTATAGGTTCCAGAACGGTTTCCCCAGAAATCGTTGTATTCTTTACGTTTTTCAATTGATTTAAATGTTGTTCAGTAAGGCAAGCAGGATTTTGCTTGATTTCACCGATTGGAACGTCATAGGAACAACAGTGTTCACGATGGCGCATCACCAGGCGGGTTATTGACTAATAAATTTAAATAAAATTGACAGGTGTAATCGTAAACATACTATTTTGTAGGCATCAACCAAACTCCAAAATGTGTTGCCATCGCAAGGGCAACTTTCGCAGCATGAAACAGTTTCTCCCTATATTCTCACAGAACTGACCTACGACCGCTTACCAACTCTGACTTTAAACCGAAAGATTTGATATTTGTTTCCACTTCTATCATTTACATCGGCATTGCATGTTGCAACAACAAACGTACTTGATCTTCTTTGTCGCCGTCAGTCCTGCAAGGGGTTTGCCTGCAGAAAGTTCATAACTTCACGGAACTGTTCTTCACTTTATTAAAACCCCTGTGCGAATATAGTCAGCTTCAACCATCCGTGTCGTGAGCATGCTCTCTACTCATTTATTCCCTTCCGCGTTTCTCGTACACCGCTCATCCAATTTACAGTTTTCGCGCCTAGGCATTTTCTCCTTAGTGGATGCTTTTACCAAAACGGATCTGACCTTTTTTGCCGTTTTCCTTGCTTTCAGAGTTCATCGACTGGGTATGCAACGATGTCTGCTACATCGAGGTTGTCTTCGACAATCAGCTTCCCATTGTGCTCAGTCTGAAGGATTTTGTGCGTCCACGAATTCCCCCTTTTACCCGTTTATTTCGCTAAAATGAGGCATACAAGCCTAGACCCTCAGTTCCTTTTACCCTTTGTAGCTCCCTCCATCAAATAATAGTCTACGTATGTCCTTAATGCTTTGTTATAATGGGCGACTGTTGTTAGGCATGAAATCCTTGTGATCAAGCTAAGCCTAGAAATACTTATATTTTTGAGAGTATTGTTCACCGACCCCCGGCAGTTTGTTCCCAAACGTAATGCCGTTCTCAAGTGCTGCTTTCTTCTTCCCTAACCAGACGTCTTGGTTACATGTGGTCTTGCAGCCGCACCTAAAGTGGCTAAACCCCGACTTCCTGTAATACAGGAATGGTGGTAAAGGGGTTTTACGGGTGGGGCAATCGGACACCAGTGAGATGGTTGCGAAATTGCAGTGAAGAAAGCGAGCTAATAAAGTGTGTAATAAAACTTTGAATGGGGTGGAACTGAAGCGCAAATGATGAAAATACGGTAGGGTTCCAAGCAGCCAATCGTAGGTGGCAATGCGTGGTCAAGGTCATTCCGTGCGTGTGCATGAAGGCAATGGTCGTCCAGGAGATGGATCCGAGGTTACTCCAGGACGCAAACAATGCAGATGAAGTGACACAAATTGGGCAAATGTATAGCGACAAGCTTTAGTTGGTTCACGGTAGGGAATGAAAATTGTAGACGAAGGATAACGAAAGATTCCAATCCGGAGGCTCAGAGTTGAGTTTATTGTTAGGGTTTACGTTAAGTTCAGTCGTTCCGGCTAGAGTTAGGGTTTAGATTGCGGTTTAGGTTTAGTGTTAGGGTTTGGGTTAGGATTGGTGTTGAGGCTACAGTTACGGTTTGGGTAAGAGTGAGTGCAACCCTAGATATAGCCCCTACCCTATCCCTAGTTCCAAACATCGCCCTAAGCGTTGCCCTCACTCTAACCCTAACCGTAACCTGATCCTAACCCCAACCCTAGCACTAAACCTAGACCGCAATCCAAACCCTAACTCTAACCGGAACGATTGAACTTAATGCAAACCCTGGCCGTAAACTCAATTCTCAGCCTCACGTTAACGCAAACCCTAAGACTAATCCTGCCTCTAAAATCGAACACAAGGGCGCCCTTTTCTGTTTCAGCAAGGTGCAAGTATGCTATTTCAGCATAATCTCGCCTACTCAAAACAATTCAGTAGTTCTGCAGTATCTTCATCAGGTGCGGCTGCAAGACCAGATCTTATCGACGTCCTTTATAAAAAGAGAGGCGCCCTGGTAGGTTCATAATTGTCGAGGTTAGTCCAGTGACAAATACACTATACGCGTAACGAAGAATTGCGATTAAATTTTGGGGTCTGTAGAAGACTGTCGAATTTTTCACTTTTGGGACTGAACGTCATTGTCTTCTTGGCATGTTTCGGTAGTAAACTCGAGGTCCGATCCCTTATCTACAATATTTTGGGCGAAGGTTATAGCTAGCTGACTACAGTTCAGACGGTTGTGTTAATAAATTCCACCGCTATTGCTTCAATTTGTACCATCGCTGCCTACCTCTTAGAGTGCTTTCGCCGAGGACGTCGTCCGGTTAACTTTGTTTTAGATGCCTGTGTTCGGTTCGTTTATTTGAACGCCAAATCCACGATTTCGTTTCGCTATCGTTTTTTCAAATCCGTTTCTTGTAGGCCGTCGAGCTTTCGTGTTCTCCATCCTCCAAGTCTGAACCACTGTCTTCTCAAGGTCGTAACTCGCAACGCAACATCACATTGTTGGCGACTCAAACATATGTCATAACAGGATCATCAAGGGTAGGTCTTACTTTACCCCGACTGCCATCCGTCTTATTGACATTTTATCCAGTTTTATAACAAGCATATTTTCGAAGCTTGTATCAAATCGGGCCGAAAAGAGTACCAGGTATCGTTTGTTGTCTTTTTTGAAGCTATCATCTTTTGTTGTGTTCAACTGGACGTCAAAGCCGCCGTACTCTAGCACTCTTACCATGCACTGTTAAACTGTCGCCCGACTGGGCTTATCTTCTGTCGCTTTCTTCGCGAATGTCCGCATGCATGAGTAACTGAGTCATTATTTATTGCCCTCTGGCATTGCATCAGCAGACCTGGATAATAGGGCCCTGAACCCTCGTTCCGCTGATGAGCAAATTTCTAAACTGAATTTCCCGTCCGGTTGAATGCGCGAATAATTGCCTCTGAACTACGTTCCTATATGGTGTCCACTCATTTAATTAAGGTTAGCACACGCGGTCGCCAATCAGGGTGCCCGCGTGAACGCCTTCAGGCGACCAAATAGGCAGATAGTAGAAAATAAAACGAAGACGAAAAACAGCTAGAACGCTTGTAAACAGAAATCGCAGGTCTCATTATGTGTGGCATAAAACTGCTAACTGGAGTAATGGTGGAAAATAAAAGAATGACGAATATCTGCGATACTGGCGGTGTTATAGGGGGAAGAGACAACGGACGCTTTCCCCCAGCCTTAATGGTGGCTTTCCGAAAACCAACGAAGGGCTAAGAAGCCCATTGGCACCACCGTTTGATTCTGTTACCCATCAACTTAAAACCGACCAACCACTGCAATGTCCGACTTAGCAAACGAAGCTAGAAATGCATAGCATGACCTTCGCGCCCTTTACTGGACTAGGAAGTAATCTAGGGGACGGAGTTAGCGCAGAGAACAGCACTGTTCCCCAAAGACAACCTACACTTCCCCGGCGTTGTTGACAATAGGACCCACGGTTTACAGCCTGAAGCCAATAACTGGATCAGCAGCTAGAACATAAAGAATAAGGGACGTTTTTCAGCAACCATGTCGGCAAAACCGATTGAGCACCATGAGTTTCATCCGAAACGGTATATAAAATGCGGTCAAAGGTAACACGGATCAACTTGCACAACTGGGCGCTAATCAGACGGGGAGAAAATAAACTGGCAACGACCCTGAGTCTCAGAGAATGTTGCTGATATATATTAGGCTGTCTTAATCAAATAAGGAGACATTCTATGAGAATATGTTTCATACAAGCACTCTTTGGTGGGCTTTATCTTTTGAGACCTCTTAGTCCAATAATTTATCTGTCCATTCCTTATTTGTTCCTATGCCTTCGTTCTGTTCAGAATTTTTGTCTCCATGACGTCTTATGTAGGATTCCATCTACCTGCCCCAATACTCAGGCTGCCTCTTCAGGGAGGTTGCATGGAAGCTGAACAATGTCGTTGATTCACCCGCGTCAGGCCAGATTGTCATTGCGGCTAAGTCAGACATTCGGCTTATACTTGGAGTCATTCCACCCGCATGGATGTTGGACACCGGAAGAGAGATGGTAAGTATCTTCTGGCGGAAACCTTTTCGTTTCTAACCTCATTGGTAAGTAATTAGGCTGGCGGGCACGTAGTTTCATCAGCTACTTTTACGAAAACACGCCCACCCCTTTGCATCCTCGTCAACGGACAAATAGACGGCGGCCTAGCAACGACTGTGCACAATTGCAATGCAAAGTCTCATCTTTTACAATGATCACCCACTTGCACACAATAAATGCTGGATATGAGCTACGCACGAAAGAGTACGCCTACACTGTAGCACGCAGGTAGCGAAGACTAGTGAGACCCGGCGTCTTTGTGTTCACCTCAGACAAAACGGGTACCCCATGGCTTCCATTGCCTACCGCCTATGGCCTTAGCGGTCGTAATTGGCGCGTATCATTTATGGAATAGAACACCCAATTTCGCATGTACTGACTCATTAAGGGAACCTCCCTGCCCATAGAGCATATCTTTCGAAACCTACATATCGGCATGGCACACTGACCGACGGCTGTTATGCGCAGCCAAAGAATGCCAGCCAAGGACCTGTTGACCTGCGAAAGGGGTGTTGGGGTGTCCAGTTAGGGGGACCCGTTCACGAGTGGTAGTTCGCAGCATGCGTATGGTGACTGCTCCTCACGGTTTCTAACTGGCACCCAAATCTCATCTGTGGCTCTTCGGGGCTAAGCTCTGCCTAGCGACCACACCCCGGTCACCGCCTCAACCTGCTGGTTAAACCAGACGAGGGTATCCGGCCCTATACTGTTCCCTCCTCCCTACCTCCTTCCACTTCTACATGTCAACTGAAGAGTACGACACGCAATTCCATGGGCGGTCCAAGATAACTCGAGTCGCTTTCCACTAAACAAGACCATTACCTCGGGAAAGCAGGCCTTGCGCCGTCTGTCGCTGCGACCGCATGGGTCGAACTGGGGGAACGATGGAGACTGGGGGACGTGAGTCTAGGAGGGAGACCCACTACCTATCGTGACTGTTCGCTGTCCACATCAAAATTACACCTCCAATTTTGCCGCCAACTCGATAGTCGGACGGGCCATTAGTTTGACTCCGCACCAAGTGATCGAGGAGGGAGAGTTTAGTCATACATCGCTAGCCAGACTTTCCGAACTCACGCCCACCTATCAAACGCTTTCATATCTCCCTGAAGATGGTTTTGATAACCGGCCCGAAAGCGCAGGTTTGCAAATGACTATTCTCCGAAATCGCTGCTCTAACTTTGGCATAAAATATACAGGATACATATTCTATCAGCTGTGTGTGATTAATCCTTCTTACTGTGATTTGTACAATATCATCAGTTTGAGATCCATGTTAATCGAGTCCGCCTCGTGTAGGGTGAGACTGGCACGTGTAGCTGAGTAGCAGCTGGGCAGCCGCTACATTAACTCGTCTCTGTCCTGCCACTAGAACACAATAAATAGGGGAGTAAGTGATGTAGATGTTACGCAAGTTACTCCTACTTCCCCAGACAGTGGTAGTCATCATCGTTCTTACATAACGAAGTATCTTCATCCAGTTCTTCGAATAATGTACCTTCCGCGTGAATATGTTTGATCAGTCTACTTTAGCCCTTTCGGAAACAAGTGGCTTTTTAATCCAAATTCGTATCTCGATGACCGTCAGCTCTACAGATCTTGGAATACGGTTACATTGGATCTTTCCAGCTTTTTGTTCAACTGGGTTAACATTAGACGCCAACCTAATTTGTCCTATCTCTTTAAGTACCCATTTAACAATTTTGCATTTTGTTTTGCGGTCTGTTTTATTTGGCTTAAGCGTTCAGTAATGTTCCATGTGTCAAAACGCACTTGATGCATCGATACGCGCAATTGCAATTTTTCCTAATGTTAATGTTCCTCAGTAGCCGTATGCAGCGACTCAGGGAGCTTTCATTTACGATTCACACATTCGTGGGGGCAACGGGCAACCTTGTGACAACCACAAAGGCATCTCCATCCGCAATATCTTCGTCTACTCAGTCTCCTGGCCACGCATCGGTCTGGTCAGCAGTCAGCTGCGACTTCGTCGCGCTGCTACCAATAAACCAGAGCTAAGAGCGCCAGCAAACACCCATCTCTTCCGTATTGCTTACTCACACTGTACTTAGGCATATGGCCATCGCATGGGTACGATAGACCCTAGACGCATCCATGGAAATCTTCACTAAAAGGGCACGGTCCGGACCCCACCCTACCTGCACACACCCATAGGCTACACATCAGTCTACTTTACAAAACGCGCGTATGTGACACCTATCTGCAAAGCCTCACACGTCACCCCTGCGGCCTTCTTGTGGTCTACTTTGCCAGTGCAGTTGCGCGGAGTGAAACGTAGCATGTAAGAACAGACACATCACAATTAATTAAGAAACCTGCCACTTGATGTGACCTGGCACATAAAGGGCGTGAATTAAGTCGTGTATAGCACGCCGAGGCGGACCCTTCAGATTTGTCAGCCACCGCGCCCAAGCTTATCTACAGTCAGCTTATCGCTGAAAAGCCACTGGTGCATGCGAGAATGAAGAGTGAATGAAGCCGACGCTGGAGACTCCATCGCCATGGTAAATCTGAGCTTTCCTCACTATATCACATTTGATGCGTTTGGACCTATCACGACGTGATAGCAATCGTGATTTCGAAGGCTGCCGGCTGACGACATAACTGATCACCCATTGGAACGAGAGTCAGACTGTAATGACTCCTTACTGTGATCTCTACGGCACTTTTATCCATGGAGGATCTGAGCCGCCCTCCAAAAGGTCTGGTAGTGCTGACCAGGTCGTACGTGGCACTCGTAGACAAGCTGTCGGCCACTGCTACCGAGCCTACTACTGATATAGTCTTGCCATCCGGAGCCGGGTTAGTGAGGAAGGGGAGAGTGTGTTAGATGCTGCGCACGTCTGCCTCACTGTAAATTAATTTGCACCCAAGCCACCGGCGTTGCGTCCACTCCGTGGGACCCCACGTTGAACGTTGTCGCTTTCAACTGTCGAACTGTCGTGTATGAAGAAAAGATAGATAGTTAAATAGAGAGAGAGACAGAGACAGAGAGACAGAAACAGAGACGATTTTGGACTCCTCTATTTAATGTTTGGTTTGGAGAACAGCAGAACGGCTGCATGACTATCTACTTTAGGTTATTTTAAAAGCATAATTATTCTTCCCGGTCGCATATAGCATCAGCGATACTGTGTTCTTTTGATGGGAATCAGTGAACATTTCTTTAAAACAGAAGCGGCAATTTGCGGCGGCCTTGTCCCTCCGGTGATGAGGAGTGTGTGATCTGTGTACTGCAAGTCAACTAACGGCCTTAGTGTTCCGAAAACAGGCAGCTATATTTTGAATTCGACCACCAACGTACTCCTTCAGTAAGGATTGGAGTGACTCTGTTGAACTAAGCACTATAATGGTCAAGACTGATCTGTGCAGAAGGATGCCAGGGTAGTAAACGGCAAACCGAGCAAATCGGGAATGCAGATAAAAAGCACACAATAAAACCCCGAATAACCAAATAACTGAATATATTTTTACAGGGAATATAGGCGTTTAACACCGTGATCGCAAAAGACGCAGGCGAAGCAGTTCAAAACTTTCGTCTTGCGCTGGAACTCGGGCAGTCTCGGATCCCTTAACCCTGAGGTGTTCGGCTCGACATTGCGAAATAAAACAAAAAACGATTCCGGGGGATTTTTGAAGAAAAAAAATTGCATCCTACGCAAAAATGCAATAACTAACGAAGTATGAAGGACAGCTGAGATTCAAAACACAAGTTTTAACCCCTTCAAATCATACACAAGAGCGTATTTCACGCCGTTAAACCGTTTTCTCCCACAGTGGACTATCAGTGCCATTTCATACCTCCTGGTAACGTTTGGGAACTTTCGGGTCTACCGACATCTGCGCGGTCCTGGCACGCGCGCGGCCGCTGATGGTGATGATGCGGAAACTGACTTCGAAGTTGGAGGGGCGGGTGAGGCCAAGTTGGTGGATTCGGCCTCGGGGCTTTCGGTTGACCGGATCGACATCGCTCCCATTACCGATGCCAGTCTACCGCCCCTGCGCATCTGTCCGCCATTGCCTCGCCTCTGCCTCCTCCTTGGACCTTGTGCAAGCCAGAAGTCCGTCGACGATCATGTCCGTGACAGCCAGTGGACGGATAATGCCTTCGCAGACTTTGGCCTCGCCACGCAGTTCGAGGTGCGCGAGGCGGGACAGTTGTCCGACTTCACCTCTACTGTCCTTGTTACCAATCCCAACCTTCAGCAGGAGAGCAAAAAGAACTTCTGTGATGTGAGTCTGTCCATACTATGTAGGATGGTTGGTTGTTTTATTACGTCTGCTGATTCTCCAATTAGTCAACTCTTCTAAGCATCTTATTTTTGCTTAACTCAGAAGAAAATAAATCCTTTTGGATATAAGTATTCCGTTTTCGTCCAATCGTCTACAATCGAGTAATGGACGCAGTTGGTCCATATGCATTACCGATAATTAGAGAGATTGGTGTGACCCTCTTCTGGTTTATACGCTTTCGTCTGTTAATCATACCACGACCGCAAACTGGGTTTAACCGACGTTCATGTCTTTGCTCAGTTGGTCACTGGCTAGACAGATGGCTGTATGTGGATTAAGAGTGACCATCCTAGTTTCCTTTTATTTATGTCAGTAACGCTTTCTAATCATTGGTTGGTCTTCGCTGTGAGGCAGTCTAGTCAGTGCTCTAGACAGGGGCTCTACGTAGAATGAAGCGCCTTTATTTCGTCCTGCGATCGGATTACGTCGGTGTACACCACTTCCATGTGATTAAATATTCCCGTTCGCAGCAGACATGACGTAAGCCTGTAGTGCAGTGGTGAGATTGTGGTTAAGTGGTCAGTCGGCTTCGGTTCAAACCTCAAGCATGCAGCCTGACGCTGCGATATAATTTAGTCTTGATGATGATGGGACATAAACCAGAACCGACCATTCCATTTTCCTTGTCTCTACTGTCTTTTAGATTGTAATAAATCTTCATCCCTTTGAGACGCGCTGGCTGCCGCTCAAGCTTTTCGCACTGGAGAACACTTGCCCTTCTAGGGGCGTCGGCCTTAATTCATTTCACCCTACTGGCCTCCTCAATGTACTCCACTTTTCCTTACAAACGACCTCTTCAACGAACGACTTTCTCCAATCGAGAGGCCTTCTACTTGGCCAATTCCTGCAGTGTTTGGGAGTAGAAACCATCAAGGCTAAGGTATGTCTATGTTTACAACTCTTTCTGCCGTAAGCTTTCCTATGTAATGGGCATTCATCTGCGCAGATTACTTTCCGCAATCTAATTGCGATTTTTAACTCAGGAGCAACAGGAATTCCCGTAAGATGTGGCTAATCTGTTAGCTTCCTGGCGCTCCTACCGGTTGCCGATTATAGAGCGGTCCTCAACAAAGACTAGAGAAAAATAAGTTGACTCAAGTCCGGCGAAAAAACAGTTGTGGGTAGTAAAACCGTACCACTTTTATTTTTGACAATAACTGCTGGTCTGGCAAATCGTGTATTTGTATGAATGCCACAATCAACAGCGGTATTACGGCAGGACGAATGTTGCATCATCCAACAAGCCCTCACTCTTCATCCGCACAATTCTGAAGCCTTAAATCGGTGTGCCAGAGGCATTTACGGAGGGGTCAACTCTCGGATCAACAGAACCATCCCTCCACCAAGAAATCCCGCATAACCATGAGTTTGCGAGCCTCATTCTAACTGAATTTCCGGTTGACCGGAGGGCTGTGGACCGCATGCTGTGGTTGGCCTTGCCAAGAAGAGCACTTTCCTGTCCACCAACAGCGATCTTATCCATGGGGCCAATCCTACATTGCTTTTGTTTCGGGTTTTGCATTCATCATATAATTATTTATTTAAACAGAATTGTATTGCCGACAAGTACAAGGAGACTGGAATGGCCATCTCTGGCTTATTAGCCGTCGTCAGCCAGTCATACACGACCCCGAAATGTGGAACACGTGGGGCTCGACCTCGCGACCTGTTAGTTAGAAGTCCAACGCCTCTAACCACTCTATCACGGACTTCTATCTACCAAGTCGCGAGTTCGGGCCTCGGGTGTTCCGCACTTCGGGGTCGGGTATGACTGGCTGACGACGACTCGTAAGCCAGAAGTGGCCATTCCAGTCTCCCTTGTCTTTGTCGATAATAACATACTGCCTATATCATGCGCTGCTGTGCGGCTGATGATTGGGCTCGAGAGAGGGCCCGTAAGGCACAACGGAACGAGTGAGTTCCGTAAGAACGATCGGCGAGCGCCCCCTACACCACTTATTTATTTATATAATCGGAGAGGAAAGCCGACATAGAAAGCGGGTAGCGGGATACAGAGTTGTTTCGGGCATATTTTGCCTTTGTTCGGCCAATCTTAATCCTGACCATCATTTGTGACCAGATGCACGGGCAGGCGCTCGTAAATGGCGCAGCTGGCCTATATACGGAAGTCTAGCACCGACAAAGACAAGGGAGGCTGAACTTACTATTTCCGGCTTATCAGCCGTCATCAGTCAGCCTTTCCCAACCCGGAGTTTCCGGAACCATTTTTCGGCCCTTCTCCCTCTGCACAATTACTTGTCTCTATACGACTACCTGCATGGGCTCTAAATTAAGCCCCATAACGAGACGGGCGAGCAGGTTTAGTATCTTGATCGGTGAGGGCACTTTCACCAGAAATATTTACATTTATATGTGTGCGTGGTAAGGCTGGCTGACGACGGCTGACAAGCCACAAATGGTCATTCCAATCTATCTTGGTCCCTCAGTAGAAAACGACAACGGCTGACGCAAGTAAGTAGAAGAGGAAGACGACAAGGCCATCTCTGATAGCAGTTGTTTATTCATCCCACGTTCGGGACCCTCACGCTAGCCCATTGTCTAGGCACAGATGAGATGTACTTTTTATTGTATATCTAACCTACCCCCACCAAGACTAACCCCCGGCTGAACCATTGATTTGTTCGCACAGCGCCTGCTAAGGGTCACCAGATCGATTTGGTTATTGATAAGGTCATCGGGCAAGTGACACAACTTCTACAGTAAACGTGAAATCAGCTCATCTGACTGGCCTCAGATCCTCGAGGTTTTGCTGAGAAAGACAAGTGAGTGGCCATCAAGGAAAGTTTGTTTCCGTCCTACAGCCCTGTCGTGTTTGTGCAATCTCATGTGGAACTGTTTATCACTTTCACCAACACAATCGGCTCCGTCACGGTTTCATTTTATCCGGTAAATTACACTCGCTTTTGAGTTGGTGGATTTTGAGTCCTAAGTAGGCATGGACTGCCACTGGCTCGTCACCTTCGGTCCGTGCTCGAATCCACTCTTAATTCCGCGCTTCAGTCTTTCAAATCTTTCGGACGTCTCAGCAGCACAGGACACGGCACGCCAGCGACAGTTCAACCGTCGTTGCCGACGGTGTCCACCCTCTGCTCCACAACAGGGTGGGAGCGGGGACAGTTACTCTCGCGTGAATTAGTTTGCAATGATTATAGTATTGCGCAACATCTACCGCATTTTCCCCTCCTCCTCCCCCACCTAGATCCGGTGTCAAGACAGAGTCAAGAAGACCGGAGGCGGAGGAGGCCTCAGGTGGTTGACACGATGAAAATCCGCACCTAGGCATATCACCACACCCTCTGGTTCACAACGTAACCTGACCAGTGTTTTATACAACAGAAAAAATGGGGGCAGCTAGGATCCTAATTAGTGCGAGTGATTCGCATGTGACCCACCACGCCGACGTTCAGGTGTGGTCGCAACGAAGACAGGCTCGAATCTAGTCCGCATTGCTGGTGGTGGTCGCAGTGATAACTGGCACAGTTGCATTTGCCTCTGTTTAGCGTTAATGTAGAGGATTCTAGTCCGCTCAGGGGCCTCCGTGCTGGGTATCCTGTTCGGCTACCTCAGCTTCAGTATTCTCCATAAACAGTTGAGGTGGAAGTGACTTAATTTCCTGGCCTGATTTCCGTAGATTATCAATGCCTCCGCCGGCATAATATCGTTGTCTGGACTACCGCCCTGTGCATTTTGAGCTTCGTGGTCAGTCGAAGTGCGTGGCGGTTCCAGGCGGAGGCCTACAGCCCACCGAAGGCCTTGCTGATTTTGCAGATCCGGTGGGTCACTTCGTCGTCGATTTTCATGGTACATGAGAGTATACTACCTGAGTCGGTCAACTGTCCATGATTTTGATTTGAGTGACGCTCGATGCATGACCACTGGTTTTTCGGTGTTCACAGTTAGTTCGAAGTTTGCGCAGCCAGGGGCGAAGAGATTCATTCTCATTCGCAAACCTGCTCCTGTTGCGGCGTTGAGCTTCCAGTCGTCCGCAATGGGCAGACATGTTGGAGCATGTATGCGTCGGCTGTTGAGACGACGGCCATCAGTCCTGTTCACGCTGCGGATCTCAGGGCACCAATCATCAGGACGTCCATCATCATAGTTGAGAACATCGGACTAAAGATGGCGGGTGCGAGTACGCACCCCTGTCTCACTCCATGGCTAATTATGAATGCTTCTATGACTGCCCCGTTGTCGTGAAGCTGGCACACCATTCGCGTGAATCACTCAGTGCAGCCGAATTTTTGCATGATTTTCTAAAGTTCATCGCAGTTCACCGTGTCGAAGACCTTCATCAAGTCCACAAAGGTTGTGCTGAAGTGTGTTCGCATCTTTTGACACTTCTTGTGCTGTGTAGCGGGTGGTACTGTGGCTCCCTCAAAATTAGCACAAGATTTCCAGGAGAATTCCTTTTTCCCGGTGGGCGTTGATGCTTTTGAGGACGAAGGGGACACACGCGTCCAAAATTAGCACAATGAACTTTCGTTTCCCGGCCGTAGAAACGATCGGTGAGGGCCCCCCTACCATTATATATAGTGTTTGTTTTACGCTGCTGCGCTGAAGCGACTGCCACCACACAGGACAACATCCCAGCATCATTGTGATGACAGAAGCGCACGAGCAAGGATGCAGACTTATCGGTAAAGTTCATGGTACTGCAGACCGCGCAATCCCCGAGGACTGAACAAATGTCAGTACACAACCTCTAGTCCGACGTGTTGCCCAGACCCAAACAAAAGTTCTACAACTTGGGTCCGGTTCTAACGCACTGACGCTGTCCGGGTCACCTTTATTACCCTTTTCGAATCGTCCCTACACCAAACCGGCGTCACAGACGAAGCCGAGAACTTCCTTGGACATCAGTTCTCCTCGCTGCTCATGTCGCACCAAAAAACTCATTCGCCGCTGAGAGGAATAAAAGGCTCTAAGGGACTTAAAAGCCGACACCAAAATAGTTATTCGGCCTGCTGACAAGGACCGGTCAGCCGCTGTCTTCGACAGAGTAGACTACCGAAACGTGGTCTTCCTGCTACTCACTGATCGAGAGACCTGCTAAGTCAGCGACACTTCCAGTCAGAAGTTATTACTGGCAAAGGTGAACAGGACTATGGCTCGACTAAAGCCGGCTACGGTCATCATCGTCAAAGACTGGCGTCAGACAAAGACCACAGAGGCAGCTATGGCACGATTCTATGGGCTCCCAAAAGTACATAAGCCTGATGTTCCCCCCCCCGACCAAGTGCTTAAGTCCGGAGTACACAAATATGCGAGCTTCCAAGCTGGTTATTCCAAAAACTGAGATCCTTTTTGTGGAGTTAAAAATAACAGTGTACTCAGTAGAGCAATTTCTCATCAGGATAAAGAAGGTCACAATCAAACCAAATTAGATGTTGTCATTTAATGTTACCCCGCTCTTTACATCCACACCACAGACCCTTGTTGTTAAAGCGCACTGTGGGCAGCCACGACAGCTTACGATAAAGGCGATGGCCAACACACGGCTCATGATTTCATAGAACTCATGGGTGGTGGCATCAGGGCATTCTTTGCATTTGAGAGGATCACATATGAGCAAATCAAGGACACCCCGATGGGTTGACCAATCTTCCGGACTCATTTCCGAGGCAGTTCTGTAAAAACTCAAGAGGTGACCGCTCGAGGAGTACAAACCCACGTTTGGGTACGCCACGTTGACGATACCTTCGTAATCATCGACCGGGATAAAATTAACTACTACGGAGAACAACTGAACTCGATCATTCCCGACCTACAGAAGAAGAAGAAGAAGCTGGGAGCAAACTCCGGTAACAATCGGGAGCTGACACCCAAAAAAATCCGCCTAACCAAACCAGCCTGTCTTACGGGACAGGTGGTAATAGGGGTTTTATGTGTGGTGGCTGGTCGGGATGTACGATACTAGCCGACAGAAAGCCTATTTGAACAGGTGAATGATCGAAGTTGGCCCGCTCTCCGTTCCGTTATAAAAAAATGGGTCGCCAAAGGAAGTATAGTGGTAACAGACGGGTGGAAGGCGTATAATCGTTTTCCCTCAGAAGGTTATCTACATTTCTCTGTTAACCACTCAAAGAACTTCAAGGACCCTGCCACCGCACGGCACACCAATGCCATTGAGGCATACTGGAGTAGGCTGAAAATGAAACTCCACGAAGGAGGCCCTGTATGTGGTCAAGCTGTGTGGGCTCACATAGACGAAGTACAGTATCGTCTTTGCTTTGGCCTCAATGCCATGTCTTTGACAGATGCCTGGGAACTCTTCCTGTCCCATGTTGTGCAGACTTATTCTATTTAAAAGTGATTTTGTTTTGTAATAAACTGCCATAATGCAAATGTATGTCGTTTATTCAGGTGTACGTGTGTAACGATGTGGAAGGTTGGGTAACAGTGATCATCGTCCATTTAACCTCCTGCGATGTTCGTTTGGCCAGCCCATGTTAGGCCGTCGCGGAAAGTCTAAGTAATGCTTGATAGTAGGCCTGCAACCGCTGATATAGCCTGAAGGCGTTTGAGTCCACTGTTAAAGGTATTATTTCTAGGTAACTGCTTTATTTGGGTGTCATCTCCCGATTGTTACCCAAACTCCCTTTCTTTTATGTTCTTGTCTGCCGCCAGTCGAACGGTAAACTGGCGAAGTCATTCTATAGAAAACCGACGAAAGCGCTGCAAATGCCCAATTACGACAGTAACCACCCACTGCGACACAACTAAAACTATGTACGCACGCTATACCGGCGGGTTGAAAATCATTGCAGCACGCCAACCGCCAAACTAGACGAAATTTGGCTCCTCTAAGAACTCTTCGAGAGCAACAGCTAACCGCGAGCATGTGCAGAAAGGAGCCGAATGCAACAAATGAAGCGGGATGAAGAGAGTATAGTTAGCCGAAATCGTGGCGGAGCATTCCATACATGAAGGGAGTCTCCAATGCCGTGGCTAGATCCCTCACGGCACTCGGAATATGAGTTGCTAACAGATCTGACTCAACAATCCGCCAACAAGTGCTGCGGCCAAAAGACCCTATTCCTAAACAGGACGTGTTGGCCGTTGTCTACTGACTTCAGTGCAGCTGTGGGATGTGTAACTACGTTGGGAAAACCGGCCGACGGCTGCAAACTCGAATGCACGAGCATCAGTTGGCCGTGTGAAGGTTGGATCTAAAGTCGGAGGTGGCATCCCATGCCGCGAAAATAGGGCACATCTTCAACTTTGACGCTTTTGAGATCGTGGGCCGAGGCGATACTCACACAGCAAGTTAGGCACAAGAGGCCGGGATGTCCACCGACTGCTTTGCCAATGGCCACCTTAACTTGGCCTTTCCCTACCTTTCCTAAAGGACTTGCACCCGATCCGCGCACCAATTGTATGACCGATTCGGATGGCGCACTGTTGCCTAGGAGAGAGAAGAGATAGTGGAGTCGACCCCGTAAACTAGATCACACGTTTTTTAACTATCAGGACTCGCTAACAGTCGTGTAATGGAAGACTGCCAATTACCGAGATTACCCTGTCCTCACAGGACGGAGATTTAGGTTTCTTTTGCACCTTCTCTATGTGGTCCTTATGACACTCCAACTCATAAGGGTTCCGAGTCGCCCCTCTGTTGTTTCCGTTAAAACTCGTTGCAACACACGAAGGCGGGCTGTTTAGTTTTGTCAGCCACTATGTCCGATCGCGCCTTCGTTCTTGCCACCGTGTCCAGGTAGGTGAGGAAGGAGAGAGTACGCCAGATGCGGTGAAAATCACCGTCCCTGCGCCCGTCGTACTGTAGGATACACGGTGGACGTCGTCGTTCGTGAAGTTCTTTCAAGTCCTTTGGGAAGGGGAAACTTTGAGACGGGTTTTTTAGCTCGTCAACGGAAGGTTGCAAACGTACAAAACTGTTGTCTTTCAACTCTGTCGAAAGAAAGACTCTCAACGTCACAGTGAACACTCCTCCAGTATGCATGCATTACATCCTGTCGCCTGACCGGAATTGGTTTAGTCGCTGAGCATTCTGTATAGGTTAGTAAATATTTATGCCCTAATTAGTCCCTACCGGGTTATGCAGCCCAACCTGACGGAAACAATACTGTTGGGGTTGGGGTTAGGGCTTAGTATTAAAGTTAGGGTCAAGGGTTAGGGCAACCATTTCTCAACCACTCAATGTGCAACAGCGCATTTTCAATAGCTTTTTTTGCGTACAACTACTTGACCTCGTCGCCTGTGCGTTCACCCGCCCCACCTGTAAAAACCTCTATTACTACCGGTCCCGTATTACAGGGAGCTGGAGTTTGTTTACTTCAGGTGGGGCTGCCAAACCACATATGACCCCTTGTGGTTAGCAGTGCAATTTATGTCGATAGCCTTTTATTATATCCTCTCAGCAGGAATGCCCGCCAAAGGGTGACAAGTTGTTTTTCGATCTCATGTTGCTGTGTGATATAACTATTTGTAATCTGGCCTCTCTGTATATAACTCAACGTTCATCTTGTGGCATCGGCCCGAGTCTAGAGCTAACAGGCAAATCATAAAGTTAATCTTCCGTTCAGCCAGTAGAATTGGTCGGCAGACTCCGCCTTTCCGACCACAGCTGACGGCGCATGATTTCAGGACTAAGTCCAGGGTATTTAGCCCTAGTTACCGAGGGACCCGGATCCGAGCCCCTAACCCGCCTTACCTAGGTTTACGATGAGGTTGGTTGAAACCTCAAACCTAGCTAAACCTAGTCCTCACTCTAACCTTTAATTCTTAACCCAACCTGTAATCCATAATCGAATGACTAGCCCTACTGGTAGCACTTGAGGTAGGCGTGACCGGGAATGAACGAAAGGGAAGGAGTTAGGCTAAGCCTACCCAAACGACATACGTAGGTATTATATATGTGGAAGTAGAGACTAGGTGGAGCCACGTACCCGGTCGTCACCAACTCATTTGCCTCTTTTATGTATAAAGGGGCATTTTGGTGGCCTTAGGTCATCTTTATCCGTCAACACTTCTCTGCCTAAGTGCCTTGTCAACTTTTTATTTGTACTTCGTGTCAGCATCGTATTTCTAACGGAAAATAATACCCTTTACTCGACGGATCCTCGCTATTACTTCCTTTTCCCTCCTTAGCTGCCCTTGAAGTTACGATCTCTGAAAGCGTCTAAACACTGCTGTATTAAAGACCAAGATGAAACCGGATACTGTGGCCAACTCTGGCTCAAGGCAGACTCGTGTGCCTTTTGGGAGTGGTGGTTGCAGACTGCCAATTCGACCCAATCTCCTGGACGGCAAACGCTCACTGCGCAGCTCTGCATTGAGTTTGCCACTAATGTGGATTCGGTCTCCATCCAGGACGTCTCAGTAGTGGGTCGCCGAGTGCGCTTGGGCATCCATCTTCATCTCCTACCGGCCTTTTTCGCGCCAATCCGGATGACTCACCATAGCCTCGTCTGCGGCACCAGTGGTGTGTTTGACGAAGCGGCTGAATCGCCCGCAAACCTCTCCAAGGACTCTTGCTTCTTCCGCTTCCAACTTGAGGTCGTCGATTCGCATCAGGGGAAGGTGCCTTCTGTTCCTGCCTTTTTATATAAATCCAGTTTCCTTCCTTTTCGGTTTATGGTCATCTTTTTTTCCGGCACTTGGTGTCTTGCAGGTTCGTGCCACGACTTAGACAGTGGATTAACTCTACGTCAACCGCTGTACCAGACCTCAGCTCCAGCCAGACCGTGGCCTTTGCGATACCTCTTCACTAAAATCCCGACTCTTTCTAGATGTGTTTGCTATGCTTGCTGACATTAGTGTGTGTAAAGAAGAAGAAGAGGGTTCGAGCACCGGAACGTTTTGAGCTTTTAGACTCGTGCAGGAGTCCATCGTCAGAGATAGTAACAGCAACAGAACAAGCGGCAGTTATAAGGTATGTAGGCCAATCATCGACCGACGACACAAGACTGGAAGTGACTGCGCAGGGCTCCATACGCCGGTGCCAGATCGATAAATCGATTGACTGAGTTCCCATCCGAGGCCCAGGCTTCAATCAATTCTCGGCCTGTTTCGTTTCCGTCATGAACGACTATTTTGGTGGCTGCGAAGTTAAACTCATGACCCATTGCGTAGGTGTGGGTGACCACTTGTGATAGTGCGTCGTCTCGTCGCACAGCCAGTTTATGTTCGTGTGTGTGCGATCCGAGCATGCGTCCAGTCTGGCCTGTGTAGTCACAAGGACAGCTTTGACAGGGGATGCGATACACCACTCTAGATTGCTCTTCAGGCTTTAACTGGTCTTTAATGTTCATGACCCTCTTGCGCATGGTGGCTTTGGGGCGGTGTGCAATTTCAACACCTAGTTCCGCAGCAATGCGTTCAGTCGTTTTCTGAAACCGTTGTTCTGTCTTGCCGCCTGTCTCGTGTTATAGGCACGCCTGATACACGGACTCCGACCTGCTTGCTGGCGGGGGATTGGCTTTGGTCTCTCCGTGGCCGACCGCTGGGGCGCTCGTGTAACCGCTGCCCCCTGCCCGGCCGCCGTTGTCACTGCTAGGTCCGTGTGCCCGTGGGCCCTTCCCCCATAATCTGACGAGCTGATCAGCTGCTGTTGCACATATATATATATATATATATATATATATATATATAGAAAGAGAGAGAAAAAAACACGAGGTGCGGAAAAATCCGCCTTAGAGTACTTACGCGCGTTTCAGCACAAACAAATCTGCAGTCTCATTAAGGCAAATAAACACCGATTTGGGTAAAATTGATTTAAAAGAAATTGTAAGTCTCCTAACTAAGGCCTCGTCGGTCACAGCGAACGAGAGCTATTCGTATGCATACTTTGGAATTGCCTTTCTTCGCCTAAATTTGCACAAGTCAAAAAACGGAAACGTCATCTACAAGATTAGGCGAAAGCCTGTCATCTCTGTGAAATTTCTCGCATTAGACACATCATTGTTTTCTCTGCTAGGTTTGTATTGGCAAGTTCAACGACAAAGGCCTGGTTTTCATCTCGTTTGATAAAATTCCCATCAGTTGCATGTTGCCCGCTGAACCCGTCTTTGTTTTAGACCTGTGCTCTTAGACACATTCAGTCCTTTCTGTGGACTTATTTATTAGCCTGATGCGTGCTCCCTAGGCGTTCCCCTTCCCTCCTCATTCATGCATAGATTTTTTCACTAACTGTTATTCGTCGGACTATATCTTCCCTCCTGCCCATAAACTCAAAACAGTTTCCTTACAAAAATTTGCACTCAAAGACGCGCATGTTCGATGTCTACATGTAGGCTCTCCCACCGCCCACTGTCTGCTGTCGCTTCTACCGCATCGAAGTAGATTTGGAGTTGATGTGGTGCGGCGTCTCGCTGCTTAACAAGAGCCCACTGACGATCGCCACGCCCTGGGAACCCTTCATGTCCTCCGTTTCCGCCGCCAGTACTCTCTCCAGCGGAGACATTGAGAGCCTAGTTGCCGGCCTCCAACTCTCTGGCTCGCCTGAGTGTCTGCCTACCTCCGCAGGCATGTTGATCCTGTTGAAAAGACTGCAAGATCCCCTGCTTGCAACTGTTCAGCCCGTTGTCGTCCCTTGTCGTCCGACGGACGAGTTCTGCCTTCCCATACCTCTGCCGCATTCTCTCGGCAGACTACTGGAGAACTTCATTGAGGTAGACTGTCTCACCCTCGTCAAGTGCTCCAAAAAAAACAAACACGCATATTCCGCCTATATGGAGTTTGTCTGTTGAGGGGGAGTACAGTCACGGTCGGCTCAAAAACCATACATAGACAAATATCACTTCAGTCCCCCGAAACAGCTAATCCAGAGTTTAAGTTCTAGCTCCTTGAATATTGGTAGCCGGCTTTTACTCGTTGACGTCTCTGCCTCTCTCAATAAGTAGACATGCGGCCGGATTTGTAGTTTTTAACTAACAAAGGTTAGTTCATGTACATTTGTATGCCAGTTTTAGATTGACAATCTCTTCGGTTGCCTATGCATATCGCAATCAGCAAAATTCGTTGCTAGAGTGTTGTTTGCTCTTTAAGTTTTGTTTAAGTGCTTCTCTGTACTTAATCATATCTCCTTTAAATGGTTACACTATCTTAATTTACTCCTTGTGGTAAATTACTCTGTCTTCCTGTGACTTAATATTTTAAGGCGCATAATATTCGGACCTTCAAAAATTTTGATAGGTCATGTTTGTTTTGAGGCAAGAATTGTGCTTTCACCAAAGGGCTTCCCATGTATTGCGCCAAATCCAAGTCTATATTGTCGTTTAGACGCGTTCGGAGATGCCGCTAACATTTTTTAAAATCCTCGAATGCATTTCGACTAGGTTGCAAATTTTTGAGAAGTTATTGATAGTTAGAAGAAGAAAATTGGCTCTTCCGGAGAGCCAATTTTCTTCTTCCAATAATCTTCCCGTATCTCTAAACTTTTCCAATCTGAAGTTATTGAGAGGCCTGCAGATATAAGACTACGGTCATACTCATTTCCGCGTCTCAAGACTTTTGATAATAACAATTTTTAAAGCTGCATATTCCGTCTTTCGGCTGCCAACTTTCACGAAGATATGTCAAGTTTCATGCAAGCCTAGCATAAAAAGCACTCTGTACGCATTGCGATTAGACGCTATGTTTGCGCTTATGCGACGTGCCGAAATCAATAAGGAAAATATCGATATTATCCTAGTGGCTGTTTTTGTCTGTTGTAACTAGCACAGGTAACCGGAAGTAGTCTCAACCGAACGTCAGCGCGCCATCGTGTATGAAGTAAGCTCAGATTGTGTTACGCGTCAGTCCGGTTTGCATGCTCACATGGGTAATCTTTTCCATTTCAAATCCCATCTAGTAATGTCAGCCTACTTGACATGAGCTCCAGTCCCCAGTATTCGTACAGAGGGTGACCTCGATACGAGTGTTGCATCATTTATGACCAGATGCGAATGTATGTGCAACAACCTCATCGGATACTCTAGTTTTTCATAAAAGGCACGTTTTTTTCCGTACATTATTTACCTGCAATGGAAATTTATTTATCGGTTTAAACGGTGTCGCTGCAAAAGTCCTTTTGGCCTTTTCCGACTGTTTTCAAGCGTTTAAGCAGCTTTACGCCTCCTTCACACTAAAGCCCTTTGTGCTGCCCATGCGAGTCGCGGTCTTTCTTGTTTTGCACGCTACCAGGTTCACTGGACATCACACGTGACCTTCAGTGTCACCGGCCCCGGCGACTCCCCCGGTGGCGCCAAACTATACCGTTTTCCAAACTATCGATTTGGACGCATCGTGCCCCTTTCAACAGCACAGGAACCCACCGCCAAGTCCCCGGAAAGCCAACTGGTATCACCTACCTCACGGTGGTACTTCCCCTTCCTCAGGACTCCTTCGTTTGTCGCGAGGCTGGTCTGGGGCGAAAGTATCTGGCTAGGTAAGTCTTGAACTCCACTGTCATGGGGAGTTGTTTGGGCGCACTCCACTTGGATAACGATAGGCTGTAGGACCCTCAACTAACTTGAGCTAGCTCAAGGACCGCGTCATATGTTTAATGGTGGTAGAGGGTTTTACGGGTGGGGCAACACACAGGACGGAGAGCAAGAAGACACATAAAATAGACAAATTTCTGCTGAAAGTCTTATCGTACGATGTCATTCGGGAATGGAAAAAAAGCGCGATAATTTAAAAAAAAATAAGCAAAACAATGTTCAAAAAATAACGGGCTTTGAATAAGGCGCCGCTGATAAGTTAACATTTATTCAGGAAGGGGAGAAAATTTCAAACAATGGAAAAGGCAAATGATAAGTGATGTTTACAGTCAAACTGAATATTTCTGAAGTTGAGGGTCCTACAGCCTATCGTTACCCTTCACTCGCCTGGCCCTTTTATGGAGGACTCTTTTTTCGGACCTCACCATCAAGCAGACTTTTTTGTTCTCTCTCCGGTCCACCCCAGACCTATCCCACTCCTCAATTCGTCCGGTCTTCGAGGGGAACCAGTGTCCCGACTGTCGTGAAATGTCGGAAAGGTTGGAAAAGCCCGAACTACCAAAACTTCTGTCTTTAGCTCCCGGCCAGGATCCTATTCTTCACGTCAGCGTCCGGCAACTAGACCTCCTCCCTTTCGAGTTGTGCGGTGGAATCCAACACATCGAACAACTAGATCAGTTGCACAGGCGTTTGTTGAGGCAGTTCAGTCAACAGGCTGGTATGTCTACTCTTCCATTGACGGTCTACTTAGGAAAAGACGTTTTTCTTGTATTTCCTGCTTTCGATTGGTATGCATAAAACACGAATAGCGAATAACCAAATTTCTCCAATTGCTGAAGTTAAATTTTTCGGATTTGCACCTTAAATACCGAAACTCCAGCAAAATCTCGAAATTCCCCGAAAATAACAGCGTAGTCTCTTTTAAAAAGAACTTAAAGCAGCAACTTCTGAATTAACTCTCAGCACCCTTAAAACCAAAACCAATGTTTGGGTGGAATTCTTTTGACTGCACGAGTTCATCATATTTACTGAGATGACACCTGGGCGCCAGCACAGGGAGATGGCACCGACTTTTCTGCGGAATGCGGGGACTATGCTCCGCCTTAGAGCTCTCGCATCCGGTCGTAATCACTAATCGATTAATATTATCGCAAAATGATACTGAAATCGCAATTTTTGACTTAACTGCATCCGTTAGCCAGTCGCACTCCCAATTTCATTCCGGGGAGAAATAAGATTTGAAATCCTTTTCATTCTGTGATTAAGTGTGCAGCTCCATCGCCTCAGCCGGAAGCCGTTCTGTCTTAGCTGCGAAGGAGGAAGGGAAAGAACACCTTTTTATTTCTCGGGTATTCGACTTTTTTGACGGAAAAAACCACGCCCGGCGTAAAAAAACGAATGGATGCAGCAGCTAACAGTCAGGCGCCAAAGGGGGTAACCGGCATATACTGAGGATCCGTCAACATTTGCGTGGCTCAGTCGTCGTGTTTCTTGAGATCATTAAAAGTTCTGGCGTTGTCAGCCAATAAGCCGCGGCGTGGAGTTGCACAGGCAAACAAGAATGTCAGTAAGGGATGGCATTGGGCATCTTTGTGCGTAGCCGACGGAATGAGCATGGAGAGAGAAAAGTAGTGGTTTCATTTCAAACGTCTACCCTCAAGGAAGGAGACAATGAGTCATGTGGGGGGGTGAATGACAGACGACCGTGAGTACTGCAGTTAACGTCACGGGGGTACCTCGTGCGAGATTTGGTTGTCTTAGCAGTGGCATAATCACATGCTCCTCGCTCTGACTACTGCTGCGATCTTTCCCGCCTGCGATACATTGAGTTTGTTTTAATTAGACAACCACGTTACCCAACAGGCCATCCTGTACTGCCGTCAAACAATGCTGTCACGCCCTTCACCAATTATCGCCGTCAGCCTCGTCTAAGGTGGTAGACGTGTATGTCTCTAGGAGGACTTGAGGGAAGGTAGGCAGGGGTCTTAGTGAATTAACGAGTTCATAGAATTCCATCGTATCAACTCCAGCAACGCAAGGTTTAAAGAAACACGCGAACGTGTCTGAAGACTATTCTTGTGGACATCCTTGCAATTGGTACAGGGCATTCAAAAAATCGTGTATGGACGACAAATACCACCTGGTTCTCAAACACATTTCCTCAAAGTTCAAGCAACTCTTCAGGCAAAGTACCGTAGTGCCTGTGTTCGAGCCTGTACGAACGTAAATCTGAAGTGGTGGTGATGGCGATGATGGTAGTGCCATCTCGGCTGCTTTTGGAAGTCCTAGGCGTAAAGTGGCATGAACGGATGCCGAGCACCCGATGGTCCTAAAATTGGCTCTCATGTCCAACAACTTTGAAATGTTGAGGTCACAGGGTACGCCTACAGCACTCCAAACTAGCAAGCTACTTGTTTCCAGCCCTTGTAACTTCAAATATCACCAAGGGACCTTACCGGATCGGATATCCGCGTGGCATTGGAGACCCGGACATGGAGCACTGTATGGAGCATTCAGTTGGGCGGGTACGCAGCCTGGATACTCTGCCGTCATGCCTAACCATCAGGTACCGCGCTCCGCCGTCTATCTCCTCCCTAGCCTGTCCTACCGGAGAGACTTCCAGTCATTATTCCCTGCCCAAGTCAAACCGCTGAAAACTCTCCCACCAACCCCTACCACTAAAGCCCGTTATCCCAACCACAAACGAATTACCGAAGATTGTCACGACTGACTGGGATAAATGAAATACCATAAAACGGTTTTTTGGCAATGTGTGGATTCAGGTTTTGCCGCATGCATTTGTCGCAAATGCGCACTGATTTTACACCCTTCTTAGAAGCTTACTGCAATTGCCATGACGTTCTGGCATGAATTCAACAATCTTCACACCCCACTTTATTTGCTCCACCTTTGGTCTACCCCCCCCCCCTCTCCTCCCCCACTCAAAAAGTACTGCAAATCGGTTTCTGAGGCTCGAAGGTAAAAGTGAACTTGTGCTCCACACCCTGTCTTCCGTAGCCAAGTCGATTTTTCACAACTTCTACAGACGTTGGCCCGTCTTTCTTGAGGTTCTCCGTCCTCCGTAGGCTCAGTCGCTTAGTACCGAGTTGACTTGGAGTCCGAAATTAGTCATCTTTACAAGATATGCGGGTGCAGGTCATCCAGCTTGTTAGTCAGTCAGGGTTTTCTTCGGGCACAGGATTCCTATCTATATATCCTGGCTCTGATGTGAATTACCGGGTGAAATGCCAGACAGCAGGTGGCGACAATCCAATCAGTCGCCCACTCTATCTGATGCCTGCTGAGAGACAAGTTATGCGCTGATGGAATATCGTTGCTGTCTCCTACGTTAGCTGTTTTTTTTCGCAATTTCCTTTTTTTCCGTTTCAGATCCCGACGAAAAACGTTGCATTAATGCCGCCGAGGAACCAGTACACTTCGCCTACCTACAAGAATTTGAACAGGGTCTGGTGCTATACCGCCTTTGGATGGGTTTGGGTGTCTACCAATTCGATGAAAAACTGCAGCTGGTGACCGGTAGTTCACTCAGTGACGGTGCCACTTTCTTCATAAACGGACCAGCCAAGGGACAGAAAGGCGTAAGTTGACAGCTAGAGCAGTATTTGAATGCGCGCCGTCACGTTTGGCTCCGAGATGCAGGCGGCTTCCGGTGTCCGGTGATGGGTAATTGTGAACGGGCGAATATACGCTAGAGAACGAATACGCTAAAAGCCAGATGACAAGATTGACTCCTGCTTGTCCTGGGGTACGGCTATCACTTCAACAGTAGTGAAAATGCGATTCGCAGGTGGCATATCAAAAGAAGAAGAGGTGGTCACCGCTCCCTAAGCAGATGTCGGCCGTTGTCTACCGACTTCAACGCAGCTGCAGAAGGTGCAACTACGTTGGGAAAACCCGCGAACGGCTGCAAACGCGAATGCACGAGCATAAGTTGGCCGTGCGAAGGTTGGACCCAAAGTCGGAGGTAGCAATCCATGCCGCGCAAATGGGACACATCTTCAACTTTGAGGCCGTTGAGGTTGTGGGCCGGGGCGGTGATCATACAGCAAGGCAAATGCAAGAAGCCTGGATGTCCACTGACTGCTCTGTCAAACGCCACATCAATTTGCCTCCCCCCTATCTGACTTCACGAACCTTCTTAACGGGGGACAGTCACGACGCGGGATAATCGGGGCCGTCAGTCATCTCCGCGGTCGACGGGAGCGATTCAGGTCACGGTGGCATGCAGGTTGGATGCAGCCACACAGGTGGCATTGGCGGGTCACGCACTGAACAAAGTGCGCCATATAAGGGAGAGCTGTGCGCAGGACTTTCCGGTCTCTGAAGATGGGTAGACGAACCAACTACTCGAAACGTCGGACCTCCAGTAAACCCCTCCCGGTGACCGCCTCTTCTTCTTTTGACAGTTATCACTGCTAGCTGCCACCAGGAAACTGTGGAAATCCTGGCAGATTTTATAATTTACCGTACTAAAATCTCGTGGTCGCGCGTCTACTGTTGATTCTTACCCTTGCTACTTTTCAGCTCTAGCCTCATACACACCCATCTTTTACCCTTGACTGCTGTTGGGAATCAGGACGTTTATCCAGAATTGCGAGTGGACACATGCTCCAGCTGACCGTCCGTTAATTACTGTGTTCCCGTATTATGCTCCTCCTCGAGCACAGAGATTCCAATTTTGCGTCGACTGCCACAAACACTTCTCATGCAAGTCACTTCGTGACCGGCAGGCGTTTGGCTTAACAGCCTCTCGCGCCGATTACTCCTTGCAGTCTGCATTCTACCTTTTTCTGAATTAGCGTTGGTTTATGTCCCTTCGGTTGTCTTTCTCCAGGACGAACCTGAACCTGGTTTCAGCCAGATATTTTACTGAGCTTCGATAACTGTTTTTCCAGATACCAACGTCGGTCCCCATACGTTGATATGAAAATTAGTTTTCATATTACAGAACCAGCCCTTTTTAGCACAAGTTATTCTGGGAGAACAAACCACAATTATGCACGTATTCAGCAGCAATAGATAGCCGTGCTGGAGATGCTCAGAGAAAGCTATGAAAACTGCAACAAGATCCTGCCTGGCACGGATTATTTGAGTCAAGCCTGAGCTGCCCTACATCCTCTTCCTCATGGGCATAGGTGTTTTTGCGGGCAATAATTCACATATTTGCGCATTTTGTTTGTTTGCTGCTATCTTCTTCGCATTCCCCGTTCCCTTTTTAGATTTTTGTAGGTAACCGGAGTAATCATAAGGGCGTCGACGCTGCGTCCCCCTTCAAGGCCTGCATGCAGTCTCTCACTGGGTCGATTGCCTTCATACGGACAGGTCATTTTCTGGTGCGGGGGTTGATTGGCCTGTTGCCACTCGGTCAGCGGCTCCCAGACTCATCGACACCACTGGCAAACATCTGTGATCCGATAAAGTTTTCTAGGCAGACCTTTTGTTTCCATGTTAGGCCCCTGTAGAGGGCCCTCGCCCCTGACTTTGCATGCACGCTGTGATCCTCGCGACCTCTGTGGGCTTTCATGACGTCCTCTCCCTTCTTTGCATCTTTTAACTGTAAACAACAGAACGGCTACTTACGTGATCCCAACACTGGGCAACGAAAATAAAGTCTACTTTGTTATCACTTAACAGACGCTTAGCCCCTGGTCGAATGTAACTATGCGTAGATGCTGTGCGGCATGTTGGGGAGAATTAATAAGGTTCGCTTGCAGCATGCGTTTATTGCCACTATCTCCAGAAGAACCGAATGCCAGAAAAGTTAGGAGTTACCAGTACATCACCTCTTCGCTAAGCCTGGCGGCATCCAGATACTCAGTCTCTCAGCCCGCCTAGGCGTCCCATACCTTGTGATATAACTCAGATCGAGAGCACGTGAGTACATTACCATTCCAATGACAAAAATAACCGCTGGACATCGGAAAACGCTGCTTTGGGGAATACTCCCGAATGGTTAGCCTCGGGTGATGCGTCACTCAAAAGTGTTGTTGTAATCCAGTTCATTGTGTACAACCGTGCTGCTTGCAAAAACGACTGCTCTCGACAGGCGATGAAGACGGATGTAAACAAGCTGGCAAGAAGAGCGTGTGGACTGACGCGAAATATAACAACCACCCTCCGAGGTTTTGCACACAAGAAATAACAAACCACAGCAAGCGGGAACCACGCTTCAAAATGTTAATGTGTAGCAAATCAAAAGTCTGTTATCAAACAAGGCAACTCATAAAATAGCGGATTTTCCTGTCGATTGATGTGCGGGAAACAGCGGACGATAAAAAAACATAATCGTGAGTGTGTGCATGATTTCTTGTGGGAAAAAGATATGAATTGGCAAGATAACATCATTACACAATAGCGGAATGTATGTTTGGTAATAGAAATCAAACAAATTGGAGCCTAAGTGAAGTTGGCTGCAAATGTAAAATCATAATCAGTGTCATTAGCCGTTCCTAAATAGCATATAGTTTTTAGCATCACCAAAGGGTGTACTGTTTGTTAATTTTCTCATTATGTTTTGGTCGTCAGCTTGCGATTCTCTATGGTTTAGTGTTCTCAGATGTTAAATGGGGAGAACTCAAAAGTCACCTCCACCAGTGCATGAGTGTAGAAAAATAGAAGTTTGCATAGAAACGAGTGGAGGCATTATGGAAATGAAATTAGGTATACAGTAAGCCGAGAATCGACCAGAATGAGGTCTGCACTTCGGGATGTAAGGGAGTGACTCGTCAGTCGCTTTAGCAATTTAACGGCCACGGACCAGTGCCTCGGATGATTTGTCGTGCCCTAAATAACAAAAGACAAGGATGGAGTCACGGAGGAATGAAGTTGTGTTATACCGACAGCGAGCCAAATTACGCGAAATAACTTAGAGCAAAGTTCAGGAGTGCAAGTTAGACAAGTAGAAGGTTGAGAATAAGCCTAGAGGTATGCACCAGGCGAGCACCCTTTTTAGATGCCCACGGTAGGTCGCCTGTTTGGAGTCGTCCTATGGCCTCTGAGAGTGAAAAAGGCTATCAAAAACTAGCACTGACGCGAAGCGCGGAGCGGGTTCGTGCCACTATATGGGCCGAACAACAAGCTAGTGATATGCACCTCCAAACAAGTCTGGCAGCGCATGTTTTATAACAGGCCTGTCAATCTGGAGCTTAACGACACCGACAAGAGATTTTGCGCACCAAGTGGCTCAGTATAGCTGTCCGGAACACGCGCTAACGAAGGAATTCAGGCCAAATTCGACTGCACGAGGTACTCACCATCAGTGAAGCTACGATTGTGCGCGGTGTATGCCGGATTGGTAGGAATGCGTAGGTGTTTATAAAAGGCTAGCATTCATTGCGGCTGTGAAACAATTCGCATAAGACGGTGAACTAACTGCCGTCGCCTCCTAAGGCTTCTTTATGTCACCTCTCGGCTGCTTAACCATTTAAGATCAGAACTAGGCAAATGCCAAACAAATACAATGCCACCGACCAAGCTCGGTGCAAGCTGTTGCTTAGCAAGAAGTCCGGGGTGAAGAAATGCGGACACCAATCAGGCATGGTCTGAGGGTAGTCCACATACTGGGTGTCGGATCGCCTTTATTACACGAAAACAGCAAGTTCTAAAAGGTGAAAGCAGACGAAGAAATGGGGTTGCAGTAAGATATTCCGGATAATCTTCTGCAGGTCGTCTGCCCTCTCGTGGACACACCGAGACTTCGCAGGGGCACGGACTGCTGCAAAAGGCAGCAAAACAGCTAGGAAGCAGTCAGAGTTGTGGCGCTCAGACACGTGGCGTCAGCGCAGTCTAGGTTGGTTTGTCAGGTTAGTCGCGTGTAAAACTCAAGAGAGTCCAGTTAATGACATAAGTAAGCAGGTGTGACAGGACACATACAGTCACTGACCGGTATCATAAAATGGCAACCGAGATTCTGAAGTGCGTTTCGATTAGGAAGATTGTAACATCGATTAGTGTGCAGCATAATCCCATAACACTCCAGATACGCCAGGATTCTGACTTTTAAAAGCACTTCTTTTTATGCGCCTGTAAAGACCGCACTCGGTAAAAAGTGACTACTTAAGTAGGATACATTATTCCTACTGATTTTCGATGTCCTTAGAAAGTTCAAGTATATTTTATGAAAAATGCAAAGATATTCTGGTGGCAAATCACCTCGCCTTCAAATTTTATACTCACAGGAAGGGCATGTCTAGGTTTAAATGAAGTTATTCGGTCCCCGAATACTTTTAGGCCAGATTTGCTGTCGTATTTGCGCTCAGGATTTCCAGTTTACAAGCTGTACACTTTCCGTGTAATGAATCTCATACACTCCTCTATAACATTCAGAAGATAACATACAGGGCTCATAAAATTTTGCAATGGGTGCAGACCGTGCCGTATACCTCCTGGAAAGCTTTAATAAACCGATAGAAACGATGCCATAGACATGAAACGGTCTTAAAGAGTCTCATAACTCTAAACTTCTTTAAAACTTAAACGTACTCTTCTCTTGAGTATAAAATTTAAATAAAATGTGGTTTGCCACCGGATGAGTGCGAAGACGGATATTTTGAGCGTGTTTCCTGTAAAATATATTTGGCTTTATGAGGGCATCGAAAATCAGTAAGGATAGTGTGTAGTCATTTCTTGCCGAGTGTAGATCTTGCAGGCGGCCGAGAAGTGCATTCAAAAGTCAGGACCCCGGAGTGTCCGAAATATTGTAGGATTATGTTGCACGATATATAGCTTTACAACCCCACTTAGGTACTCCATCCTAATCGCAAACGCATTCCAGAATTTCCGTGAACATTTCATGAGATCTGTCACCGACTGTGCTTGCCAAATAACTGAGTGAACATGGAACGCGGGCGCACTTAAGGCGATATTAGGTCTTGATCATATCGATCACTTTTCTCGCACACCGTTTGGCGACAGGATCCATCACAGGGAGTCGCGACAAACGAATCGAGCGTTGGAACCAGGACAGGACGGGCGGCTGCTGCTGCTGCTGCTGCTAGTCGCGGCGGAAACGAAGTTGAACAGCAGTGTTTCTATCGGGTCAGGACATCCAAACTCCTCTCTCTATCCGCCTGGGTGGGTCTCATTCAAGCGTCCAGTACACTTTCCAAACGTCTGAAAAGGATACTGGTCAAGGACTTTGTAGGAAGTGTCAACGGTTATAAATCTCGCCGACGTCTGCGACCTACGCCATTGAAGTCGAAACTCTGGTCCAACGGTTTTTGCCGTCTTCTCTAGCCGATTTGGTCGATATTTTACGGATCGTGGACGAAGTCATGATCGGAAGATCCAGCTACAGCCTACAGTGCCAACAACTGTAGAGTTCCCGAGTTTATCCAGTCGTTGTTGCCTTTTTGGTTGGATCCCACACCCTCAAATTCAGTTTGGTTTTCGGGGAAAAACCAAATTATTAGAAATTATGATGCGGTGTTAGCACGAAAGACAGTTGTTGAAGGGCGTATTTTTAAAAGGACGCATGTATGCAAACTGCGCTGCGAAAATAGGGCAGTGGTAATAAACCGGGGGCTAGTCTATCATTAGATGACATATAAGTTGTAGGCTCTCAGAAGGGAAGTGATGAACTTGATAGGTCACGTTACTTCAGAAGCAGATGCTCAAACACTATTGCGCGCGTCAAATTTCGCACAAAAACAGCTGGCGAGACGCCTACTCCACCAACGCACATACAAGTAACCTTGATTAAGAAAGTTAGAACGACTGTTAGGATGGCTGCCAGGCCTAGCATCCCTCTCTGGGCCACTTACCTCTACATTTCTGTACTGGTGTCTGCGGCTGAAGAAGAGCAGATGGAAGAATAAACAAGAAGGATGGAGGTGTGTTTATGTGCTGAGTGGCCGACTGATACAATGAGAGTCAGGCTGCAATGGCTGCTTAACAGTTCGACCGTCACATCCGACGATGTCCGCCATGTGTTCCAGGGCAAGGTGAAGCAGGCACGGTGACTTATACGTGATTTAGTTTATAGTGGCAGCAGACTTTCGCAGCACCTACTGCACTCCCTCCTCCCCCATCTGAACCTGATGTCAAGACGAGGTCAAGAAGACCGGGGACGGTGAGGGCGCAGGTGGATGGCACGGCCGAGTCCGCACCTTGGCGCTCCACTCCACATCCCTTGGTCCACACAGCAAATGACCAGGATTTTAACCAACAACAGAAGGGGATGGCGCGGCCGAGGCCGTACCCAGGCGTGCCGTCGCACCTGGTTCGGATCCCACGGATTCAGAGTGCTATAAAGGTCACATTAAGGAGTCATTGTAATCTGACTCTTAGACCACCAGTCGGCCGCTCCACACAAACAGAGCAATGAGTCGACTGCGAGGTTTAAACTACCGCGTCAGTTGGCAAGCTTCAAAGCCACGGCTTTAGCGCACCGTTATAGTTTCAGGCGCGTCTGATTGTTTATACTGGGGAAAATACACTGAGTCGTCGACCTCACTCTCCCTTCCAATTCCCAGGTCCCAGCCGCGATGCGAGTCGGTAAGTTGAGACGTGCGGGGAATGGGCGCGGTGGCTGACATATCTAATGACCTTGTCTGCACGCCCCCCCCCCGCCCGAAACACAAGCACCAGGATTTCACACAACGGAGGTAGGGCAGCGTACATCTCATGTGTGAGGGTGCCGTAGGTCACGTTAAGAAGGGGCCGTTTGAGCCTGGCCCTCAGCCCACTAGTCCGCCACTCCAAACAGACACACGCACAAATGGGCAGACGGCGTGCGCTGACTTGGGGCGTCAACCAGCAGCCTCCCAAGCAACAGCGCTTGGCGTGCCATGATAACCTCACAGATGCAGCAAAGATGCAGCATGAAGACGGGGCCCAGACGCCCACCTCCCACTTGCGGGGGAGGTGGCAATTGGATGCTTGTGGCGGGTGATGATGTTGAGTGACGTAGGTGGAGGAAGATGTAATGGTGTGGTTCAACCGGCGGTTGTCCACCGCAGGTTTTCGTGCGTGCGCATGCGACCTTATAAGGTCATGCGGTGGCTGAATGTGCGGGGTCAGTTGAGGCGGATGAGGCGTGTGTGGGTTGGCGCCCCAGGCATTGGTTCGCCAATCTCTGTGTCATGGATTCGCAAGTGACGGACTAGGCCGAAGTGTGAGGTGAATTTACGGGAACGGTGTAGACAGGAAAAGTCAGCGGTGTTAGCGACAGTTTCGGAGATGGTGGCAGTGGTGCAGCTGTTGATTGTGGACACGCTGGACGATGAGGTGTTTCGGGCTAGGGCCGGTGGGTGTGCGAGATGTGCTGAGCGTGGTGAGGCTGATGGTGGTGGACGTGCTGGGCGGCGGGCTGACTTGATCTAGGCATGGTGGGCGTGCGAAAGGTGCTAGGCGTGTCAGGACTGTGGGCAATTCCGTTCTCGCAGATACGCATGTGACCTAATAGGTCCATACCTGCTTGAAAGTTCGACCATCGATTCCGACGATGTCAACCGTGAATTAGTTTATGTTGATAGTGGACTTGCGCAGCATCTGCCGCACCCTCTCTTCCCCACTCCCCACCTGGACCCAGTGTCAAGACAGAGTCAAGAAGGTCGGAGGCGGGGAGGGCGCAGGCCTGCTTAGTGGCACTCCCTCGTGTATTTGAGAACCAAGCCGCCTGCACCTTCTCTCTCACTCTGTGTGTGCGTGACTCCAAAACGCGGCCACGCGGTAGATTCGTTGGACCAACACGGGGGCCACATCGGATTCTGGCGGACGTTATCGGAATGCGCACCATAATAAATGCCAACGTTTCGGGGTGCGGTGACAGACCCAGTTGCCGGCAGTCCTGGCGCATACTGGGGACCCTGCCGCCCTCCATTTTTGTTGTTGGGTACAATCCTGGTCATTTGCTGTACGGAGCAGCGGGTGTGGAATGGAGCGCCAAGGTGCGGACTCGGCCGTGCCATCCACCTGCGCCCTCCCCCCGTCTTCTTGACCTCTTCTTGACATCAGGTTCAGGTGGGGAAGGAGGGAGTGCGGTAGGTGCTGCGCCTGAGGCTATCATGGTGTGCTAGAAGCCGGAGCTGGAAGGTTCCCAACTCAACATTTAGCTCAGACCTCGCAGTCAACCCAGTGTGTTTTTGTGCTGTAGTCGATTGATGGACTAATAGCCAGGATACAATGATTCCTTCTTAATGTAGCCTTTATGGCACTCCCAGTCAGTGGGGTCTCAGCCGGTGTGGTCGCACGCACCAAGGTGCGGGTTTCCGCCATGCCAGCCACCTGCGCCATCTGCCGCCTCCAGTCTCCTTGACTCAGTTATGACACACGCTGGCAAGCATGTGTTGAAACTCATAAAACATCTACTATATAAAAAGAAAACTATTACCTAAGTGGAAGTTCACGATACTAATAAGCATGGAAAAGTTAAATCGACATGGTGGTATCGAGAAGAAAACTAGAAACCTACTGCTAACTAACACAGAAAAAGTGGTTGAAGCATTGTTTCCGTTAATTTCCAAGGCGGACCTTATCCCCTTTTGCAATGTATAATTATCTCGAAGGAATGAAAAGCTGTCTGAAAGGTGCTACTTCAAAAACGAATATCCGTATAGGTAGAATATGTTTATCCGGCGATGCTAAGAAACGTTTGCTGGCATGCAGGCGCATGTGCTCGTCGTAGTAGAACCCGGGTTTTCAGTGCACGAGTGGGGAACGGGGAGGTCAATTTGGGGCCAATGGAATGGTCCCCGAAAAGGAAATTCCGCTTTCAAACTTGACATGTCGATCACGAACGTGTCCAACGGAAATTACAGTTGACTAACTTTGTGCTCGCCTAACATACGCGCACCCTCAAGTATGCGTAAATTCGTAGTAGAGTGTGCATGCAGAGCATATTGATCGTTTTATTCAGGATAACTTTCGAAAAACAGAAAAACGCACCGGACTGCATTGTAAGTGCACTCAAGGGCGCAGCTCAAGACTGGCTTCAGGAAGCACGTGCAGATCCTAACACAGGGTCTGTTCCAACCGACAATTTAACCGTCGGTTTCGAAGATGTCCGCCGTGTGCTCCACAACAGGGTGAGAGCATGGACGGTGACTTGTGCGTGAATTGGTTTATACTGAAGGCAGACTTGCGCAGCATCTACAACACTCTCCTCTCCCACCTGAATCCGGTGTCAAAACATAGTCAGGAAAACCGGAGGTAGGAGAGGGTGCAGATGGCTGGCACGGTGAAAACTCGCATCTAAACAAACCACCACACCCCCTGGTCCACGACAAACACCTGATTAGGATTTAACCAACAAAAAAAAATGGAGGACGGCAAGGATCGCAATTGGCGCGACGCGAGTCGGCTATTCGGCTTGCCAAAACACCCCCATCGTTGGTATTTGTTACGGGTGCACCTTCTCAACAATGCCTGCCAGAGTCCGATCTGTTCCCCGTATTTGACTAGCGCATCTACCGCTTTAGAGGGCAAAGACATACATGAACTACACGAAATATTCAGTAGGCCGTAGACTGTGATTCCCGTCTCCCTTGCCTATCAGCAGTATTTCCTAGTATTAAGTAATTCGTAATGCAGGACGCCATCCAGTATGAAAAGGTTTTTGGTGCGTAATCAGAAGACTGACCAGATCAAATTTCCGTCGTGAAGGAACGGAAAGGATATTAAGGTTGACGAGGAAAGACCTACGCTGGCACTAAAGTATCCCGGTTGAAGGGAAAGGAAGACACTGAAATGACAGTATTCTCTCAGTGGTGGAGCAGGCCCATGTGCCCGAGGTGGCGCAGGGTCCGAGTTGTTAGAGCACGAATGGGGACTGCAATGACTACTTTGGGGTCAACGGAATGCAACTTAACTAAAAAGGACGTGGTAATGGAAGAAACGAGAATTCTATTTTTAAACTTTACATGAGGGCTGCGCGTGTGCCCGACGGAAACTGCAGTTAATTGCCCTTTTACTCGTCTACTAGACTAGCATCCTGGAGTAAGTGTAAATTCACAGAAACATCTAAGGTAGGCTGAAGGAGAAAGACCTATGTGGATACTAAAGTACCCCGGGAGAAGGTGATACGAAAGGATAGTATTTTTTCAATGCAGCACAAAAATCATCAAAGCCTGAAAATGAGGTGGCGCGGGTGGCTGACGAACGACGGAAAAAAAGGAATCAAAATACATACGCCTGTCCGCTTCCTCCACATATGGTGAGCCTACGGGAGGCAGTCCACGACCAGTTCTTTTTATGAAGTCTTCCTCAACTTCGCGGGGATTACGGCCGCTCGTCTCTGGTAGGTAACGATAGAGAAGGATGATAAAGATGGCGAGGAGTACTGTGAATGGCACGAATGAGTAGTCGTTCAGGTAGTTCTGAATCGAAAAGGAAAAGACGTCAGTAGTGTGGGAGGGGCAGTAAGCAGAGTGCAAATTACAAAAGATAATGCCCTTAACATGTAAATCCTACTCATTAGCAGTACACAGGACCTAATTTTTCAGCCAGCTGACCCCAAGGTATAGACGCGGTGAAGAGCGGTTGCGCGTGTCTAGCACATAAATTGATTTTCTTGAGCGGTGACAAATAATCAACGTGAAGGGCGCTTAGTCAACGTAATAAAGATGAGCGCTCCATGAACTGCCACCAACGAAGCAAAAGCACAATGGAGCGGCCGTTTGGGATTTACTGGTCATCAGCCACTGCCCGCCTAACTCGAAGTGTTAAAGCACCCCAGGGTTTGAACCCAGGTCCGGCTGAGCATTGAAAGCTTGAGCTCCACACATTCCAACCGTTTGAGCGCCGGGCTCAAGCTCTGTTGGCTGCGATCGGGAATACGCGATGTCACGCGGGAACGGCGTTCACCGATCTACGCTTTCGTTGATTTGTCCTGTCTCCACACGCAAAATAAAGATTAATTATTGTGGATCCGCGCTACAGTGGTGAAGATAGTAGTTTCGATCATGCACGAACTAACATGGGCGGCTACGGTTAGCCGAGAACCGGAACAAGAAATTAGAGGAAAAGTCACTCAACATGGCAGCCTCGATAGGTTCATGGATGCCATTAGATATTAGAAAGTCCAAAAAACCGACAGTTGCCTTTGAGCATAGGAACAACGTACCAAGAGCTGCATATAGCCCAGGCTAACTATTATCTGGCTGATCCAATTTACAAGTACGGTTATGAGGATGGCCGCATCACGAGTCTCCTGAACGAACATCTCTGCCACGATAAACCAGGGGATTGAACCTAAAGGGAAGAAAGCAAGCTTCTCAGCCATGTGTGTCGGCAGGTCATAGAATTGCTAAAGTGGATACGGTTGAGGCCGCAGCATTCTCTTTTTACAAGATAAAGTGCCATAAACCTGATGGGTCAATGGAGAATGACAACGTCGATGTCGATGCGCTGAAAGATGTCTGAATAGGCGATAAAGGGTGGCTTAGAAGTCGTCTATGTTATGCCTAATATGCACTAAAGGTAATAAGAATTATATTTATGGGTGGATATGCGTGAAGCGACACTAAGTTCACCTTGCACAGTCTGACTAGTTTCGGACACAACACAGAGGAATGCTTTGGGTCAGCGCAGTAGATAATGATATGAAACCAGAGTAATCACGACATCCTTAATATGAAATTAGATAGTTCTATTGATCCTCAGTCTGTCGCAAGTGCAAATGGCTGACACCTCTTCCTGGTGTTTACGATACGAAGAAGTCGTCCACTACTTTTCAGAAGTCTATGCAATGGAAATGCCCAGTTGCTCGATCTCTCTATGTTGGTTCATTAGATGCATCTAAAGAATAAAAAAAGATCTTCGGCAAGATACTACATGATTTAATTAACTGAGAGGCTGGAAGAAGACATTCGGGAAACACCAGATTTAAAAAGCAGTTAAATAAGAAGTCTACCTTTTGCACGGCATTGTTGTGAGGGGAAACTGCTATTTTGGAAACAGCGCAGTCAACAGTCGTAAGTTCTTGAAACTTGGCATGTGGCAGGTTCGCCAAACGCGCCAATAGTTTCCATTCCATCGGACGGAACGTAATTATGACTTGCGTTGACCCAATTTATGGTAGAACAGACTTTCGCAGAACTTATTGCATCCTCTCCCCCCAAGCCTGTCATATTCCAATGGCAAGACGACGCTAGGAGGACCGAAGGTAGACGCGAACAAAGACACTGATGTGGATGGACCCACGTCGACGCGTACCACACGGGTACTGACCAGCAAGATTGACATGCAAACCTCCCTAATCGGCCCAGTCTAATTCGGTCCGTCCTTCAAATGTAACAAGGTTCAGACCAACTGTGGAGTTCGATTACCCTATTTATGGATGCACTGGGTAACTGTTCGCAAGGGAGGGGTTAGAAGGCATGTCCTGAGGAGTGCTGGTGAAACACGTTGACCGTTGACTTACGAAAAGAGAATATCTGTTTGGCATTAGAGTCTGCAACATGGACAATGGGTTAGTCTAGGAAGCATTTTCGGTGAAGCGGGGCTGTATACTCCCTCTCGTACTCTGCAGCCTCATGCTCTCCGCCGTAACGATGGATGTCTACCATGAAGCGCGACCTAAAATCAACATAAATTGTCCAACCGACGGACAACTATCCAACGCCCGGTGCATGCATGTGATGACTACAATATGCAAAGCCCTGATAATTGAAAATGTTGACTTTTGCATGGCCGCTAGGACCGCTGACAGCTCAGTGGGCATAGCAGTTGACCGGAATTCGAGTGACTAGTGGTTCGACACCACCCTGGAGCTTACTTTTTTAATACTGTGGGTATCCCTACTTCCTTCATTCCGTAACATCCAAGAATCAATACTACTTGATAAATAGTTTCGGATAACAGTTTATACATCTTAAAGACCACAGACAGCGCTTTTTGAAAGATTTCTTGCTCCGGTTGCTTGCGAAGCTGCGCAAAAAGACTGAGGAGCCCCCGTATTTACATAAATTGCTATTTCAGCTAAAAAATATAATCCACTACTTCGGCCGAGGCAAATTTAACAGCGAGACCAAAATGAAATGACTTACCAGGACCGATTGCGAAGCCACCAACAAATACGTATATGGAGGCAATAGCCAAGTAGACAACGTTTGGATTCGAATGCCTGACGGCCAAACCAATCGTGATTAGGATAGTACAGAAGAACATTACACTGAGGCCCGGTATCAGTAGTTTCCGACGTCCAAACCGCTCAATCAGGAAAATTGAGATAAGGGTAACTAGAACCATCATGCCGCCCACTCCTAGGGTAGCATAAGCTGCCTGACTTGAAGTGAAGTTGAGGGAAAGGAAGAGAGCCGTGGAGTAAAAAAGCGCCTACAAGGACAACACAGTAGATAGCGTGTTTGACGATGTGCATATCGGCTTCACATAAGCGTTAAAACTAGGCAGAGATCGCTTACCGCATTAATCCCTGAGAACTGCTGAGACAGATGGGCAACAATCGCGATCAGTATGGCAGCCCGTAAATGTGGAGTCTTGAAAAGATTGATGAGAGTGAACTTTAAACATTGGCGTGAACAGGGCAAAAATTAACAACCTTCTGTCGACCTGAGTCAACGTGTTCTTTGAGGAGCTCTTCAAGCTCCTCATCAATGTTGACGTTTGGGCCGCGATACCATCGTAGGGCTAAAGGGAAGGAGTATAGAAGACGTTCTCAGCCTTGCCTGTTTTGGCTGACTCTTCATTTAGGCGATTTAGAAGTATATATCGAGGACTATCCGGACAGGTCCACAGAAGAAGAAGGAGAACAATTGATGGGATTATTGTAAGGCCTTAAGAAAACGTGGAAAAAATAGCAATACCATGTTACCCAAAAGATATGGCCAAAGAGTAGCTGTCCCCATAATTTCCGTTAAGCCAAATATCTGTGAGATCAAGAGAGCAGTAACAACAGCGAGCTGGTTGATAATGCCAGCAGCCCCTCGAATGTTCACTGGTGCTATTTCCGCCAGGTAGACCGGAGCAATGCCGGTAAAAGCACCTATTCATACTATGAAAAGTGAAGTTTCGTATACCGCAAGCCAATCCGACCAAAATACGCCCGACTATGATCATTTCAAACGTATTTGCCAGCACACTGCTCATCATTAGCAAGGATCCGGCGGCCATGGGAACATTTAAAATGAAAAGGGAAAGCTTTCTATAACAAAATGGAGAAGCGAATGAATCACAGTTACCTGCCCATTTTGTTCGACATTGGACTACCAATAAGTGCTCCAAAAACGCCCCCTATCGGAAAGGCGGCAACAATGAGGCTGCTCATTGCAGAAACGAATTCCTTGCTTGGTACCTTGTTCCGGCTTAAGGTAACATTGCGAATAAACTCTTCCATCAACTAAAGTTATTTGGATGATAAGCCACAATAGCTTGTTACAATACCTGGATTGGAGCATTTATGACGCCAGTCTGATAGCCAAACTGGAAAGATGAGCCGAATGCAATAACGAAGGTAGCGTAAACGAAGCGAAGATTTAACATCGTCTGCAAGATAAAGGTATTTTTAAGGCTAAAATACAATGAGTAAAGCTCATGTGATCCAGTCTAATCCAAAATACACAGGGGAAATTGACGTGAGACTTTGGATTACCCAGTATTCCGTATTAGTTGACTCTTGCGACGGGTCCACCTCCGTTGTGTCAGAATTTCAAGTCGTGTTTCGAAGTTTTTTTGTATTTAATGAAGTTGCCTGCTGTGTTACAGTTGGAATGCAGCTGCCACAATTACTGACACTTGGTGATATGCCGCATAATCCTATGTGTGGTCCTTGGATAGGAAAGACTTTGTACTACCCTGGTGTGACCAGAAGCATGTGCGGGTACAACGTTGCCTCCTGGCTGCGTATGTGTGAATGACGATGGCAGTGGTTGCTCTTATGACACCTCCAGCGCTCGATATGGCCGTATGCCCCAACAAACTGTCCAACTACATGATAGACTAGATTATTTAGCACGCTCTGAGAAACCGCTCCAGAGTTGCATTAGGCCGTAACCAAAGCAGTACGATGACGCTGCAATGTCGGTGAGCTACTTTGCGGAAATGTAGTGTAGTTGAAATCTAGTTATTCCAAAACGAGGATGATCATCTCGGGTTCAAAAGTTGAAGATATCTCCTAAGTGACGGCAGAATGTGAAGCTGTTAGGCTACCAGAATTTCTACTGCCTACGGTTGGACCTTATTGACCGAGCAGGCCAAGGATGACGTAGGTTATCTAATCAACCAGATGCGTTGTCCTCGCCCGGATTCGCCGAATCCGCTGGAACCAATGCATTCAGTAAAAAGACAAAGCTGTGTATATGCAAAGGCTCCTTAAGGACGATTCCTCGTACGGATGTGAAACATTGTCTGGATGGGTTAAACAGATGGCTTTTATGTCCTATCTGCTTCATCCAACTCTCGGATTACGTTTCGCACGGAAGATTGTATCGTCAATCCGGACCACAACTCGTTAACCCTGTCTTTATTACCCGCCGGCTGGAATAGTTCGGCCGTGATGACCCCGACCTCCAAAGCGAAGTCTTTTGGGACGCAATCCCCACCAAACGCAATTCTGTCTTGTGAAGGTGTCGAAGCAGTCAACAAAATACATAGATGGATGTAGTATGATCTGATCAACAGTGCACCTAGAACCCTGTAGTTTTCAGTGCTTGCGTCCCACCATGGTCAACCTAACCCGGGAGTCTGCTGAGATCGAGTGAAAGGGAAGGCGGTCATTCGCTATGTAGTGGGTCTGCAACGCGGGGTGGCGTGGTATATCGATGTGGATTTTTCGCAGAATTCGAACCGTCTAATTCGGTATGAGGTCAATGTCCATCATTTGAATGATGATTTTCATAAGACGATGGTCAAAAGCTTTAAGTTTTCGCCCACATTTCACTTGCAAGGTCTACTAATCAGATGTGAAAAGGACCGACAGGAAGGATGCCCGAGGCCAGGACGAGCGTGAGATGACTGAGTAGTATTGAACTGGACTCGCGTAACGATGGACCGATAGTGGCTTTGACCACAGCCTTGATTTTTGCCGGTTTGTCGTCTGGCTGCATTATTTGCCACAGGAAACAGGGACGAATGAAAGTGGACGCTGGTAAAAGTCAACAAAGCAGGCGGCCGTCAGCTGTTGGTAGCCATAGTGGAGAACAGGTTTCGATACCGTGCTAACTTTTGGTCAGATAAACTAGTCTTTCTGGAAGCAATAGCCGTGTTGACAGAAGGCAAATATCTCGTGACCAGTCACTTACCGTCTGTCGACAGCTGGGAGGACAAAGGAGACCGGGAACCAACCTCCATTTTTCCTTGTCAATTATGCGTGAAAGTGATAATCTGCTAGCAAGAGGTTACACTCAATCTAAAACAACGTGGACAACGGCCGTTCAGATCTGACTGCGAGCACTATATTCCAATTGTATTTCTGAGTGCAGTCGTAGTGTTCGGTTAACACGTCTATATAGAGAAAATCCGGTGAGTAGCACCATCTAAACGTCCACATGGCACGTAAACAGCCCTCACAATGGAGAACCACAGATTACATACTTAGGGCAGGCAGCACCTAGGTATATGCTACTCTACAACCAGGTGAGCCACTTCGACTACCATATGGAATCGAAACGCACCATAAATAATCTAAATCTGAGCTTTAGTACCCCTAGGAGCTTCAGAAAGCCCAAGGCTTGATGACAGATTCAGACAGACTTATCTGCCAAAATCCAGTACTCGCTCGCGGCCTTAACAGTCTCAAAGGGGACCTCCACAAAAGGCTCAAACCTTTCGCAAAGACCAAAGAAGTTAGACTGACGATAAGGGCTCACGGGATGTCAGGGTGTATTGGTCCATAAATTCTGCTTTGTGTCCACCGCCTGCACTTCAGCCTAGTAAAACGTCAAGATGCAAATTCTAAATTTTGTTCGTTCGTTTAAAGATTTATGCAACTGTCGAGGATTCTTGAAGTGTCATTTGGAAAGTTCCTCTGGTTTTCGATGCAGTATTCTCCCTGTCGGTATAGTTGCTTTACCTATCATTTTTTCCCTATTACTGTTGTCGAGTTCTATTGTATGTGTCACCTTACCTGCTTCATCTTGTCGTGGAGCACGTGGTGGACATTGTCGGATGCGACTGTCGAGCCATCAAGTATTGAATGGTTTTAAAATTTTAAAATACTAGGTTGGAGTTCGGGAATAATAAGGCCGTCTATGAACTGCTTAATTTGTGTGGATTCTGTCGAGGTCCTCATATTTTGGATTGTGCCACAAGAGATTCAGTATTTTTTCCCAGCCTAATCAAGCTTCTACTACTAAGCGTAGGGGCCTTGTACGAGATAATTGCCAACGAATCGGTCCTGCCAATCTTCGGTTATGTTCCTCCTTCACTTCAAAAAACAACTCCCCTAACGGTTCTGTATGACCACCCCTCCTTCAGAGGTGGTCCCGTCCTTAGTGTCACTGGTCGATATGTCGTTTACCAAAGCTTCGGTGTTCGGTGTATGTACGAGTTGCGGTCTGTCTATTGCAAAAGCGTATCACGTGGCATTTGGGAAGCGCTGTCTGCAGAACGTTAGCTGGTCAGAGCGTGCGACAGAAACGCCCATCCAGGCGTATAGCGTCTCAGAAATCTAAGGTAGGGAATTTTATGACGTCCACAACCACGAACGTGTTCCTCAATCTTAAAAAAGTTTAATGCGTTTACCGGACGTAAGGACTGATATCATCGCACTAGACCACCGTGTCCGTAAGGGGTCCCTTTCGTCTGACCGTTTGGTGTTCATTACTAGATCGCAATTTTGAGTGGGCTATTGTGTGTGTGAGCTGTAGGAGTTTTTACAGATGTTTAGTGTCATATTCAGGTGTGTAAGCGTTTGACGTACGTACTAGGAACTCAAAGCCAGCTACATTGAGAACACGCTTCCGCTCATCATATGAAATGGAGTGTTAGCTGTCGTTATAGGATATCTACCCTCTGTCCATTAGAGTGCAGGGATGACACTTGTTCCATTTCAGTTCGATCTTCAGCCTTTTAGTACCATATTTGCAATGTGAAATTAAGCACAGTACAGAGAGAACCAGAGAAGGTTGGGGTCGTCCAAAAGCAACTGCAGTGGTATGACATTTCGGCTCATCGTTTTTGCTTATATCGGAAAATAAATCTGTCCAGGTTCCTTTTAAATCTTTCCATTGTCGGTGATATCTCAGCTTCAAATTGTCACAGAAGAGGAACTTGAGTACATTTAGCCCTGTCAGCTGGACGCGTAGTAAAAATCGGCGACTTCGGAGATTCGTTGTGGGGACAAATTCAAAGAAGTCCTCAAAAGACAGGCTGTAATCCAACCCCTTCACAAAGCGGAACGCTTGTAAAGGTCCACACGCATTGGCTAATAACTCGAAGGAAAGTGGGTCAAATTTTTTAGCTGGATTGCATAGAGGAAGAGACTTTTTGTAACTAGCCATTGAACTCTTACTAACCTTTTTTGATCCTGAACTTGTATGCCGCACTGCAAATGCAACCTTAAAAATGCCCCGAAGATCCTGGAACGGAGGTGCTTCTCAAAATCCCTAAATGCCCACTAGATGAATTTCAATACGACATCGCATTTTTGTCTCTCTCAAGGAACGAGCGGAGTGTTTTAAGCAATTTGTTGTCAGCACACGGTGGTTCTTGTGGGATTCCACTTCTTGTAAAGCTACACCACCCAGAAAACAATTTATTGTGCTTGCGGATCTGACTGGGTCACCTATTCGAATTATGGTGCACTTACCTGGGTTGCACCGTATTAGCCAACGATTTGGTCGCTCATCCTACCGATTTAGGTTAGTTTGCGGTCTGTTGTCGTCAGAGCCCGTATTACACTCCAAATTTGCATGTCATCAGCAAACGTTGCTGCCTCGCAATCCAAATCTTTTGCGCAATCATCCAATTATATTAGGATTAAATGTGTCCTAGTTCTGAACCGTGAGGAATGCCACTGTCGACCGCAGAAGGATCTGATATTTCTTGACCGACACACACCATCTGGTGCCCATAAACATGAAGGTTTCTGACAAATTTGAGAAGGTTATATCTAATTTCACTAATTCCAATTGATATAACAGTTTTTTGTGTAACAGTGTTGAAGTTCTTCTGAAGGTCGATGACGACGATGTAACTAAGTAGATAAGTGAATTGTATTTTTAAGTACCCCTTGGGTACTATCAATGCAAGAAAAATTAAATTTTCAGGTGAATTTTAGAAAGAGTAGGCATACTCTGCACAATATTCCGTCCATGTTTACGGAAAGCTGTTAGCGTGCTATGAAAAATTCCTTTTTTGAAAAATACAAAATGAATATGAATTGATTAGCTTTTCAGGGGAAATCACTGCCTTCCATTAAACGTAAATATGCGGGTAGGTCAGGGTTGGCCTGCATATGGTAGTGTAAAACGGATTCGAAACGGACATCGTCAAGGCAAAATTTATAAACCAATTAAGACTATCCGCCTCAAAGTGACTAGACAAGAGGAACCCAGACACCATCAGTCACAGTCCGAATAGAGTCTAGCTGAAGAGGGTGGATCAAAGGCCGAGGCGGCCATCAAGGTATAGAGGGGGAGATGCAACACCAAGACCTATGTTCTGACCAACCAAACTGTCAGCAGCTGGCGAAAACAGAGGATTCCGTCTTGATAGTCAAAAGACCGCTCTGGGCTCGAAATGCGGACATGCTCGCGTGCGTTTCGTCGACGTTTCGGGTGCAGCTCCGGGGAGATTAACATAAGATTTGAAGAAGAAGAAGAAGAAGAAGAAGAAGAAGAAGAAGAAGACACGATCGCAGGGACAAGAGCTTTATTAGCCTGACGTTTCGGATTCCTGCTCGAATCCATCATCAGAGACATAAGCAGATAAGGGTGGTTCATGCACATGCGGCTGCAGTATTTATAGG
>CACRXP010000224.1:153349-171615 GCA_902702965.1 Spirometra erinaceieuropaei
GTGCAGCCGAAGCCGCATGGGGACCGAGTCGAGATGCACACTTCCCACTTGCGTGGGAGGCGGCAGTTGAGTGCATGAGGTGTGTGAGGGTTGACGTCTAGTGGGGTGATGATGTTAGGAGGTAGGGAGTGAGGGAATGTGTAGTGTGACCGGCGGTTGTCTACCGCAGGTCGTTGTGGATGCGCATGTGGCCGAATAGACCCATGCGATGCGTGAAGGTGCGAGGGCAGTGTGGGCAGTGGAGGCGAGTGCGGTGAGTGTAGGTTGGTGCTCCAGGCACTGGTTCACCAGTCTCTGTGCGATGGATTCGCAAGTGACCGACCAGGCCGTTGTGTGAGGTGAAGGTGCGGTCGCAGTGAGGGCAGGTGGGGGTGGTTGCGGTTGCTGTGTCGTGGTTGGCGATGTGTGAGACGGGAGCCTGAACGGCCACCGCTGGGGCAGTAGAGGAGAAGGGGGAGGATGGAAGTGGTGGTGCAGAAGGAGTGTCAGAGTTAGTTGGCGGCAGAGAGGACGAGGAAGAGGCGGGCGCGGGGACGATGGCTGGAGCAGTTCGAGAGGTGCAGTTGGTTCGAAGATGTTCAACAAGTCCGATTCGTGCCCGGAATGTCCGTTGACATCGAGGACACGTAGGGAGAGGTTGTGCGGCGGCGTTGCGTATTGGGCGAAGTTGTGATTTGCGGACTTCGCGTTTCACTTTGGCGGCGGCGATGCGGTTGGCTTCGTAGATAGCAGCGCCCGTCTTCACTGTTCTCCTCCATGTCGGACGATCGCGGGCGAGCTCTTCCCAGTTGGTCGGGTTGATGTGCAGGCGCTTCAGGGAGGACTTCAGAGTATCTTTGTAACGGCGAATTTGGCCTCCTTGACGACGAGTACCCGTCGCGACGTCTCCGTAGAAGAGTCGTTTGGGTAGTCGCTCGTCATCCATGCGCACCAGATGGCCGCTCCAGCGCAGCTGCATTTGTCTTGACATGGAGTAGATGCTCAGAATTCCCGTCCGTTCCAGCACTTCGGTGTCGGGGATGCGGTCCTGCCAGTTCAGCCTCAGGATGCGGCGGAGACAGCTGAGGTGGAAGTGGTTTAGTCGACGTGCCTGCCTCGTGTACACCGTCCAGGTCTCCGCTCCGTACAGTAGCGTCGGCAGGATGACGGCCTTGTACATCTTCAGCTTTGTGCTCAGTTGGAGACCATGACGATTCCAAACTGTGCTTTGGAGGCGACCGAAGGCTTGACTGGCTTTCGAGATCCTGTTGGCGACTTCGTCGTCGATCTTGGTGTTGCGGGAGAGCGTGCTGCCCAGATACGGGAAGTTCTCCACCACTTGCAGTTGATTTCCGTTCACGCTGATTTGCGGCGGCGCGTTGGGGCCTGTGGCTTAGCTGGGCGGCGGTTGGTGCATCACCACTGTCTTCTGCGTGTTGATGACCAGACCGAAGTTCTCGCAGGCGGCGGAGAATAGGTCCATGCTCCGTTGCATCTCCACTTCTGAGGTGGTGTTCAGGGCGCAGTCGTCGGCGAAGAGGAGTTCGTGCACGGTGGCTGTGGATACACGCGGTAGGCGTCCATCAGCATGGCAGAGAACATGAGACTGAAGAGGGTAGGCGCCAGCACACAGCCCTGCTTCACTCCGTTGGTCACTGCGAATGCCTCTGAGACAGCTCCGTTGTCCGTGACTCGCGCCATCATACCGTCGTGCAGCTGACGCACCATCTGAGTGAATCGCTCCGGACAGCCGAATTTCTGCATAATCTTCCACAGTCCTTCACGATTCACCGTGTCGAAGGCTTTCGTCAGGTCCACGAAGGTAGAGTACAGGTGGGTCCGCATCTCCTGGCACTTCTCCTGAAGTTGGCGGGCGGCGAAGATCATATCCGTGGTCCCACGATGACGACGGAAGCCGCATTGGCTTTCCGGCAGAAGGCCCTGTTCCAGATGGTTGTTGAGGCGGTTGAGCAGGATGCGAGCGAAGATCTTCCCGGCGATGTTCAGTAGAGAGATGCCGCGGTGGTTGTCGCAGACTTGTCGATTCCCTTTGCGCTTCTATAGGTGCACGATAGTTGCGTCCTTGAAATCTTGCGGGACTTCACCTTGACGTCACATCTCCTGGAAGAGCGCAGTCAGGTGATCCATCAGTAGGGGACCTCCGTGCTTGTAGACCTCAGCAGGGATTGCGTCCGATCCGGGTGCTTTCCCGCTGGAGAGCTGCTGCACGGCCCTGATCGTTTCCTGGAGAGATGGCGGGAGGTCGAGGTCCGCGTTGGTCGCCACTTGCGGCAAGCGGGCGATGGCGGCTTCGGAGATGACGGAAGCGCGGTTGAGGACGCCTCGGAAGTGCTCGGCCCATCGCTGCAGGATTTGCGTCTTCTCAGTCAGGAGAGTGCTGCCGTCGGCGCTGAGGAGAGGAGCAGTGCCCTTCGTCGGCGGCCCGTAGACAGCTTTGATCGCGGAGAAGAAGTTCTTCCATTCGTTGCGGTCCGCGTAGCCTTGGATCTCCTCAGCTTTGCGAGCAGTCCAGGCGTCCTGCATCTCGCGCAGTCGTTGCTGAAGCTGTCGGCGACTGCGGTAGAAGGCAGCTTTGTTGCCCTCAGTTGGGTGCTCTACGTAGGCTTTGTGTAGGCGGTTCTTCTCGGCAAGCAGATTTCTGATGGCAGCGTCGTTGTCGTCGAACCAGTCCTGGTGTTGGCGGGGAGCGCGACCGAGGACGGTGAGCGCCGTCGACTGGACTGTGTCACGCAGTTGACACCAGCGGTTCTCCACGGAGGCGTTCTCGTCAGCGGCGGCGGCGGCGTCGTCGGCGGCGGCAGCGATAGGAAGGTTGTCTAGTCGTTGAGCTAGCTCATTGCTGAAATGGAGACGGTGAGCAGGCAAAGACAACAAAGCAACATTCAGCTTACCTGGGGGTCGCTTACCTTGTGGTCTCCTGCGAGGCTGTAGGCGAATACGCATCTTCGAGATGACGAGGCGATGGTCGGTCCACCCGTCAGCACCCGCGATCGCCTTCGTCACCAGCACGTCCCGCTGATCTCGCCTCCGGACGAGGACATAGTCCAGCAGGTGCCACTGACGCGACCGAGGATGCCTCCAGGTGGCCTTCTCTCGCACCGGCAGACAGAAGAAGGTATTCGTCAGGGTGAGGCGGTGTTCTGCGCAGGTGCGGAGGAGCAGCAGGCCGTTGTCGTTGGAGCCGCGGAGACCGTGGGGACCCAGCACTCCCCTCCAGGCAGTATGGTCTGTGCCGACGCGGGCGTTGAAGTCACCAAGGACAATCAACTTGTCCGCCTTCGACACAGTCGCCAAGAGGGCGTGCAGGTCCTCGTAGAATTTGTCTCTGACGGCGTCGGGGTTGGTCATGGTCGGAGCGTAGGCGCTGATGATGGTGGCGAATTTGCCTCCCCAGAGAGGCAGGCGGAGGCTCATCAGGCGATCGTTGATGCCCTGCGGCAAACAGGGCAGTCGTCCCACGATGTCGGTCCGAATGGCGAAGGCGACGCCCGCGTCTCGTCGCTCTGCCCTGGGTCGGTCACTCCAGAAGAAGGTGTAACCGGCACCCACCTCCTCCAGTTGGCCTTGTTCGGAGAATCGGGTCTCGCTGAGTGCCGCGATGTCCACTTTGTAGCGCGCCAGTTCTCGTGCCACTAGCGCCGTCCTCCGTTCCGGTCGGTTGCTCCTCGGATTGTCTAAAAGGGAACGAACATTCCAGGCTGCCAGAGTGAGCGAGCTCACCCTGTCAGTCTGGGGAAAACGAGTGGGGCGATGGGAAGGAGGTGGAGAAAAAGATGACGAAGGAGAAGAATAGGCAGAAGAATAGACGGAGGTAGAGGTAGAAGAGGTAGGATGAGGAGAATGAGTATGGTTGTTGTTGTTGTTTCGAGTTTCATTGTTTCGACCGTGAGTTTTGCGTCTGCGACCACGGTGCGCCAGCAGACGACGTGGTTCCCCAGCAATTTTTAGGCCAGCTTTTCCAGGCCCCCCCGAAGGAAGCAGTGCCCTGACCCCTGAATAGGGGCTGCTTGATGTGCCGGCGCGGCCGAACTCCACTGTGGGCCACGAGTTTTTTTGGCAGTGGAAGAACGACTCGAATTTGCCAATGGCTTACGGCATTGCCGCAAGCCTGCGGTCTCCTACGGTGCACCAGATGGGCGCGTGTCGACGGTGCCAATTCGGAGATCCATCCCACCGGCTGATCAACGGCGTACCAGGCGGAGCCTCGTCTAGACGATGCCGATGCGACGTTCCACCACCAACCGGCTGATCAGCGGTGTGTCAGACACAGCCTCGTCACGACGGCGCCGACGCGGTGTTCCATTCGACCAACCGTCCACGGAGTCCGCAGTCACCTGTGCACGCGGCACAACGCGCACAGGGAGTAACCGCCCTCACCTGGTTTACCCCGCCGGTCGAGACGGTTGCCCGGGGTGTGGCCGCTGAGCAGAGCCCAGCTACGTGGAGCCACAGGTGAGAGTTGAGTGTCAGCAAGTGGACGCTAGGCGTAGTCTCACCTGCAAGCAAGTGAGCGACCACTACAACCTTCACGTGAACCCACCGCTGACACCCCTACACCCCAGTAGCAGCGGTAACATGTGCCTCGCGGTCTTGATTAAGCTTAGAGCAATCAAACATCGAGAAGCGCCACGGAAAAAGACATGGACGACAATACTACTATTTCAAACACCACCAGCGTCGCCGCCCCCCCCCCCTCCCCACTAACAGCATCGCCACACCAACAGGTTCATGCCGCCCTTGCTTCCACAGCACATTTACATCATGTATTGGCCTAGTCGGACATTTGCGAATTCATCGCGCTGAGTGTGGCGAACCAGATTCATAAGCCCCAGTATATAGTCAGTGACCGATCTCATGAAACTCTGACCTAAATTCCGAAATGGGCTTTCGGTTTAAAGAGATTATGTAAGTGTACGGATACTCAACCATCGCATGGACCTATTCGGCCATATGCGACTTCATTAAAGACTGCAGTGAAACACTGCAGACCTTACCCCCACTACCGCACCTTGCCCCACCAGCCAATACAACATACACGAAACCGCTCACAATATCCTACACACGACAGAAAATGCGCCGTTCATCTTAGTGGAAAGCTCGTCGCTTGGCGCAACCTGGTGTCGGACTAGGTCGTACGTGGCACACGCAGACGGGCTGCTGCAGCCTTCTGAGTCTTTGCGCCAACCTCAGTATCGTATGGTTAAGCGGCTCGGACAAAAAAAACTAGTGCACGGGAGAGGGAAGAGAGAGAGAGGGTGTGTGCGAGAGAGAGAGAGAGAGAGAGAGAAAGTGAGGTCGACTCTGGGGGATCCTTTCCTATGGTACATCGGCGCATTCTTCCCTACTATCAATCTGAAATTCTAAAAACTATCATGACGTGCTAAACTCCGCAACTTGGGATGTTATCAGCTGACGGTTCAAATCAGGCCTTGCAGTCAGCCCTATAGGTGTTCGCGTGGAATGGCCGGCGGGTGGACCGGGAGTCAGACTCAATGACTCCTCCTTTACCGTGTCACTGTGACCCACTCACGCATGCGAGATCCGAGCCGTTCAACTCCTTTGTACGAAAACCTGGCAGCCAGTTCGTGTGTGGCACCTGCAGACGGACACTCTAGTTCTGCCTGCCAATCCGTCCAATCCCCTCATCAGATGGTTGATCAGCTCAGACAAGGGCCGATGCCTGGGAGAAGGAAGAATGAATTATGTTGACTCTAGGACGGTGTCCCAACGACACTGAGCCCATATTTAGCAGTCTGCTTCCGCGATTGCCAGCGCGTCGTCTTTCTGTCCGTCTAATGCTCCCTGCTAATTCGCCACTGGAGCCGGTCACGAAATGGTACCTGTTATGTATGCAAAACAGAAGGTTAATCGTAGACAGGACGTGTACTGGGTACGGGAGACAGCACAAGTGGGGAGCCTTGCAGAAACGGCTGGGTATATGGCAGAGGGGATGTCATAGGCTGAAGGGCGGCCAATCAGCACCAAAGTTGTCTGAACGAGGGTACACGACCTTCATCGCGCGCATGTGGCGTGATGCCTAGGCAATCCGGGCAGCATATTCTGCATCCCTCCACCTTAAAGTGGAGGAAATCGGGAAGGGGGAGGGAGAGAAGGAAGCAGTATGGGTTATAATGGATAGTTAAACAATGTTCTAATGGAATTAGTCCTGAAGGCGGTGGACAGGTTTGCAGATACGGGTCGATCTTCTCAGGGCGGTATTTACGACCTCTGCGCCGCTTCCCAAAGCCAATGGTTCCTCTGCCTCTAAGTTAGTGAGTGCTGGCCGGAGTAGTGGGAAGGGGAAGGGAACATACACCTCGGGTAGTGGCGTTGTGCTCTGTGCAGGCAGTAGATATTCAGTCCTCGGAATGCCAAGATCCATATTAAGGGTTGCTGGCAGTTCGGACTTCCCGAATTCTCCACTTACTGTGTCCGTTCGACTGCAAACTTAGTCCAGATGTCGACGCTCGATTCTCCCATTTTCTAATGCTAATTCTATTATTTGCCTCTTGCTTCTTCGAAATACCGCTGGACACCAGTCCGTATCGTGTTCTAGTCGCGTGTAGACACTCGTTGGGAACAATGACTCGTGGTCGGGTGTTCCCATCGTATCCTGCTTTTATCCTCGTCTGGTTTTCGATGACTATCATGCGTTGAAGGATAAAGCAGATCGAGTCATGCGCGCAACTGCCGCTTAAACATCAATTCTGCAGGCGAAGCACCGGCTGAGTCGTTTGGTGTTATGAAATAGCTGAACACAATACGCGACAACTTGGTGACCAATTCCTTTTCCGTCTGTTTGGCTAGTCCGTAATTTATTGTCTGGACTGCACGCTCTGCGATGTCATTAGAAGCTGCGTGGTACGGGACAGGGATTAAATGCCTAATGCCACTTTTATACGTGAATTCTTTAAACTCTGTACTATTAAAGGCCGGATAACTGTCTGAAACGGCCATTCAAGGTATCGCAAAACTAGAAAGGACGGATCGCAACTTATTGATTGTAGTAAGTGAAGAACAGGAGTTTCCTTTAGGAATCTCATTCAACCCATGTAGTGTGAGCGTCAACCACCACTAAGAGCATTTGGCCTTGGGATGGCATAAAATAGTCGACGTGTACCCTCTTCTACGGCGAATCGGGCCGGGCCCAAGGCTTCAGAGGCACATTCGGTGGGATCTCCTTTGTTATTTGACAAACATAACATGTTTTCACCACATTTTCGAGACCTGCGTCAATTTTGGGCCAACAAACAGAGCTGCGGGTGAGAGCTTTCATTCTAACTGTACCAGGATGAGCATTACGCAGGTCTATGAGAATGGCCCGTCGGCCTTGTGGTGGAACAACTACACGATTGCCCCATAGTACGCACCCGTCGTAGAGACTCCACTCGTTTTGACGGCTGAAGAATGGCTGAAAACCATGGAAGAGAACAGAACCAATCGGAGCAGACTGACAGGCGCGGCGTCCGATTACCGGCGCAAATGCCAAGTATCGATTTTATGTGCGCATGTGAAAAATAAGGCCCCCTCGTTAATTATGCACAGAAAACTGTATTTTTCGGCTGCGTCAGATGATGGTTTTTAAAAAATTTGGCGGAAAATTCGGTCATCTACGAATAAAAGCGTGCTTTTCTTCTCTTCATCCGAGCTCTCCATATGATGATGAAGGACGTTATCATTCCAGTTTCAGTAGTAGGCTACCTCCCCACTTGATAATCCAGCAAATGTGTACAATTTCACACAGGCATGCCTACAAAAGGCGACTCTCTTTTCGATGCTGACCTATAAATTCCTGTGGGACAAACATCTGAAGAAGTGATATAATGTGAACACCTCTTGCAAATTTGAGGGCAACAGAATTGGGACTCTTCTCTAGAATCCTAAGGGAAGTTAACCAGGTCTCTTTTCATCTCTTATTGTCCACAACCTCTTTGGACAGCCCAAAATATATACTTTCATTTAAGGCCCCCAGAAAGTTACCCAAATCGTGTAATGGGGAAATTTTTAGAACTGTGAATCCTCGTTGGAATGGTAGCGCGACCGTCGCGAGCAACGCGCTCTAACACTGCCCATGAGGCGGGCGCAACCACGACTCGCGCGGGAATCCGTTTCTAAAGAGGCACACCTTACTGCATCTATCTCACTCCTTACTCCAACAGTCGCCGCACTCCGTTGGCAAGGCACAGTCATTTCGATCGGAGATGAATGTGGGCGCGGTGCAGGATAAAGCGGTCGGGCAGGAGAATATGGACCATCCCGTACTACAGGTTGTTTCGAGCTAAATTCCAGAGGTACCTATTCCCGTGTCCTAACTTGAACCCTAACTCTAACACTAATCACGCTAACCGTTGGCCTAAACCTAACCCTACCACTAACCCTTGTTCTAACCTCCTCTGGTATTTAAGACAAGGCCACCTGTAATATGGGGTATCCATATTCCCGTGTTCTGTCGACAAAGCTAAACAACCCGTCTTGCGTGCCGCACACGACCTGGTCCACACTTCATATGCACGAAGCTACATTTAGGAGGTTTCGGATCTCGCTTTGGCGGGAATGTTACAGAGGTTACATTAGGAAGGAGTCACCACAACCTGGTGTTAGGTCCTGAGTAGACCTGAGTTACCGTGTCATCTGGCAACCCCCCAGGGCACAACTGTTGGCGCCTTTTCACAGATCCAGGAGTGCAGGGCTGATTCTAATGAGAGATGCACTGGTTTCCCGTTAGGAGGGATTCACCTGAATAAGCCTCATTATCTCTTTCAATGGTCTGGTAGCTGACAGCCGTCATAAAGATGTCTGGCGTCCCTGTTAAATGCCCCGTTGCGCCAAACTAGTCCACTTTCCTAGCAAGCGATTCCAGAGGTAATTACCTCACAGTCTGACGGACTGCAGTGTGTGGATACGCGCACAGCCAAATGGTCCCAACCGTCCATGCCCCCATCTGAACATGCCAACCCTCGTCTACTGGAATACACCACTTGAACTAAAAGACAGTTGGACATGCTCCAACAAACCTAGTAAAGCAGCTGACACCGCTGTATTATTCTTTCTCATGCATGACTTGACACTGTCAGCCCATGCTCTGGCCTCACAAGCGGCCACTGCTGCCTGAAACAAAAACTCTGGAATCCTTATACACTACATCCCTCCTTCTAGTGCCTTCTGTCTTCCCCTGAAATCGTGGCTTAGGCTCTCCAAATGACAGTCACTACTCGAGCTGTCACAGCCCGTTGAAGAGTGTTGACTGGCTGGTGGTGATATAGAACCTCGTGGCTGAAGTGGTCCCCAGTCTCGCTCTACGCGTACCACACGCATGTTCTACAGTGACTATGGGCCCACGCAAATTCAGTGCAGTCGAATAGGCGCATGCCATGAGTCGGTGTAGGCACCCATCTTAGTCGGCCGCAATGCAAATACAGTCTGTTTTTTGGGAAGAAGGGGGAGCAACCTAGTAGACAGACTGACATGCGCTCAGAAGTGAAACCGTCTCAATCACGGAAAGGCTGACCTCTATGTCTTAACTTCTTTCGCGTGTCGCTCGGTACCTATGACAAATCCAATGGTAGGGAGGGATGGGCGACAGTCCAAACACTAGTTGTTCGTCTCCTGGCTTTGTTATGCCTTACCTGAATTTAGTTATCAGTTCATCCCATCGATCTTGACCCCACTACATCGCTATAACGTGAGGAGTCAACCATCCACCAAGGACCACCCCTGCACCTGCCGTGGCAAATACCCTTTTGGTTAGCTAAACCAGTTGTTGGGTCACCTTGCTCCTACTGCGGACACTGGAGGTCTTTATGGCCCCGCTTTGCTTCCCGGGCGTTTGAGCGGTCGCGGAAGCTGGGAAAGTAGATCGCATATGTACTTGTGAGGATTCTGAAAATTCAAAAACTCCAGCAACAGCCAGGAACCGAACCGAAGTCCTCTCGCTCGCCGGACGGATGACCAAACACTAAAATAACCGCTTCTGTAGTAATTAGACAGACGAACTTGCTGTTCAAAGGTGGGGACGCAATTAACTTATGTATGTGTGATGCGAACGCCGGGAACCGACTATTTTTCACTTTTGTCCCATTTTCTGTGTGACACCTGTGTAGCAGAGTGACGTTCGACCTGTTATAAACTTTTCTCCATAGCATTACTATGAGTCGTGTTAAACTTAAAACGGGGGATTATTCGTAAGTTCATTCTGAACTGGCATGACCACTATTGGATAAGAACTAAGCAACTTGCATAATGATACATGAGGCTGGGGCATGAAGTTTTTATTTAGTTAATGGTATTTCTCTTACTGGTATATTTGGCATCTACGAAAAGGTGCATTGCAAAAGACTTGGATACATAACCGATACAGCCAATCACAACCCTGACCACCAGCCATAACTTGGAACAAATACACGGCGGAGATGGTCTATAAAGTGGGTCTACCGGATGGATCATAAGCATTTAGTCGGACCGAGTTCGTCAGTGTCCCACCACCTGCGATTTTCTGTAGTTGACGGTCGGCTATTTAGTCATCCAGGAATTGGTGCGAACCTATCCGTTGGCTACCAAAAACAAGCCAGCTCCGTGTGCGTGGCAGAGATTACAACTAGGTTTATTCGTCCTAGATTGCTAACAGAAATGAGGCAGACTGGAATAACAACTTCCGGTTTATTGGCCATCGTCAGCCGGCCCACTCAACTCTGAGGTGTGCAACCCTCAACCCGCGGGGTTCCAGATCGAACCCTAAAAGTACAACAGGGCGAATGAGTCCCGTAGGCAATCGTTGAGCGACCATTTACCAATACTTCGTCCTCTTCTTACTTCTCTCTCTCTTTCGCTCTCTCTCCATGCACTGACTACATTTCAACTGGACGTTGCTTCTTTCGGTCCACAGGCCGCTGACTCTACTCGGCTGGCGTCTAGTTTCGCCAGAATAGGAGGCCGACTCCTGGCAACAGAGACGTTCTTCTGTTGGCTCCCAATTTTAGCTAAAATGCGGCGATCTGGGTGTTAGTGTCTCGTTGTCCTTGCTCGTGCGGCCATAATCGTGCAGCTGACGTGGGAATATTCTTTATGCGCGTCCTGTATGGGCACGCGCGAAGTCCACAAACGTTCATTTAGTTAACTGTAATTGTCATGAGTCAGGGCCACAGAAAACAGCTTACGGTCGTCGCGTGTGGTGATCTCGTCCTTACTCGCCACACAACTGCTCTTACGCTAAAGTCTGAGCTAAGGTATAAAACCACAACTACTCCAACTTTTAAAGAAGTCGCAAGACGAAACAACCATGACCTGCCCCACAGTCAGATCTGTGTGTGTCACTTGGCAAAACAATAGTTGTCTGGAGACTGGAAAGGCTGCTCTAACAGCACCTGTCTGGTTTTAGACTTGTCATGTCGGAAATCAACGTCCTTGTGTGGCAGAAAATAACGTTTCTTTGGCACATACTTTAACAACTTGATCAGGGCAAGACAGGCTGAAATATCAGCATTACCCCAACCAAGAACATCCACATAAATTTACGGTACTTTTGTCGGTAGTTCTTGACCCCGGCAGAAATCCCTCCATGCTTCCTTTGAAAGAGGAAACACCAGCTGTTGAACTTAAGACAAGCAAGAGCTGGTGAACTGCCAGATCAAGACTGGTAAGCTTCAGAGCGGGTTTGTGCGACAAATAAACGATAAGCGGATTGTGAATACCAAAAGAAGTAATTCTGCCCAAGGTAAGATCGCATTTCGTAGCCGAACCTGTTTTGGGGTTAGGGGTCAAGGGTTAGGGTTTGGGTTGGGGGTTAGGACTTAGGGTTAGGCGTTATGGGCTAATGTGAAGCTCTCTGTTATCACCGTTTCCGGTATGAGAGGCGGCGGGGCTAGTCTACTGCAGCTGCAGCTACGAAATAAGATCCGACTCTGCCTAAATGACACTGTATAGGACACCAGAAATCTGAGGTTGTCAGTCTGGGTTAAAACGATGCCCTATGGTTAGCGGACGCACGAGGCTGGTAGAAGGTGTGACAGCAAAGAAATCACAACGACAACGATTTTACGGGCAGAAATTACTCGTCAACGGAGTCTGCAAGTGGGGGGAGGTAAGCAGAGCCATCGTACCTACGTGACGTAAAAAACCCAGCTGAACCTTAAGGAGACCATCGATTATTCACAAAGACAGCATGTGCGCCGTGCGTGGCTCAAAAATAGTGCACACGGTGCCAACTCCAGAGGACGGCCATTCAGGTCAACCTGGAAATATTCGCACTCTGGCTGTGGGAGTTTCTTTATTTACCAAAATATTTTTTTAATAGGATTGATGGAAAGTCTCTGAAAGCAGAACGGCTCAAATGACTAAATTCACATGTAAAACGCAAGCTTGACTGGCGAAGTATCAATAATGTCTGGTGGTTGACAGTCGCTATGCGGACTTCTCTGTGAAGATACCCCGGTGGCTTGTAGTCTATCGACAAATGCATGACAGTTTCAGCCATTCGAGATAAAGCACAAAAATACAAGCACTGTGTCTATGAGGTGATTCACGAGCCTACCTCTCATAGGCTTCACCAGCCCAAAATTTATTGATTATAAATACAACCTCTACGCAGAAATCGGCATATCCTCACAAGATGCAACCGTACCATGAAAGATGCCAAGTTTTCCATCAGAAACAGTCGGCCAGCCTAAGCAAGCTATAGCCGTACGTTCGAGTGTATTCCTTTGCTTCTGCTAATACAGATCGAACGGAATAAGACTATAACATATACAATCGTTCAACAGTCGTGACCGACGATGCCAACCGTGTGCTCAACAGCAGGGCGAGAACAGGCATGGTGACCTGCACGTGAACTAGTTTTTAGTAAGGTTAGACAAGCGCAGCATCTGCCTAACTCTCGCCTCCTTCCCCACCTACGCCTGGTGTCAAGACAGAGTCGAGAAGACCGGAGGCGGGGAGGGCTCAGGCAGGTGGCGCGGCAGAATCCGCACCTTGGCGCTCCACTTCACACCTCCTGGTCCACAACAAGCCTTTGATTAGGATTTTGATCAGCAACAGCACCACAACTGGTCAAAGAAGGGGGTGACTGGGCAGCCATGCTCATGACCTGTATACCCAGTGGGAGCGCAAGTGAATCTGCCGTCAGAGAACCAGGTACCGGAGAACTGCCAGCGCACACCAGAATGCGAGGGTCCAGGATAACAAACGCTTGCCTTCCTTGAGGTCCAAAAAGGGACACGCAGCCCTGCACTTTGCCTGGCCCATCATCCTTCAAAGGCTGGGCAACTAATCAGTCAGCGACTGAGGAGCATTACTCATATGCACACACCCACACTCTTCACATGCGTGAGAATGCCCGAGATCACGCTAATCAGGAGCCATGACAGTCCGTCACTCCACACATACACATACACATACAACTGGGCGGACTGCGTGGACTGAGTTGAGGCGTCAGTTGGTACCCTTCTAAGCTACGATGCTTGACGCATCGTGATAGTCTCAGACTCGGATCACACATGCAGCAGAGTGACCGCATGCAGACGGAGTCGAGAAGCGTACTTCCCACCTGCATAGGAGGTCGCAATCGAGGGCTTGCGATGGATGATATTATTGTGTGGTGCAGGTGCTAGTGGAAAAAGGTGTGATGATGTGGTGTGGCCGGCGTTTGTCCGTCGCAGGTTTTCACGGGTGCGCATGTAACCTAGTAAGCCCATGCGGTGGCTAAATGTGCGGGGCAGTTGAGGCGGATGAGGCGAGTGTAGGTTGGCGTTTCAGGCACTGGTTCGCCAGTCTCTGTGCGATGGATTCCCAAGTGACCGACCAGGCCGATCTGTGGGGTGAATGTACAATCGCAATGCGGACTCTGACTTTGGCGCGGCTATCCGATTTGTTTCGTAGATGGCAGCGCCAGTCTTTCCTTCTCTTCTCCAGAACGGTCTGTCCTGGGCGAGGTCCTTCCACGTCACTGGGTTGATATGCAATCGCTTAAGTGGAATCTTCAATGTGTCCTTATAGCGGAGTTTTGGTTCTCCCGGACGGCGAGCACCAGTGGCGACATCACAATGGAATAGCTGTTTCAGTAGTCATGTGTCTTTAATCCTCACGAGATTGTCACTCCAACGTAGTTGCTGTTGCCGCAACATGGCGTGAATGCTGAGGATGCCGGCCCGTTCTAGGATTTCTGTGTCAAGGGTCCTGTTTTGCCATCTCAACTTTAGTATTCTGCGAAGGCAACTGACGTTGAAGTGCCTGAGCTTCCTGACAGGGTTAGAGTAGACGTCAGGTCTCCGCTCCGCAGAGGAGCGTCGGCAGGACGACGGTCTTGTACATCTTCAGTTTGGTATTCAGTTGGAGGCCGTGGCGATTCCACACGGAGTTCTGCAGCTGGCAAAAGGCTTAGCTGATTTCGAAGATTTAATGGGCCACTTCTGATGCAGCGAGACATTATAGCAAGGGCAGTTGAGCGAAATGCGTCCCGTATTTGGCATCATTAAGTCTCCGCGGAGGTGTTTTAATCTGCTGCTGGACGTCTTTTCAGCCGCTGGGTCAATTGATTTCTGAAATGCAAACGGTGAGCAGGCGAAGACAGCAAAGCAGTATTCAGCTTACCTGAGGGTCGCTTACCTTGTGGCCCTTGCGGTATTGCAGACGGAACCTCACCTTGGAGATGACGAGGCGAGGGTCGTCCGGCCATCGGTGTCGTAGATCACCTTGGCCACGATCACGTCCTGCCGGTCTCGTCGCCGGACGAGAAGAAAGCTCAGTAGCTGCCAGCGCCGCAATCGTGGATGCATCCCGGTGGCCCTCTTCTGCATCGGCAGGCTGAATAGGGTGTTGCTCAACATATCCGCCTTTCGTAAACACGAAAGTAGGGCGTGGAGCTCTTCGTAGAAATTGAACTTCGCCTGGTCTGAGCCGGTGACTGATTTGTCGTAAACGCTGATAACCGTGGCGAAGTTGGATCCTCGAAGAGGTCGACGCAACCTCATCAGTCAGTCACTGGTGCACTGCGGCCGACATGACAGTCATCCCACGATGTCGTTTCGGGCATATATATAATAGTGAGGAGGGACGACAGAAAGTGCGGGTAGATTGACAAAGTATTGTTTCGGGCTTATTTTTCTATAATTCACTCAATCATATCCCTGACTAGCAGCTGGAACCAGAAACACAACTACGCGCAGAGACATACTTGGCGCAGTTGGTCCACCACTATGGTCTACCAGTGTCGGAGGAGTAAACTGGACACCTGTTGTCGCATGTCGTTTTTGCACTCCTCGGCTGCCTCACACTTCTGGAGCGCCGATTCGACAAATGCAAAGGAGCCCTCTGGTCGAGCATCTCTTATGCTGAACTTCGGAAGCCAAAAGCGATACCACAGCCTGATTGGCAGAGGATAGAACCAAAGGATTCAGCGATCGCGAGATTCTCTAGTCTACCTAAGGTCCACAAACCCGGAACTCCCCTACGACCGATCGTTCCTCTAAGAGGCACGCCTTTTGGCGTGGCAAAGTGACTGTTTCAGCGTTTGGAATTTCTAACTCAGGGTTCCGAAACAGCCATTCACTTAGCCGAAAGATTCATTGAAAAGCTGCAAGGTATTTTATTCGCAAATGACAAAGTGATGGTAACTTTCGACGTGACACCACTTTTCACCTCTATCTCCCAACATATCCCGGTCGGAACCATGCAAATCCTTCTACAAGCACAGTATAACGAGACGGATAAAAACTTTAGATAAAACCCCTATTGACCTCCTGAAACACTGCTTGAAAACATTCTTCTCCTTCAATTAAACTGAATACAAATAAGTTAAAGGTACACCGATGGGATTGCCGATATCCAGCTTGATTGCTGAGGCAATGTTACAGCGGCAGGAAGCACTGGCGTTTAACTACTATCTACCACGATTGTGGATAGGGCATATTGATGACACATTTGTCACCATCAACCGGGACAGGATTGGGGAATTCATGCAACATCTGAACTCGAGTTCCCAGATATTCAGTTCACGATAGAGGAAGAAACGATTGTCAGTTGTCGTTTCTCGACGAACTAGTTCAGAGTAAAGACAACAGGGAACTAAAAACAACGGTTTACGGGAAGGCGATGAATACCTCTCGTATCCTAAGTTATCCCAGCAACCACCCATTTCGCACAAATGAAGCTGCCTGAGAACACTCCACCGGCATGTAGAGACCCATTGCACTGAAACAGCCGACAAGAAGGTCGAGGTCCATTTGCTGTGGAAACTCCACAGTAAACGGCTACCCTGGGAATCTTGTTGAAAAGTGCGAACGGGAAACACAGGGAAGAAAACTAAAGGGGTAGACGAAAATAAAGTGCCAACGGGCAGTAACGTACATAGCTGGTGTGTCTGAAGAATCCGCTAGACTGGTGAGTGAATTTTGGATTTGCGTCGCTCACATGTATATTTATATGTATAGGCAGTATGATATTTCCAATAGAAGCGAAGAGACGAGTGCCAGGAATCAGTCTTGAAGAAGAAGACACGATAGCCGGGACAAGAGCTTTATTCGCCTGACGTTTCGGATTCCTTCTCGAATCCATCATCAGAGACAAAAGCAGATAAGAGTGGTTCAGGCATATGGGGCTGCAGTATTTATAGGATACAGTAATCATGCCACCGCATACTTATGACTATTCACGGCTCCTCCCCCTCTCCCCCCTTCATCAGGGATCGTTGCACGTGGCGTGATGGTCGACATTCGCATCGTTACTTGATACAATTTCATCACGTGCGTTGGATGTTGGTGTGATGATTGCTCGACCATCTGACGCGCTGACCCGGGTGTTGGGAAGTGTTCACATGTGCGCTCCCCGCGTGGCCAATTACTCCGCCTAGGCGAAGTAACAGCATCGAGTATTGAATGGGAAGATCCAAGGCGAGGTTCCGTCTGCAATACCGCAAGGGCCACAAGGTAAGCGACCCTCAGGTAAGCTGAATACTGCTTTGCTGTCTTCGCCTGCTCACCGTTTGCATTTCAGAAATCAATTGACCCAGCGGCTGAAAAGACTTCCAGCAGCAGATTAAAACACCTCCGCGAAGACTTAATGATGCCAAATACGGGACGCATTTCGCTTGACTGCCCTTGCTATAATGTCTCGCTGCATCAGAAGTTGCCCATTAAATCTTCGAAATCAGCTAAGCCTTTTGCCAGCTGCAGAACTCCCTGTGGAATCGCCACGGCCTCCAACTGAATACCAAACTGAAGATGTACAAGACCGTCATCCTGCCGACGCTACTCTGCGGAGCGGAGACCTGACGTCTACTCTAACCCTGTCAGGAAGCTCAGGCACTTCAACGTCAGTTGCCTTCGCAGGATACTAAAGTTGAGATGGCAAAACAGGACCCTTGACACAGAAGTCCTAGAACGGACCGGCATCCTCAGCATTCACGCCATGTTGCGACAACAGCAACTACGTTGGAGTGACAATCTCTTGAGGATTAAAGACACACGACTACCGAAACAGCTATTCCATTGTGATGTCGCCACCGGTGCTCGCCGTCCGGGAGAACCAAAACTCCGCTATAAGGACACATTGAAGATTCCACTTAAGCGATTGCATATCAACCCAGAGACGTGGAAGGACCTCGCCCAGAACAGACCATTCTGGAGAAGAGAAGGAAAGACTGGCGCTGCCATCTACGAAACAAATCGGATAACCGCACCAAAGTCATAGTCCCCATTGCGGTTGTACATTCACCCCACACATCAGCCTGGTCGGTCACTAGGGAATCCATCGCACAGAGACTGGCGAACCAGTGCCTGAAACGCCTACCTACACTCGCCTCATCCACCTCAACTGCCCAGCACATTTAGCCACAGCATGGGCTTATGAGGTTACATGCGCACCCATGAAAACCTGCGACGGACAAACGCCGGCTACACCACATCATCACACCTTTTTCCACTAGCACCTGAACCACACAATAGCATCACCCATCGCAAGCACTCGATTGCGACCTCCTTTGCCAGGCAAAGTGAAGGGCTGCGTGTCCCTTTTTGGGCCTCAAGGAATGTAAGCGTTTGTTATCCTGGACCCTCGCAGTCTGGTGTGAGCTGGCAGTTCTCTGGTACCTGGTGCTCTGACGGCAGATTCACTTGCGCTCCCGCTGGGTATACAGGTCGTGAGCATAGCTGCCCAGTCACCCCCTTCTTTGACCAGTTGTGGTGCTGTTGCTGATCAAAATCCTAATCAAATGCTTGTTGTGGACCAGGAGGTGTGAAGTGGAGCGCCAAGATGCGGACTCTGCCGCGCCACCTGCCTCA
>CACRXP010000224.1:191871-209959 GCA_902702965.1 Spirometra erinaceieuropaei
CGGGTCGAGGGTTGCACACCTCAGAGTTGAGTGGGCCGGCTGACGATGGCCAATAAACCGGAAGTTGCCATTCCAGTCTGCCTCATTTCTGTTAGCAATCTAGGACGAATAAACCTAGTTGTAATCTCTGCCACGCATACGAAACTGGCTTGTTTTTGGTAGCCAACGGATAGGTTCGCACCAATTCCTGGATGACTAAATAGCCGACCGTCAACTACAGAAAATCGCAGGTGGTGGGGCACTGATGAACTCGGTCCGATCAAATGCTTATGATCCATCCGGTAGACCCACTTTATAGACCATCTCCGCCGTGTGTTTGTTCCAAGTTACAGCTGGTGGTCAGGGTTGTGATTGGCTGTATCGGTTATGTATCCAAGTCTTTTACAATGCACCTTTTCGTAGACACCAAATATACCAGCAAGAGAAATATCATTAACTAAATAAAAACTTCATGCCCCAACCGGAGTTCCCCAGACACATGTATCATTATGTAAGTTGCTTAGTTCTTATCCAATAGTGGTCATGCCAGTTCAGAATGAACTTACGAATAATCCCCCGTTTTAAGTTTAACACGACTCATAGTAATGCTATGGAGAAAAGTTTATTACAGGTCGAACGTCACTGTGCTACATAGGTGTCACACAGAAAATGGGACAAAAGTGAAAAATAGTCGGTTCCCGGCGTTCGCATCACACAAACATATGTTAATTGCGTCCCCACCTTTGAACAGCAAGTTCATCTATCTAATTACTGCAGAAGCGGTTATTTTAGTGTTTGTTCATTCGTCTGGTGAGCGAGAGGACTTCGGTTCGGTTCCTGGCTGTTGCTGGAGTTTTTGAATTTTCAGGATCCTCACACGTACATATGCAATCTACTTTCTCAGCTTCCACGACCGCTCAAACGCCCGGGAAGCAAAACGGGGCCATAAAGACCTCCAGTGTCGGCAGGAAGAGTAAGGAGACCCAAAAGGCGGTTTAGCTGACCAAGGGGGTATTTGCCACGGCAGGTGCAGGTGTGATCCTTGGTGGATGGTTGACTCCTCACGTTATAGCGATGTAGTGGGGTCAAGATCGATGGGATGAACTGATAACTAAATTCAGGTAAGGCATAACAAAGCCAGGAGACGAACAACTGGTGTTTGGACTGTCGCCCATCCCTCCCTACCATTGGATTTGTCATAGGTATCGAGCGGCACGCGAAAGAAGTTAAGACATAGAGGTCAGCCTTTCCGTGATTGAGACGATTTCACTTCTGAGCGCATGTCAGTCTGTCTACTAGGTTGCTCCCCCTTCTTCCCAAAAAACAGACTGTATTTGCATTGCGGCCGACTAAGATGGGTGCCTACACCGACTCATGGCATGCGCCTATTCGACTGCGCTGAATTTGCGTGGGCCCATAGTCACTGTAGAACATGCGTGTGGTACGCGTAGAGCGAGACTGGGGCCACTTCAGCCACGAGGTTCTATATCACCACCAGCCAGTCAACACTCTTCAACGGGTTGTGACAGCTCGAGTAGTGACTGTCCTTTGGAGAGCCTAAGCCACGATTTCAGGGGAAGACAGAAGGCACTAGAAGGAGGGATGTAGTGTATAAGGATTCCAGAGTTTCTGTTTCAGGCAGCAGTGGCCGCTTGTGAGGCCAGAGCATGGGCTGTCAGTGTCAAGTCATGCATGAGAAAGAATAATACAGCGGTGTCAGCCGCTTTAATAGGTTTGTTAGAGCAAGTCCAACTGTCTTTTAGTTCAAGTGGTGTATTCCAGTAGACGAGGGTTGGCATGTTCAGATGGGGCATGGACGGTTGGGACCATTTGACTGTGCGCGTATCCACACACTGCAATCCGTCAGACTGTGAGGTAATTACCTCTGGAATCGCTTGCTGGGAAAGTGGACTGGTTTGGCGCAACGGGGCATTTAACAGGGACGCCAGACATCTTTATGACGACTGTCAGCTACCAGACCATTGGAAGAGAGAATGAGGCTTATTCAGGTGAATCCCTCCTAACGGGAAACCAGTGCATCTCTCATTAGAATCAGCCCTGCACTCCTGGATCTGTGAAAAGGCGCCAAAAGTTGTGCCCTGGGGGGTTTGCCAGATGACACGGTAACTCAGGTCTACTCAGGACCAAACACCAGGTTGTGGTGACTCCTTCCTAATGTAACCTCTGTAACATTCCCGCCAAAGCGAGATCCGAAACCTCCTAGATGTAGCTTAGTGCATATGTAGTGTGGACCAGGTCGTGTGCGGCACGCAAGACGGGTTGTTTAGCTTTGTCGATAGAACACGGGAATATGGATACCCCATATTACAGGTGGCCTTGTCTTAAATACCAGAGGGGGTTAGAACAAGGATTAGTGGTAGGGTTAGGTTTAGGCTAACGGTTAGCATGATTAGTGTTAGAGTTAGGGTTCAAGTTAGGACACGGGAATAGGTACCTCTGGAATTTAGCTCGAAACAACCTGTAGTGCGGGGTGGTCCATATTCTCCTGCCCGACCGCTTTATCCTGCACCGCGCCCACATTCATCTCCGATCGAAATGACTTTGCCTTGCCAACGGAGTGCGGTGAGTGTTGGAGTAAGGAGTGAGATAGATGCAGTAAAGTGTACCTCTTTAGAAACGGATTTCCGCGGGAGTCGTGGTTGCGCCCGCCTCATAGGCAGTGGTAGAGTGCGTTGCTCGCGACGGTCGCGCTATCATTCCAACGAGGATTCACAGTTCTAAAAATTTCCTCATTACACGATTTGGGTAACTTTCTGGGGGCCTTAAATGAAAGTATATATTTTGGGCTCTCCAAAGAGGTTGTGGGCAGTAACAGCTGAAAAGCGACCTGGATAACTTCCCTTAGGTTTCCAGAGAAGAGCCCTAATTCTGTTGCCCTCAAATTTGCAAGAGGTGTTTACATTATATCACTTCTTCAGATGTTTGTTCCACAGGGACTTGTAGGTCAGCATCGAAAAGAGAGTCGCCTTTTGTAGGCATGCCTGTGTGAAATTGTACACATTTGCTAGATTAGCAAGTGGGGAGGTAGCCTACTACTGAAACTGGAATGATAACGTCCTTCATCACCATATGGAGAGCTCGGATGAAGAGAAGAAAAGCACGCTTTTATTCGTAGATGACCGAATTTTCCGCCAAATTTTTTAAAAACCATCATTTGACGCAGCCGAAAAATACAGTTTTCTGTGCATAATTAACGAGGGGGCCTTATTTTTTTCTATGTGGGACGTAATCATTGGACGGAGTCGTTGCTTAGCAAAAATAAGTAAGGAAAAAAATTGGTTCCTTTGGCCAAATTTCATTTTCCTGCACAAATGATTTAAAGTCAATAAATGAGTGGGAATGGTAAGATTTGGCGTTAGTTTCAACCCTTTCCCCCGTCCCCAAATAAAGGAATGATGGGGTTTCTGGTGTTGTCTGCAGGCTATAAAATGGGATAATAGAAATAAATGACACTCTCTTACGTAGTCTACGGCGAAACGATGGCCAAATGAGCGTCTTTTGATTTACCTGTTTTCTGTACCTGGTCTGTCCCAGTTGACAACCTATACTTAATTATATTTAATGGGGTTATGCTCATGACAGACATACTCGACTTCAGTAATGTTCCGTACAGGGCTTCCTAACGTGCGACAATCTGCGATAGCGTACCATACGACGTCAGTCTGTCATCTGCTCTGACGGTGACTACAAAATATCAGAAGTTCAATAACTTCCCCGGGTTTCATGAGGGATAACGCTTAGGCAGGTCTCCAGCAGAACTCCTTTTCGTCGAACGGGAGGAATAGATTTAGGGCAGCATTGAACCTATTATGCGTGCGACAGAGGACTATAAATACCGCCTCGGTCGTATCCCCTGGATAATTCGTGGCATTTAAGTGGTACTGTAGCATCAACTATGGACTGTCGTATTGGAGACTCTCAGTGGACTTTACTCGGAGGATCTTTATTTGCGAACAGCGGCGAAGAACATCCGGATTTCACTAATCTTCTATGCGCAAGTCCTAGCGTTTAGAGGCGCAGAACAGGACTGATTAGAAAAAGGTCTAGTAGTCGCGGGTCTGTGTAGTTGTCAAGATATTCTGACTGGCCGTCGAAGGCTAAAAACCACGAGTAGCATTTATTCGGACGCCGCTTGTGGAGCAGCCTCAGTATTTTATTAGTGGTTTCTTCAGAGAGGGATGGTCACCGTAAACTGCATAGACCGGAGGAGAGAGCTCCGATTAGAAAAGCAGATATAGACGTGCTGATTGGTTGGTTGACAAAAGTGAAAAGGCACTTGGAGAACTCGCGCCTTTGCCCGATCTTCACCAAGTGGTCAACAAGGAAGTCCGTAATTACATCGTGGACCGACTTTCGGCGCAAAGGTGCGACCGTTGACTTTGTGAATAGTTTGGTGGAGTTTGAAATTACCGTGGATGTTTGAGGCCTGCTTCGTGAAAGTGCCTACCTTGATTCGACGGCTCTTGAGATACCACGGAACATTGAGTTAAGTAGAATGTAGTTAATGGGGTCGACTGTAAAACCTTCGTTAAAATTATAGTTCAGTAAATGTTTGCGGTGAAGCTGCAAGCACGTGCTGGTGAAGTATTTTGGTTGACAAAGTTCATTAGCCTTTTGTTGTTCTCCATAGGCAAGAGCAAGACGATAGACTAGGTAATGCTTAAGAAAGTGCCTGGTCCAACACACGGTTCCATTAGTGGCCAGCAAGTAACATTTTAAAACCAGGGACTTTCTTTCTTACAGTGAGGGACCAATCTCATGAAATGTTGGTCAAAATTCTGAAATGCGTTTTTGATTAGGAAGGATTACTTAGACGCCGTTGCAAAACTGATTATCGTCCAGCATAATCCTATAATATTTTGGACGACTACATGTCGGCACTTAAATGCATGTCTTTTCAATTTCCTGTAAAACCCGTACTCGGTAAAAAATGACTACATAAGTAGTATGCATTTTTTCGCACTGATCTTCGATGGTCTTATAAATTCAAATAGATTTTATAGAAGATATGCATAAAAATATTTCTTTTTCCACTCATTTGATAGAGATTCGTGTTAACTTTATATTTTATACTTGAAGAATGACTATAATTTGGTTTTAAGAAAATTTTCTAATTCCCGATTAATTTGGAGCCTGATCAGCCGTTGCATTAGCGCCTAGTGATTTTAGTCTACAAGGTGAATGCCTTCCGCGTAAGGAAAACCGCATATTCTATCCCTTCAAAAAGATACCATATTGAGTCCATAAAATTTTGCAATGGATGCGGACTATGTAGTTCTCGCAAGTGCAACCAAAAGGCATATTTATCGTGCTGATCGACGGCTACTCGAAACGCAGACGGAAATTATATAGATGGTAACCGAGTGCCCTTTCAGTCGGTTTTACACATGCTAGCCGGTCATTGATTGATTTTCACAGGAGCGCTGTTTGGTTTTTTTTATCCCGAAAGGGCGGATGTTACACTACGTCTACAAAAGGAGTCGCATGAATCGTTAAGGTATAGGGAGAACACAAATCCGAAACGGCGATATTTATTTCTCCGGTTGTTTATGTTGAGGATTTGAGCAGACGACTGATTTCCGAACTGTGTTTGTGGGAGCCACAGTTAAAGGATGTTTAGATAATTGAGGTCGTTTCTGGCCCATTGGCCATCGGTAGCTAGTGATGCTGTGATCCCAGGCTGCATGGCCAGGTTTGAATTCAAATTTGTTAGCCATCGGGAGACCGCCTCGTGGGCTTACGTCCTGGCGGTTGAGACCGGCAACAAGTCATGCGAGCACGGTGCGCACGGACCTATCCTGACTGCAGGACAGGAATGGATCTGCGGATAATGTTCGTTTCCGTTCTACAATCAGGATAAGTTGCTGTATTTTGTCCCCTCATGAATGCGCATACAGCCCAACATTAAATGTCAAAAGTCTGTTCTTGCTTGACTACCCTGGTCTACGTCGTATTCGTCCGCGCTAAAACATCAGAATTACTAACTGGGCAGTCGTAGGCTATTTCATCACAGGGAAGTCTGTAGCACTGGGCTAGTTTGCTAATGTAGCGTTGGCTCTTCCAGCGTTCTGGCTCGTTAGAAGCTAACTACAAGGCAGTACGGAGGCAATATAATCGATTTGATGGCTACTCTCGACCTCATCTGCACATTAACTCCATCCAGCTTTGTATTTATAGAGGACAGCTTGTGTTAGATCCAAAACCCCCTGCGTCCCGGCAACATTGCCATTGCAGGTCTGCAATTATTCATCAGAAGTGAAACTGGGGTTACGTCCACCGATTTGTCCTGATGGCGGGTGAAGACTGACGAGCTGGATTTGCGTCTTGGTTCCAGTCAGGAATCTGTACAGGCGGTCGTATACCGGCGGGCAGTTGACCCGGCGTGTGGATGGGCACGGCTAGTCGAAGACGAAACACAACGGAAATGCAACCCCGGTCTATACTTACGAAGTACACCTGGTGGAGTTATGATTATGCCAGATCTAGTCGATCCCGATTGTGCCGCAAATTGTATTCCTCCACGCATGACGGTATTCCACAGACCATCGGGACAGCGCTACCCAAGCTCTTCCCCAACGACGGAGACCGAGTACAGAAGGTTCATGAACTACTTCCATGTCTTGGCGGTCTTGGGCCAAGTTTTCAGTTGGTCTCCTCTTCGATGCCTCAAGGTGGGCAACGGCGCTCGATATAGGGTAGAAACACTGAGCTCATGGGGCAGACAACGAAGAACGCGCACAAATAGCATCAGCCGTCTTTTTTGGATGGCACCTAGTGTGGACTGTCTCATTTGAGACCAATTCGGTGTACTTAACTTGACGGATGGTCTTCAAGCAGCGGTGGGGAAACACATCTAGTTCTCGATCATTTTCCGTGGGCGCAGCTCAGCATTCATAACCGTATACGACTGCCCAGATGGATTCTTGGTAAATGTGGATATTTGTGGCGATTAAGACGTCGCCCGGACTATTTAAAACTATGGCCACATACGAGAACTGAACCACAATTTCTTCTTTGAGAAGGCGAGGGTAGTTGGTCGAATCAATGAGAAGATGGTCAGACTGGTGCTCGAAAGTTGGTCCTCGATTGCACACTCAACCGAGCGATATATCTACATCCGGTCTACCAGACGCTGCGTACAAGGCTCGTGTCAGTCCGGACAGGACCTGTAAGGCAAGCGAGCACGCGGGACCGGAAGTCAACGTTCACGGGAAGGAACAGAGTTGGGGGCCAGAGGTCATGTGGCCAAAGCCGAACACCGTCTCACGGATGCGCCCGTGAAGCTGAATGCTACTCATATGGACAGCAACGACCTATCAGTCCACCGGATGACGTGGGAGAGGCTAACCGGCACGTTGATCGGGCTACGACTACGTCGACTCCAAAGGGAACGAAGGTCACCCAAGACTGTCAGCGGTCAGCCCCAGGGAGGTCTAAGCCAGTCAGCGACAAACAGGCAGGTTAAAGTTCGTGCGTCGAGCACGGCTAAAATACGAGGCAAGCGGCGAGAATGAACAACTCAAGACCGGCGGGAGCAACAAGCACACTACTCTGATGATGGAAACGAGGAATTTTCCGAAACGTCAGTCCAAATACAATATGGTCCATGAATTCGCTCTCTCTTTTTCTCCGTCATCTTCGGGAGATGATGAACGCGATACAATGTCCGGACGTCGAATCCTTAGGCATATTTAAAACTATCTAGTTCTTCAAGACGACAACGATTAATTTCGAGGGATGTATTCCCCTAGTCGGGCATGCAGCTCAAGGACACCGACTTTCCCAGATAAACCGACGGATTCAGGGATTTAATTCACGCGTGACACCACGGACTGTGGATCACCAAAGCTTGGGGCTAGCAGGGCAATAGTGTTAACAGAGTAAAGATCGGTCAGCTGGCATCCGGATGCAAATTCAACACCGTCAAAACCGTGTAGGCCCCTTCCGAGAATCTAACGGCATGATTGAACAGAATAAATGATAAAGTGCAAGCTTGTCGAACGGATGAGAGGTTGTTTTGTACCAGGGCTCGCGCAGTGTTGATGTGGTATGCCCTGACCACGACAGACGCTACTCCAGCTAGAAGCAGCCTGCTTATTTCGCTGATTGTCTGTTGAAAGCCGTTTAACTGTCCATCACCCCTGCACGCGGTGGGCAGGCTGACAGGTAACTCACCAATCCTCGCCAGTTCTATGCGTAGTCTTTATGACAAAAAGTGGTGAATGAATTTTCGATCCCGGCGACCAGTCATTACGGTAGCGCAGGAATGGGAAAAACGAAAGACTATGGGCCACGGTGACTAGATCAGCCACTCTGCCAGGGTAGATTAAACCTGGAGGGAGACGCTGATTGTCTCAATCCACAATCCAAGCATTCTGAAAACAACCCTATTAGGGCCTAAAACTATTTTAATAGACGGCTGCAGGGCGAGATTTGTCGGCACCTCTGGATTCAGTTGCAGAAGCAATATGGCACTCCCTCACGCCACTCGCAGCATCGAACCGGCCGACTGGGAGAATCTTCTGCCCCATTTATCACCCTGATTTCAGGAAGCATTCCGAGTCAACGCACACGACAGAGAAACATACACCATTGAAGCATTCACATAATTCCCGGTTTTCGAAACCGTGTAAAAGTTGGGCGAATACAATTTACCTCGGCAGCCTTGCCCAGTGGAAAGGACGAAACCCTTACCCAAAGGCGTCCTGGGAACAGCTGAGTCCGACAGTGAGCTCGTCGTACCGAGAACGAAATGTGTTCGAACGACATTCGTGACACCCATCAGCGGATGGACAAAGGTACCAGGCAAGATTGGCCTTGGTCACGAATGCGCACAGGACGACTTATCCCTAGTTCCCGAGTCCAGTATCAGGTCTATCAAGATCTTAGCTACACAAAATAACGCCTGGAGAATCCGTGGCCCTCGAAAGTGCAAGAAGTCACGTGGCTCGGGTAAATGAACAACGAAAGGAAGCCCAGTTCAGAACTGTAATTAAATGACATGAATGACATTTTTAAAATTAGGTATGCCTAAAAAACGCTTCCGATAGGAAAACTGTGATCAGACGAAACATTGGTATTGCTAGTCAAATGATATACACAATGCAGAGAAGAGATGGAATAAACAAGGTGGTAAGTACAGTGAGGAGTAGACAAGGGGTGGTAGAGAAGGGGGTCGCAAATACACTATTACGGGCCTTCGAAATCCAAGGTGCTCACAATCCTAAGAGTGATTTGTGTGTGGGAAGATGCATAAAGCGTGGGAGATAGATGTGAAGCGACGGACAGGAGCCCGGGAAAGCTGCGTTTCTGTTTAAATGAAATTGCACACAGCCAGGAGTTATGGCACGCAGAGCACTGGGTAGCGATACGGAGTATGAGTGAGTGGCGAGAGCGGTGGATATCCGAGTCATCAACGGTGGCGGTGTTGGTAGTGCTGGAAGGTGATCCGCACATTAAAGGGGATGGGGTAAATGACGGCTGCAGATGAGTCGGCGCTTCGATCACTTCTTACTGGCTGACCCCAAGTTACCGGCCGGGTTGGTGGCAGCCCCCATCAGCCAGAGGTTCTGGAGAAGGGTCAAGTAGGCTGCGGGATTATTTTGAAGGGCATTCACCAGTTGCAACAGAGCGTTCTGTTGAGCCTGTTGAGCAGCCGCTGCGGCGGCTTGTTGAGCTTGCTGGGCAGCGGCGGCCTGTTGTTGCTGTTGTTGCAACAGCAGGTTGTACTGGATGGCCTGCTGGATCAGCTGCTGCCGTGATGTGGTACTGCCCTGGTTGTTTGGGGCTTTAAGTGGGGGAATAACATCGGGAAGATCAATATAACGGCAGACGCAAGACTGAATACGCCAATGAGTAACAATGAATAGAAAAACTGGAATTATGGGCAGCCTAGAGTTACAGGCGTACTGATGTGTACATGGTTTACAAGTTTTAACCGACTCTACTAACAGTCGATTTACAAAGCAGTACAGTTCATGTGGCCGTATGATGACCATAATTCATTTAGGCAAATCGGTGTCGGTTGGTAGGCGTCCTTCGAACATTCACTGAACCTAGCAGACTGATAACTTATCGACTGTCAGGTTACCAAAGCGACATCACTGGACACTGGGACTATGGATTACAACAGTGGTTTTCCGAGTAACACCCATAATCAGGAATGAGGATTTCAACTGACGAGTGCGAGGAATTTCAGTTCTAACGGCTTGGACCAAATACGAGTGGAAAACCGAGTCCACTGGCAGTCTCTAGTTCCAAAAGCCATTTTTAAATTTGTTTGAAAACCGGGGCAGCCTCAGAAGAGATAGCTAACGAAGAGGCGTAGGCATGGTACGGCCAGACGAAGGTAGTACGTAAAAAATAGACTTCTAGGTCATGGCATGGACAGTTAAGTCCTGAGACAGAATGGGGGAATGCGACCGGCGGTGAGATTCAATGCCTACACATTTCTAGCCGAGAGCCATGAAAATGAAAGAGGAATGTTGCAAAATTGTCCACAGTCCACGAACACAAAAAAATCAAGCGACAGTGGTTGGAGGCTAACTCTGAGAAAACACAATCGCAGGGATAGGAGGCGCATCTAAACGTTTTATTGGAAGCAGAACGCCAGATGCAGGCAAAGCACTTGAGGACCTCGAGGTTGTCATGTCCTATTATGGGCAGCTGATCAGGGTTTGTTAAAAGGGCGATGTGGCAGCAAACGAGGAAACAAAGGCGCCTTAGTATGCTGAGCGCCTAAAATAGGCAAGGGGCCAAATTAATCGGTGTGAAGTCACAAGCAGCGTCCTCGGTGGTGTTTTCGCGGGAGAAGAGAAAATATTGGCAGTGGGTGGACAGCGAAAGACCTAACGGATTATGGTGTGACAAACTTCAGCCGATGAGGGGCGGCAGCGAGAGAAAGAAGACGGGAGGTCTGTGACTCGGGATGCGCTGGTAAAGTGCGCGCGTGTTGTATACATACAAAAACAAGGACGAAATGTGCGTGGCAAGAAGCCAAAAAGATCGATGTCTACACATGTCGTTAAGTGGAGTAGGCTTCACTAGTGACATTTATAAAAATTGTTTGAAAAAAATTTGTGGACGTTGCCCGGATCTGAATAACGTCACATGCGGATGCAGCAGGCGCAAAAGAGACTATCGTTCACTCTGGGTAAGTACACTACTCAAGCAAAATCAAGACTGTCCCATGGATTTTCAGAAGAGGTTCTTAACTGTCCTGTCCCCGCAGGGAATATCAGCCGACCAAAGTTTGAAGTTGGCAAAAAGAGCTTGAAAATAGAGATTTCAGTACCCGACTAAATCACGACAAACGATAGAATCGAGAGCATACTCATATCCACCAAGGCCTACTTCGTGCGTATTTTTAAATGACAAACGCCTAGAAACGAGGAAACATTCATACCCTCATAATCGTTAAGCGGTCGCGGTGTACTGCTAGCCAGCAACTATTCGACGTATCAATGGGAAAACTCGTATCCCACTTAGCAGCCTCGGAAAAAGCTCGGAAAAGTTGTATAAACACGTTGTGGTCACACAGACGGAGCGTTGTTTGCCAACTAATTTCATGAATAGGCGCGACAAACGGTATTTGGCGTACAGTAAAGATTTCCCGTAGAATAGCTCCATTGGATAAATCGAAATGTCTAAATGAGCTGATCCTAATCAGCACCATTAGTTGTCCAAACCAGTGGCCGCCAAAATAACCTATCCGCAATTGTTCCCCACGACACGTTGCTACATTATCCTTCAACCTTCCATGATAATGCGGATTCGTGATTGAACAACTGAAAACCCGAACTGTGCACTGTGACCTAGGAAAAAAAGCACAAACTCACTAAAGGATAGGAAATGAATTACAACCCAGTACATCAGGACAATAGATGTATGCAGACAGCCCAGTGTAGACCCCATCCGCTCATAGGGTTTGGTGACAGGAAAATTCCGACTTGAAGAAGGGAAATCGGTCTTTCTGTGGTCGGCTCTTTCTGTAGTTCGGCAATTTGGCTGAAAACTATCCTCAATTTAAAGAACAGAAAAAAATACACAACACTAGCAGTCAGCATCCTATCAAAACTGTAGGGCACCTCCAGCGCATCAATCGAATTTTGAAAAAAAGTGGCATACAAGAGCGATAAAAGTCCATTGCTCGAATTTTAGGATAGGCTGGAGACTACCGGTGAACTATCCTATATTCCATTGGACAAGTTAAATTACGTCGGTGCTGTCGAGTTCACTTGAAAAATTGTTAAGCGAGAAGCCGTTGTGGGACTGGGTTGGAAACCGTGATAATATCCTAGTATCATTTCAGAGCAAGTTATCATGGCACCAGTAATCTTTTGTGGTACATTCGCCTTGCTTAAAAGTACGTCCGGGTCGGCCCGTCGAAATTCGGCCTTTGCGACAAAAGCCGTAGTAACAAAAAGGGTAGTTAGCGAGAGTAGGTAGGCCAAACGAACGCCCTGATACTGATCATTTACCGCGTTCAGGTCAGTTTATCGGCAAGTATCAGTCAAAGTCTGTACTAAGGGTGTTCGTTCCCATTTGAATGCTCAAACGTTTGGGATACGGGAATAAAAACTCACATCCACCCAGGAGAAGACTGTTCATGAAGAGTGCCTGAATCTGAGCAAATTGGTCGGCCACTGCGCTTTGTGCTTGAGCTTGCTGAGGCTGCTGCTGTTGGAGTCCAGACAGGACCGCTGCTGCCAGACGTTGTTGCTGTTGCTGCTGGTTGGTGGCTGTGGCCGCCAAGAGCGCAGGGTTAGCGGTCGCAGCCATCATGAGGGCGGCGGTATTCACTGCGTTGGCCCCAACGGAGACCGTCGGCTTGGTCAACTGTTGTTGCTGTTGGTAGCCGGGAGTGAAGTGTTGGGAGGCAGCAGTAGAGAGGTGCTGCTGGGGAAGAGTTACGCTGACTGCGGGAGTCGCAGCAGGAGAGTTCGAAAGCGGCGTTGAGGTGCCCTGGCGCGAGCGTTGTTGATGAGAGGCATTATTGCCTCCGTTAATGTTAGCACTGTTAACGCAGGGCGACGAGACCTGGTGGGTAGGCGTTCGAAGACCGGCGTTCTGGGCTCCGACAGACTGATAAAGGTAGGCAGGAAATCAAATTTGGGGAATTTGTATGCAAACACAAAAAGCCGCAAGTTTCCTTCGAGGGGTATAACTGTCACACAGACGGTGAAGCTCGTGAAAGCCCAGCTCGATGATACTTTAATCAATGTCGCACTTAGGCCGTCTCACCCTCTGGGTCATATCAAAGGCAAAGTCTGCACAACTTGTGCGTCCGGTTGTAGGGTTTCTTTCGCCAGTTCTCCTAGTTACTAACAAAAAAATGCGTTTACGTCTGCCAAGCCAGTGTTGGATTTAATACCACTCATCGCAAATTTGTTGGCTTGGAAGTAATTCATAGAAGCCGAACTTGTCGGGTCGGGCCCCAAAGCCTACGTGAAGATTTGGACTGACAACCAACTGCAGCGGAGTAACTGCGTCGTAGCATCCGTTGAATTATCAATAGTGTATCTTTTGCACAAGGATTTGTTCCACCATATTCCCATATAAGTGTTCATCCGGTCTTCTATAGTCGCATTAAGCAGCTGCGAGGGAGTCAACTCGTCGATTCTCAGCATTCATAGATATTTTGGCACATTTTGAATATTCAAAATCTGTCAAAATATCTATGAATAACGTGCGCCTGGTAGTCATCTGGTGGATTCTAGGCGAATTACTTAGGAAATCATGCTTGGGCAGTCAACTTACTGTATCAGATTTGGTGGATTGAGATGTTGCAGTAGGTTGGGCGGGTAACTTGACCTAAATGTGACTAGAGTCGTCCGGCGGGGCCTCGCAGCTCAAGTGGTTAGAGCGTTGGCTGTACTAAAGCCTTTCCCTTACTGCATGAGTTCGAATCCCACCGAGGCGCCGAGTTTTTCACAATTGGGTCAATATGAATTCTCAGCATCCCCCATACAGTTTCTTGATACCAATAATCATTATAATCTTCTTAGGAAGTATTTCCGAGAATGAAGGTGATTTGTCGGAATCGGAATTATCAGATACTAAAACCATAGCAGGAAGAAAGTGGGTTGGAACAGGGCTCGGGTATAAACTTGTTTGGAGTGAGCTATTAAACCATTTAGTGGGGCCAGCACTCACCTGTTTGGTCTGATATCGTTGACTGTGGGCTTGGGCCGCTGCCTGTTGTACCAGTTGTTGCTGCTGCGCCAACTGAGCTTGGTGAGTGGCCAGAAGTTTCTTTTCCTGTTCGCGGATGTAGTTTTCAAGCTTGGTAGGGTTTGCGATGATTTCCTGGTACTCTCGCTCAATTTCACGTTCTGCAGCACTGTTCTGTTGTAGGACCTGTCTCACAGAATCCTCGTACTCTTTTTGCAGGCTAGAACGTTGATTTCCGGCCAAACAGGCCTCACAGATGACAGTTGATGAGCCAGCTTTCTCGCGCTTCCATACAGGAGTGAAGTCTATGCCACACTTGACACAGGAAAATGGACTGAACGTCCGACGGGGTTCAGGCTGGGAACCAGCAGAGGAGGGGTCAAATTCCTACAATGGTGTTAAACATCAATCCCAAGCTAAGACGAAAATACGGACGCAAATTTTGAAGTTTAAAAAGACCCCCTATGGTAGCGAAACCCCTCGTGTGGCATACTCGTCTTACGATTCTATGCTTTTAATGCAAAGGCTGCAGTTAACTATTCCGGGTACGAAACTTGGGAAGGGTGACAAATACACAAAAATCTTAGCCGCTGAAGTGAAAAATATGACCTCAGATATGCCAAGTGATTCATAGGATGCTTTCATGACTCGGGGAACAGATTGTACTTTGGATTCAGCAGTGTTCGGGTCAAACAAACTATAGAGGGACAGGAAGAGCCAGGAAGGTAGCTACTACCAACCTCCGTCAAAGTTATCAGCTGGTGTAACGGCAGACATGTTCGAGCTGTCAACAATGAAATCACCATTCACATAGCTTACCAGTAGTTCGCCACTTTTTGACGTGTCACTAACGTTTGGGGCCTGCTCTATGGGGATTGCTATTTCAGCCAACAATTTCTGTGGTCATTTATAGCCGACTTTCTCGTCGTTTTCCGGAGTTGGCGGAAGGAGGCATTGTGGTGGGACCTCGTTCGAGCCGTCTAGGGCGACAACTACAAGATCCCTGCGCTGATTCGGTCACTACAGCGTCACTGGGTGAGTCCAAGAATTTTCTCTGCTGCCACATACACTGATGACTTCAATGACCATTAGCCGCTGTGTTCACCATCGACTCGGGTCGTAAAACAGGATCGTATTTCTGTGCTCAAAGCCTCGGCTGTTATAGGTTGTCGAAGTTTCACGACATCAAGGCGTCTTGCACGAGACAATCTGGATTTGGATGAGAAGTGAACCTTACGGCGTGGGCGAGCGATAACATGTTCCTACTCATGGACGTTATCAGTTTCGGCAGCATGCACCGGTTTGCTATCGTAAACCAGGCTGTGGAACCTTCAGCTGGGTAGAATTTGGCCGACCTGACTGGCCGCATTGCCGTTGTTGGAATGTCATGTCAGCAAGTGTTGGTGACAAACAGCAGGTTCTGATTAACAAAGTTCAACATTCTCATCATCGTCCCACCTAGGGTCAAGCCCAAATGGGCCAATAAGGTGGCTGTTTAATAAGTCCCCGTGCCCCGTTCGAACATTCTAGCCCTCGGCAACAATCGACAGATCACGGCGTGAGAGTCTTTCAAATAACTCCTGCAGCTGCGAGTAGGTCTGTCGCGCTGTTCGATAGCTGATTTTCGTAGTGGCCCTTCAGTTGCACACGGGCCATCCAGTCACAGAACTGGTTTCCATGCAGGTAGTCAGCGGTTCGCTTGTTCCGGGAGGCGATCGTCACAACATGTATAGCATAAGAGTCGCGTGATCCGCTGAAGTACAGGGTGAAGTGGGAATTGACTCCCGGAATCTTCATTTCCCGAGAGCCAGGGTCGGGGGCTCGGACTGCAGATAGGCAGCAAACATCCGTGCTGTACTTATGAAGACCGCGTGCCGTCAGACTTTGAGTACCAGGGTCCAGGAGCATTTGCACATTGCAGCATCAAATAGCAAGAGTTTGTTCACAATTGAGTAGTCTACCTCGCATACTATTCGTCCGCACCGCTGGACCAGGGTCGCGGAACTAGTCGGTTCCCGCAGATGCATGGATCGTAATGCTTGATTCAAACATTTCGCGCGGTTTCATGCGTATTTTGAGTACAGATGGGTCCCCAACACCCGCTCGGACCGATAAAGTTGGCCCCTCTAGTGTTTTGGCTCACGAACCTAACCACAAGGCAGTGGTAGCACGCAAACGTATTTAGTGGCGGTTCAACGTTACCATGTCATAGTGCCGTCACCTAGCTTTGCGGAAAGTTATAAGGCTTTCAGTGTGCCAGACATCAACCCTCCGCACCTTGGTAGTATTGTCTCCTATTCACCTGGAACGAGCCTGCTTATTTAGCGGCTAACCGTCGCTGAAGGTTGTTGCACTATCTGCCACCTGCAGACAATCCAGGTAGCCAACAGCTAAGTTAGCGGGTAGACCGTGTTCCCAGAACCAAAATTACCCTCGGGTTGCGGAATTATACTTTTAGCACCCCCCCCCTCCCCCCCCCCAAACTACGAACACCTTAGAGGGACTTTCGGCAGAGCGGTACGCAAAGAATGCTTTAGATCCGAAATCGTGGAAGGTCTAACCTCGGTCGAGACACGAGGTATGTGGTTGGGATGAAAGTTTGTTCCGCTTTCACCAAGCACAACGAAAATAACAATTAATGCCTGTTCACGTACTTAGTCAAATATATCTTTCAGCGGTCTCCACAACATTAGTTCCACTTGGAACTTAAAGATACCTCGTTTGAAAAACTCATTCGGTCCAATGAAAAGCAAAAAAACCAGCTCTGTCCAAAAAAACTGAATGAGCTTTCTTTCTAACCTGATATATGCGAACTCTCGGCAAGTCTGCTAAGGGAACGCAGGAAGCTTATATAAAACAAGAGTAATAATCTAAACGCCTCACGTCGACATTGATGTGTCACTGGGGCTTTGCTTCCCATCTGTATGGCGGTTTTGCATATCTGAAATATCAATCTATTGAAAATACTTTGTTATAGTACGACCGGTAAACGACAAAAGCAGACATCGGTAGCTCGGCAGCTAGAGAGAGCGTGAAGTGGCGCCACGTAACGTGCAAGTTCAAGGTGAATAAATGTCACGCTGGCTGGGAAAATGAATTGGCACTAGGCTGTCTGCCAGGCGAATGTCTGCATTTTTGTATTTAAGAGCCCAACAGGGTAACGAAACGGAATGGGCGCGTTTACGCTTTTCCCAGAACATGTAAAACTGATGCACTTGTTAAGGGGTTTGTAGGAAGAAAATTGCAATCAGTTCTTATGTGGAACCATGGCCATTATGAAAAAGATATATAACTGCATCAGCGAGTGGACGCGTCTGCCCAGCAATAGAACTTAATCATAAGAACGTCAAAAATAAGCAGATGGACGTTAGGGAATAAAGACCAAAATAAAAAGGAAAGAGATGACAGTGTTCTAACACCCATTCGACTGAGTAAACGCCTTCGATTATGCTTAGGGCGAAGTTGGTTAAGCAGTTCGGTCGTCGCAACCGACGATGCCCACTGTGTGCTCCACAGCCGAGCGAAACAGGCGCGGCGACGTGCATGTAACTTAGTTTATAGTGAGAAGAGACTTGTGCAGCATCTACCGTACTCCCTCCTCACCTGGGCCAAGTGTCAGAACATAGCCAAGACCGGACGCGTCTTGTCGGGCGACATCGCGGGAGGAACATACGGCCGATGTCTGATGTCTCATATTGAAAAGAAATAACTCTACAAAATTTGTCTCGCAGTTTTGAAAAAAACAGAGTGATTACGAGTTTTATTTCCTTAGCTGCTTTGTTATAGGCTTGAACAGCGTGATCGAGGAAGCGGTTTTCCTCACCAAAGTAGCATAGCCTCATGAACGGCAATGTTGACCGAAGGCATGGAACTTAGTAAGGATTATGTACTTCGTGTCACGAAATTGTTTGCCTGG
>CACRXP010000224.1:232243-249420 GCA_902702965.1 Spirometra erinaceieuropaei
TAACGCACTCGGGATATCAGCGACTCGGAAAAATGCCGGCTGAGGAGACACAACACGGTCACCTCTTTTGTAACAACAGTCAGACTGCAACAGCTCCCACTTCTGCGAGGTTCGAGCGCGTAAGTAACACGCGTTAGGAGACAACTCTGCTGCACGCCAGTCACTGTGTCCTGTCTGGTCCTCCCAGTCGGACAGGCCACCGACGTGCGCGGTCAGATTGGGGTAGGTCCAGTTCGGAACCCACGGGTAATTTCCGATCGTCTTGAAAATCGTCTCTGACCATCGGAACACGGTGGGTGTGAGTGTCTGTTTCACTATAAACAAACCTACATGCGCAAGCCAAGACTGCGTTCATTTCGTGCGGCAAGGGTGGACCCTGGCGAGTTCAAACTGACATCGTGCGCGCAAGTCCGGGCCTCCAAATCAACGGAAGTCTTTGCTGATAACCACAGTCAGGCAGCTCTCAGTTGTGCGACGGGAGCCAATTTAGGACACTCGGATCCCCGAGTTGACTGATCATCAACGTGGCGTTGAAGCGCATCCAACCTCAATGGGACGCTGTGGAGATGACTGATGTGTGTGTGCTTGTCAAAGTGCATTTTCTACAGGTGCATCATCACAGGCAGTCGCGTGAGGGCGGACAGAAAGACACAGCACCGCAATAAGGCACAATCAAGAGATCTAGGAAAGGCTCGCACAAGACCGACTAGTATGTTCAACGGAAAAAAAGACTGGAGCAATCATCTTCCAAACTTAAGGCGTGGAGCAGTCGACGAACGTCGCAAATGCTAAACCCTTACCAGTATCTGTTCAAGACCTGAGTTTTCCTAAACAGGAGAAAATACTAGTCATACGAAGCAGGCGCTGGTGGAACAACACCTCTGTTCGCTCGACGCATCGGATTTATGCTCGAACTCAGCATCACATACGGGTAATTCATGCAGGCTCCATCATCTGTGGTTGAAAATGTCTCACCCATGTGGAGCCCGAGCCGTCTAGGACGTGTGTGGCGCGCGTATACGGGTCGTTTAGCCTTGTTAGCAACGGCACCCTGGCCTGCCTCCAAGCATTCTGACTCGGTCTTTTCACCGGGCAGGGCGGAGTGAGTGCAACAGAAGCTGCGCCAGTCTGTTATCATAACAAACTAATTCACGCACGAGTCACCCTTCCGCGTCCACCATTGTCGTCCGCAATGGTCGATCGAGCGTGATATGTAGGCGTCTTGGCAGATTTGGACATCCGAATACTTAGTTGTTAAGAACCTGCCGGCCTGAGTGGGATTAACAGAGTCCTGCGTTTATAGCAGTTTGACTAAGTTATTTGCCAAACCAGCTGGAACGTATGGAATCCACCAAATGCATATCCTGGTCAATTTATACATCGCGGCTTGCTGGCCTGTTGTTAACTTTCCAGCCACTCACGTGAAAGAAACGTCGGTAGAACCCCTCCCCATCCGGTTAGGCAGGCGACGTTATCCTAAATTCCAGGAAGATTAGGACCAGGTTTAAGATACAGTTAAGGGTAGAGCTAAAGTAGGCATTAGTATCCCCCCTGGCATTTTGCGTGAGGACGCCTGTATTACAGGCGGGGTCCTATCCTACTTGTACTTGGTACGGCTGTGATTATGCCTGATCTAGCCGACCTCGATGATGTCCCGAACAGTACCTCTGCACGCGTGACGATCCGCGGCAGCAGATCTGGACACCTCAACCCATTGCCAAAGACGGAGACCAAATACCTAAGGTCCAAGACCCCCGCTCTACGCTTGTTCAATCACTTCATGGGACCAGGGCGCCAGAGTGTCGACACAGAACTTTTAGATTACGGCGGGTATACAGTCCCTTACGGGTGCCTTGTAGTTGCGTAGTCTTTGTATGCCATCGACGACTTCTTCAGAAGGGAGGTCGCATGCTTGGTTGAAAAGGAAAGAAACTCCGTTGCAGAGGAGAGCAAGGGCGTGAGAGTTTCTTTCCTCTCCAACCTATGCAAGGCCATGAGACCCCCCCCCCCTTCCTTCCCGTGTCTTTCTTAAATGTCGACTTAAGGAGCTTGCATGCTTAGATGGATTTTCGATGGCTGCATAAATTTAACCCCAGTGCACGGCTATGTAGCACACAAAATCACCTTTTAGGCCCATTTTCCGAGAATTGTTAAATGCTAGTGCTTGATGGAGTCACGAAATCTGCAATTCCGATAGGCCCAGGGAGTACGCAACTTGGGCTGCTGCAATAGCTTACACGAGAACCTGGGGACAGCTTCAAGGGAGCATGGACAGATGCATAAATAGGCTTTAGCGGAAAGAAAGTAGTCTGCCACTTGAGTACCTCAAGATGTAGTGAAACAACATGTGGGTCTTTAAACCGTGACACGCTCTCTTTCCCGACGTACAACATTTCATGAACACGCAAAAACCAAGTGTAATTTGTTCAGTTATCTTTAGGAATCACGACTGCACCTGGGGGGGGGGGGGCATAAAAAATGCATTGGGTAAATAGGGGATTTTTAAATAGTTTTTATCAGTGTGACCAGGAAGTTGCCGGGGGCAAAATTTGCATTATAGTTAATGCTGATTGGTTCTGCAACCACACCTGTGTGACCCCCTCCCTTCGAAATCATGCCGAAAAATGTCCACCAGAGGTTCGCGAGTTTCAACGCATTCTGTGAATGCATGGAAAATGCATTTTTGAGTGTCTTATAAATTCAAACGTATTTTATAGAAAACATGCATCAAAATATGCCCTCTTTTAATCCTTCGGTAGAAAATCACACTATCCTCATATTTTATACCTGAAGAAAGCGTAGATTTAGGTTTTAAAAATTTTTTCCAATTCCCGAATAACTTTGCGCCAGATCTGTCACTGTATTAGCGTTTAGTGATTTGAGTTTGCAAGGTGCATGCTTTCCGCGTAAGGAAAATCATATATTCCTCTATGCCTTTAAGAAGATACCATATAAGGTTCATGAAGTTTTGCAAGAGACCCAGACTTTGTTGTACATTTCATGAGAAGCCTCGGTAAACGAACGTGTACGATGTTGTATACATGGACATCGCACGGTCTTGAAGATCTCGTGGTTAAAAACTTTTTTAAAACCTAAATATGCACTTTCTTCAGGTAAGAAATATGAGGAAAGTGTGATTTTCTACCGAACGATTTAAAGATGGCATATTTTTATGCATGTTTTCTATAAAAATATTTGAATATGTAAGACCATCGAAAATCAATACGAAAAATGCATGCTACTTAAGTAGTCATCTTTTGTAGATCGCGGTTTCTGCAGGTCAGAAAGGCCTGCATCCAAAAGCCGACACCCTGGTGAGTCCGAAATTCTATAGGACTATGCTGCATGCTAATCAATATTACAATCCCGCCCAAGTAATCCTTCCTAAACGAAAACACATTTCAGAATTTTAGTCAACATTTCATGAGATCGGTCACTCATTTTATGTGACCCCATCCCTTCGAAAAATGTCCACCGGAGGTTCGCGAGTTTCAACGCATTCTGTGAATGCATTTGTCGACCATGGCCTAAGGTGGTCCAGCTATGGCGACAATGACGAGTGGTTATGAACGTACACACACACAAATGCAACGCCGACACGCCTTACTGGCGCGTGCGGAGGTGTGCGAACATGCGCACGTCCGGCATTAATCTAAATGCCCTGACTCCCTCCCACCTCCCCCCTACCCCACCACCACCGCCGTCATCACACACACACACACACACACACACTCAGAACTCGGCCGATAACGCTGAACAGCTGATAGTATCGCCAGCACGGGGTTCAAACCATGAAATCGGCTCTGGCTTGGCAATGAGCCAAGACTTCGTCCACATGGCGGCGCCGGGGGAGGGAGAGCTAAGTGGAAGGCAGCAGTGGTTGGCCTTACTCAAACTCCCAACACATGCAATACTAATGTGCCTCAAAGGCCCATTAACGCAAGCAGAAGGGGGGGGGAGGGGCAAAGCAGTGTACGTGCACATCAGTAATTTGTGTCACTGCTTGGGGAGGCGATTATGCCTTGAGCTTACTTCCGGTTAAAGGCTTCCATGAGATTTCGAGCGTCGTGGACGAGGACACCCACCATGAGCGCGTCACGGAGTGGGCGCAGCACCAGTTACTTCCACGTGAATTAGTTCAAAGTGAGGCGGACTTGCGCAGCGCCTACCGCATGGCGCTTACTTCAGACCCTCTTCACACCTTTAAGAGGACTAGATATAAAAGATTGCGTGTGGACTTAACTGAAGTGACTGACCTGATCCTGGCCCCTCACCTACACTGATCTGACCTCCAACTGGCGCCTGTCCTAACTGAAACAGTCCTAACACGCAACCGAGGGCATTCAGCAGCGGTGAGACGGTCATAAATGGGCATGAGTGCAGTGCTAGTGCCTACATGCACGCGAAAACTGCCTCAATATCTTTGATCTCGGAGGGATGAGAGACATCACAGAAGCCGCCGCAGTAGGCAGGTGTCGATGGAGCCTAACTTACAGTCCGCAGGACAAAGTGGCCTTGTCGGTTAGCGACCCACGACATGCAGCGCGTCGACTGGATCAGCCATACCCAGAGTCTGCCCAAAAACGGACCACGCGGGAGATGAGTTGGACCAATAATACAGGGGGGTAGAGCAGAGTCCGGCAGGTGTTATCGGGAATGCGCATTCATAATGAAGGCGAAATTTCGAGTTCCAGGTGTATGCATAAGTGAAGAGTCGAGCACCGGAACACTTTGTTTATTGTCCTGAGCTTACAGACTTGTACAGGAGTCCATCGTCAGAGGTAATAGCAGCAACCGAACAAGCGACAGTTACAAGGCATGTCAGCCAATCATCGACCGACGGCGCAAGACTGGTGGTGACTACGCAGGGCTCTGTGCGTCAGCGCCAGATCGACAAATTTATTGACCGAGTTCTCATCCTAGGCCCAAGCTTCAATCAGTTCTCGGCCTGTTTTGTTTCCGGCGTGGGCGACTATTTTGGTGGCTGCGAAATTGAACGCGTGACCCATTTCGTAGGAGTGGGCGGCGACTTACGATAATGCGTCGCCTCGTCGCACTGCCAGCTTATGTTCGTGTATGCACGATCCGTGCATGCACCCAGTCTGCCCTGTGTAGTTACAAGGACAATTTTGACACGGAATGCGATACACTAACCTAGATTGCCCTTCAGGCCTTAACCAGTTTTTGATTTTAATGACCCTATTATGCATGGTGGCTTTGGGGTGGTGTGCAATTCCAACACCTAGCTCCGCAGTAATGCGCTCGGTCACTTCTGAAACGCCCTTGGCGTATGGTAGAGAATGCCATAACATCGGTGGTGTTGAGGTTCGAGTCCTCTGATGGCGACCGCCCTCGGATAGCCATTTTGCACAAACTGGTCGTCGAGATAACGGGCCTCATGTGATCGGTCCCCCGGTTTGCTGCAATGAGTTGGGATCCGTTTGAAGAGCGTCTTCACACAGCTTCGTTTGTGAGCCACCGGATGGTTGATGTGAAAACTGAGAAGCTGTGTGGTGTTCGTTGCCTTCCTATAACCCGTCGTTTCAAGTTCACCGTTAAGGTTTCGTCTGACAAGCACATCCAGGAAGGGCAACTGCTATTCCTGTTATTCTCCCCTCGTAAATTTTATATCAGGCAAGACTGCGTTGAGCAGGCTGTGGAAATGTTGCAGCATGTCCTTCTTTATGATGACGAACGTGTCGTCTACGTAAGGGCGCCAAAACACCGGTTCATGCTGGATGAAGGCAATCCTTTCTAACTCCTGTATGACCAGTTCTGTCACTAAACCGGAGACCGGTGAGCCCATTGGGGTTCCCCTGATTTGTTCATAGGTCTCTCCCGTAAAAGTGAAGAAAGTTTGTTGGCAGAATTCAAACAGTCTCATGGAGTGTTCAATTTTGAGTGCATCCTGAGTCTCATCGTACGCCTCTTCAAGTCTCTTGCGCAAGACTTCGCGGGTCAACTTTGGTGGGATGGATGTGAATAACGACGTCACATCGAAGGAGACCATGACCATGCTGCAACATTTCCACAGTAACATGGGAGGGGGAGGGCCCAGTTGCCGGTTCGTTCCGCACCAATTGGGATTCCTGTCGCCCTATTTGTGTTGTGGTATAAGAAATCCTGATTAGTGCACGTTGTGTACCAGGGAGTATGGTGGCACACCCAGATGCGGGCTTACGATGCGCCAGCCATCTGCGTCCTCTCCCGTCTCCGACCTTTTTAACTCTGCCCTGACGTCGGACCCAGGGGTGGAGGAGGACAGAGTGCAGTAGAAGCTGCGCAAGTTTACTGTCAGCGTCCCTGATTTTACCCTGCTACGGCGCACACTCTGGACATCTGTGAAATCGACGGTTGAACTGTCGTATAAGTAACAAGCTCGAATCAGCCTGACTGAAGCTAGTGTGACAAAAATGGCCCCGGTGTTTCCTTAAAATACCTCGTATCTGTTATCATTCGCGGTTGCCGTTATACTTACCGTCTAAAGTGTGTTAAGTCCAACTTTCGCACAATAAACAGTCCTGCGTATGCATGCTCGTTCGCTTTCACAGCCATGCACTTGGAAAAAAAAACGTGTAAAGTCAAAACATTCACTATCATGGTTGTCGAGCCGTCTCCAGTAGCGGAAAGACGCAAACGTCATGAATTTCGAGGGGAAGTCTCCTCTTACAGAAAAACCGCTTTCAGACAGGCCAGTCACGTGAGTACGCAAGGAGTTCCATGGCCCGTAGCAACTTTGGCGTCCCTGGGATAAATGGATGCAATCAAACCGTTAAATTGGTCTCTCGCGTAATCATAAGAATCAACTTAGATACGAATAGACCGAATGGCGTGGTCCTTTAGCGACCTTATATGCAGAAAGCGGTAAGAGACTGTAGTTCGAGGAAAGTGTTCCAATTGCAAAACGGTTCCGTTAGCGATGAACGACCCTTCGCGCGAGGTATACCAACGAACTGTGTACTACTTGTACTTGATACGGCTGCGATTATGCCTGATCTAGCCAGCCTCGATGATGTCTTAAACTGTACTTCTCCACACGTGACGATCCGCGGCAGCAGACCTGGACAGCTCAACCCACTCTCTTCGCTAACGACGGAGACCGAATACCGGAGGACTGTGTTGAGCCAGGTTTTGAACTGACCCCCTCTTCGACGCCTCCAATGGGGCAGCAGTGCCGGATGGGTGTACGACGAAGAACATGCCCGAACTACCTCAGTCGTCTTTCTTGGATGGCCTGAGTTATCCTTGCGATGTTGTCACAGCGAGCGCGGACTGTCTCATTTGAGAAGAAGTCGGCGAACTTCACTCGAAGGATGGTCCTCAGGAAGTGGTGATCAAATACCTCCAGTTTTCGTCCGTCCTCCACGCGCAAAGCCCAGCATTCACAACCGCAGAGAAGGACAGACCGGACAGATGCACGGTACACGCGAATATTAGTGGCGATGGAGGGGTCACGTCGGTTCCATAGGCATTTTCGATGGCTTGAGAAAACCCAGCGGGAAGCATCAATTCGAAAGATAATGTCGTCCTTACTCTGCCCATTCGGCAGCAGCTTCGCCCTGAGGTATTTAAAATTGTCTACTATTCAAGTTGACAGCCATCAATCCGGAGGGGTGCCTCCTCCTGGTCATGGATGTAACTTGAAAACACTGGTCTTCCCAGCGTTTATGGAGAAACCGGCCGATTACCGACCTCGTTTACCCGTAACACCATAGACTGCAGATCACCAAAACTTGAAGCAAGTAAGGCGATATCATCGGCATAGTCGAGACCAGTCAGTCGATGTCCGGGTGCAAATTCAACACCGTCACTCTCGCGTAGGGCCCTCCCGGGGATTCAGTTAATAGCGTAGTTGAACAGTATTGGTGACAGGATACAACCCTGTCGGACGCCAGACCGAATACCGAACGGTTGGGAAAGATTGTTGCGAAACAGGACTGTCGAGAGCGCCGCAGCCGCCGCCGCCTGCCGGAAAGCGATGAAAAGGCCAGCTCAAAACCTGACTGGGTTTAGCCCGTGAAGATATATATGGCGGGTTGTCGCACCTATGATATTCGGTCTCCGACGCAGAAGAGTAGACCGAACTTACTGTACCCTTTGCCGCAGATGAGTGTCAGGTGTGGAGAAACACTATTCGCGACACTAAGGCCGTCAGGTCACGCATGATTACATTCATATGAGGTACAAGTACAAGACAGACAGCCAGCAGCTGAGAGGCAACAGCATAAGAGATCTTCAGGTGACAATTTGAATTGCGAATAGTTCACCCAGACCACGTGACGAAGACAGCGAGAAGTTACCATCAAAACATCTATGCGCAGTACGACTGCGAATGGGCTGTCCCGTAAGAGCACAAACCACAGCAATCCTTGATGAAGGGGAGCGCGGTTAATTGCTATACGTATGCGGTAACATAGCGACTGCATCCTATAAAAACTGCAACTTCCTGTGCATGAGTCACCCTTTTCTGTCTCTGTCTCTGATGAGGGGTTCAAGTGAGAATCCGAAACGTCAGGGGAATAAAGCTCTTGTTCCAGTGATCGCTTCTTCTTCTGATCAACTAGTTCCGGGAACTCGCATCTTCGCTTGTATAGAGCACAAACCGTCAAAAGGCACCGCTGACAATTCTGATGAGGTTCACAAAGTCTGGCTGAACTAGTTTCTTACTGTGTGTGGTCTACGTCTAGGAACAGCGTCCTTAATGGCAGTCAGATGGCGGGTACAGTTTAGCCGGTTGACGAGCTAGCCACGAGGAACGTACATCGGGCGGGTAGAGATTCACTAAAGGTTAATCATCTTTATTTCCATTCATGGCTTGAGCTCGTCGTCCCGACATCTTTGTCCGCCAAGGCTCAGAAAGTTCATCTCTAAGCCCGTACAACAGAGAGTCAACAAGCAGGAAGGAGCCGTTGACTGGCCGCATCCCTGACCCTGTTTGTGCAGGCGTTAAGTGGATGGATGAGCTGAGGAAATAACTTTGATATTGGTTATGTAACAATAGTCGATGGTGACAGCTCGACCGTCGTGACCGATGATGTCCACCATGTGCTCCACAACAGAGCGAGAGCAGGCACGGTGACTTGCGCCGTATCTACCGCACTATCTCCTCCCCCCTCCCCCACCCGGGTCGGATTTAAAGACAGAATCAAAAAGACCGGAGGCGGGAGAGGACGCCGGTGGTTGGCACAACGGAAGTTCCCACTTAGGCGTACCACCAAACCCCCTGGTCAACTAAGAACACTGACCAGGATTTTATACCAACACAAACACGATGGCGGCAGCGATCCCAAATGGCGCGACGTCAGCCGGAAACTGGGCCTGCCACCGAACCCCGAATGCTAGGGCTCAATCTGGAGCACCCACAGGGCAGACGCATTGCGATCAGACGAGGGAACATAGTTGAGCACAAAGAAAACTGATATTATTCTTTCCAGCATTTTCAAAAATCAAGTTGTCGAATTGTCATGACAGGAACATCTTCCAATTGTTTGGATTTGGTCTTATGACTACTCCCGTTTCAAATCGAGCAGGACCTCACGAAGTAGAATCAAAGCCCCGCAGGTCTCTTTTGACCGATGGTCAACTGTACGCTCAATGTGATCCAGGCCAGCAGTTCTCCTCCCGTTTGGTAAGTTCAACCGCCAAAGGGCCAAGTTCGTTTGATTGAATTCGTCAGCATCTCTGTGCAGCCACGGGTTACAGATACGATGTCTGGCAGACGGCCAGACAGCAGGTTCGGGTAAGCTGTTTTTGCAGTGTGCAGTCTCCCAGAGGGGTTTGGCAAAAACTAAGCAAGCCAGAAAATAAAGTCCTTTGAGGCAAGGATGATTGTTCGCGACTTTGTGGTAGCAGATACCTGCCACTGTTGGTGAACATCTTCTGTAAAACTCTGCCAAGCGATCAACCATGCGCGCGCTGTTTTTTCGATGCTTGACACGCAGACCAAGCCGCGGGCATCTGAGGCGTCTGTTAACATAACTTTGCGCGTGTGTGATCGATGGCCCGTACGCTCGAAGTAATATATACAACTTGAAAGTATTCGATGCTGCCTTTCCTCAAGTTTCCTAATTCGGCTCTTTAGCGCGCTTCCAAAGTCAGCAGCCCTATCCACCCCTAGATCATCCAGACCTGGGGTTGAGAATGGTTGCCTGACGGCAGCTAGATGACAGAACAGATGGCCATCCCGATTTCCCTTGCCCATCCTGTATTCTCTTTGATCGCCTAAACCATTAGGCGGGTCGAACCGAAGGCAAGTGTCGGAGAAAATCAACTTTCGGACCCGCTTGTGTTGACTCTGTAACTTCCTGGGGAACGGGATACGACACGTTTCCAAAACGGTTTGAACCCACTCAAAACCTATGCGCAAATTTGAAAGGGTACCACCGTTTACAGCAAGAATGATGACGATAACCGACAGACAGCCTCATGTCCCTCGTCCTCTTTCTATAAGGGTACACAACAGCAAAAATGAAACCAGTGGGCTAGTGTTGTAGCTCTTGCAAAAGAGCAATTCGGAATCCCGACAATGATGCCTGCACGTTTGTCGGCTCTTTTCTTGCATTTCGTGCAATGCAACATACAGTCGTCTACAGCATGACTCCACTGTTATCCTCCAAGGGTTTTGCTATCGGAACATGCTATCTCCTCTGAAACCGCTATCTTTGCTGAACAGCGTTAACATTCTAACCAAATACATGTCTTCAACAGCTGCCGGAATGGATGGTGTCTCGCCTTTTCTTCTTAAATCTTGTTGTTCTCAGATAGCCCTTATTTTAACGCACCTTATTAACATGACTTTCATGGAGTCCAAGATTCCCGATGCCTGGCGTACAGTGAGAACCACTCCCATCCCTAAAAAAAACCGCTAATTTTGGTCCTAAATCTTTTCGCCCAATTGCCTGCTCTTCCGCACTACTAAAGCTAGCTGAAAGAGTTGGCCTAGATATTGCAAAGCTTTTTTCTTCCGGTTTTTCCGACCCTTTACAATTTGCATACAAAGTCAAACGCGGTACTTTAGATGCTGTTGCTCTTGTAGTCCAATCTGGCCTAAAGGACTTAAATAAGGGTTACAGCGAGTACGCATGCGCCTTTCTTGACTACTCCGCCACCTTCAATACCGTCCCGCGCCCTCTTCTTACCAAAACATCTGCGTGCGGCTCTCCAGGTTGCGTCGTCTCTTGGCTTAGCGATTATTTTACTTCCCGCATTCAATTTATCCAATCTGGCAAGCGGAAACCTACGGTCCTTCCAAATGACTGCGGAGTTCTTCAGGGTTCAATCCTATCCCCTCACGTTTCTCCCTCCACACAGATGATCTAAGACCCCCTAACGACTGTCTTTTGGTTAAGTATGCCACAAGGACTCACGATCGGCGGAACCGAATGCTGAAGCGAAGTGAACAAATCAGACGGTCGTCGGTTTCTGGTAGCCATGGTGAAATCGAAGAATGCGCTTCAGTGTGAAGATCTGGTTAACGCATCTACGTCCAGCGCCAAACCGGGATTGGTTAAGTTTAGGTCTCGAGCTAGGCACACTCAGAAACGCTCTGAAAATCACAATGGAAAAGATAATTGCAGCAATGGCCAGGCGACTCATGCCGTAGCAGTTCTTGCGCCTTGTCTTATCTCCCTTCTTGGAGAAGGGTAAAAGGATGGCCGAGGTACAGTCACCAGTCTCCTCACGTTTGCTCAACGTTTTCGTAAGAAAAAGGCGTCAGTGTGGGCGCCAGATTTAGTCTGGTGAAGATACCCTCCTCTCGGCTTCTTGTTATTACACAGTCTCTGTGTTGCATCGTAAATTGTTCGCTGGAAGGGATATAACAAGACGCTGCGTTGGTTGGGGAGGATAAAACTCTGATGCAGATGACGGACGACTGGTTATTATCGATGCTGAGAAAGTTTCCGGCGTGCTCGAGCTAGGATTCGACCTTAACTGAGCTGTTAGCAATTAATTCGCCACTCACCTCGCGAACAGTCATTCAGTACGGCAGAGCTGCCACTATGTTGGCGAATAATTTATTCGAGTTTTTGAGTGTCGACGATGTTTAAAGTCTGTTCCTTGCAGGTCGCCGACTTAGCCCTGTAGTTTACGCAGTCATCTGTTGCCAACCTCGCCGTCATTATCCAGATTTTGTTTGGGGAATCGTTGGGGCTGTCTTACCAGACAACTGTGAGGTCCACGGGCCTCTAAGGTCACTGAGGTGTCACTGCGTGAATCAAAGAATTCTCAGTTGCCTCCTGTGTCCGGGACAATAAGCTACTGCCGGCCAGAAACAGAGATCAGGCTTCAGTGCATCGAATTTCGGCTATGCTCGACGGTCGTGGTTCGGCGGCTGGATACATTATGGTCAAGTATGAGGGGCGAAGTTTCAAGCATGCGCCAACGATAACACCAACTGACTCATGGGCGTTGTCAGTTTTTAACACCACGTATCAACTTACGAAACTGACCGTGATGTTGAAGAAGGAGACACGACCGCTGGGACAAGAGCTTTATTAGCCTGACGTTTCGGGTTCCTGCTCGAAAACATCATCAGAGACAAAAGCAGATACGGGGTCGGAGATGTAATGTGGTCAGTCTGGTCGGCCATACAAACATCGCCTGAATACTGAAAACGTAAATGTCTGCGGTGTTGCTGGAAGCACGTGTTAGTGAAAACCGGGCGGCTCTGGCCAATAAAGTCCACCATTCTACCGCCACTGTCACATACAGGGCCAGGCCCGAAGCGGCCGAGAAGGTGGATGCTTGAGGGGTCGCTTGACGAAGTCAAAAAATTCCAGTCATCTGCAGCTGCATGTGGAGGATTTATCGCACAAGTCAGTGACTGGTGTTAGCACATACAATAATAACGTTGGTGATGCTAGCATGGTGCCCCTCCTATCGTGCATAAGTCAGCCGGTCACTGGTTGGCAACGTATTGTTCGCTTGTTGAGAGTGGATGATCGATAAACCATGTCTACCAGAAGCGGGCGAAGCGAGAGCTGATCCCCGGGATTTCGATTTCAAAAGGGCCCGAGCCAGGAATTCGGATTGCAGACAGGCAGCAGACACTCACGTTGTGCCGATAAAGACTGTGCGCCGTCAGGCCAAGTATCCGAATCAAGCATTGTTTGCACACTCCAATACTAATATGTCGTTCTCGATTGAGTGGTTAAGTTGGTAAAATATTATCCCCCCCCCGCCTGGACCAGGATTTCTGAGCGTGTCGGTTCTCACTGATCTGCGCAATTGGCAGCGGACAACGGTCGCAATTATGCAAAGACACAATTTCGGAAACATTACCGACCCCGCGACTGAAGAGAGGAACAGATGGCCAGCGACAACCCCTCCTCCATCGGTATTAGCGCATATGAGGCCAGCGACGGGGTTTGCGGCGTTTGCCGATGTGTTCCCGTCCTTCTCCCCCTCCCCCCCCTTCCCCAAACTTTATCCCCACAGTTTGGTTAACATAACAGATCTCTTTAAACTGCAGGAGAGTTTGCACAACGGGTAACCTCTGTCACAATCGTATGTCAGACAGTGGATCAGAATGGACGGTATAAAAGGCACCCCACTTTTAAGATCAGCTCATTTTATTATTCAACTCCAGAAAGGATACTTTCTTGTTAACAATAATCACACCAAGGCTCCGCGATGTTGCCGATCTACACCTTTCAGGCGAAATCCGCCCAATCTAGGAACAGTGTGCTGTTGTTACAATCACGCACGTGGTTTCGGAACAACGCTATCATCATGTATTAGTTGTCTGTGGCCGTAGGAGTAGCGGACGTCCATACTAAGTCCTTAAAATCTGAAAAACCCGCTTACTGCCAACGTTTGCTAGAACGTTTTCGAGGTGTTGGGCAAACTTGAAATTAGAATCCATCGTGTTTAGGTCTATGCCGCGCCTTATTTAACCACACACGCGTCTGAATTTCCAACCGGCATAACGAAGTGTCTCTGAGATCACCAGTTGAACAGGTCGTTTCGACAGAGATCGCGTATTTTTGAGTGCGTTTGTTGTCAGCAAGTGTCCCAGGGGTGCATTTTGGAGGGTATGACTTAATTCGAGCCAGTTTTGTTCGGCTAGATACGAAACAGAGGTGGCTGTCTTTGGTTACTGGGAGTGTATAAGTACAAAAGGCCGCAGTGGCAGGATCCTGGAAGAAGTCCATATCGTATTTACTTGAGGCTTACTGTCACTCGGTTGGCATAGTCGGGAACGTAGTCAAGTCCGCAGGAGGGCGTGGTCCGCGTCACCCTCGTACGAATCTAGCATTATGGTTAGTCAAAGTACCAGAAAAACCTAACATGCCTTTTTTTCAGTGAAATAAACGTTTGGCCGTTATGGAACCATATATCTTATAGGGTGTTCAGGCCAGATATGGGAAGCCGGCGAAAATATCACCATTTGCACTAAAGAGGTAAATGACAGCAGTAGCTTAAGAAGAGCTTTAAGGAGGCCGGATAAAATGTGGACAAGACCGTTTAGGCTGATCAAGAGTCCCGCGGAGATACGGGTTCGCATTCGGTCGCCCGAGAACTGCAGACTTAAGATTCGTAAGAGGGTGCCTCATAAAACTTGATTTTTGAATCTAAAGTGGCCGCACGGGCAGACAGTTAATAACACGGGCTTCCTTAATCCCTCGTCGAATCCACTGTCTGCGGCCTACAGCCCATCAATCGCCGACTGAAGACGGCATCAAACAAGCTAGTGTTTGTGATGACGTACTCCAGAAAATGATGCCGTTTTAGTGTCAGACCTAGATGAGGGTCAAACATGGGGCACGCGTCAGACTTAGACCGCATGGCACAACAGCCACTACGACCGGGCTCATCTCTAATCGGCTTGACTCCAAATTGCCACGAAAGGGAATATACAGAAGCCAATCCAGCACGAGCTCTCCTAGTTGTACCTTAACAAGCAAGCTTACGACAGATGTGTGGAAAGTTTCCAGTTGGCAGAATAGCTCGTTCCTCCTGTGTGATGAGCGTCAAACCGACATGGCTCCTTTCTTCTGTGGCTTCTATGGCATCTCAGTTCTTGGAGATTTGAGCCCGTGTGGCACGCGTTAAAATGCAATTTTACGTCGTGCAGGCCAACACGACCAATTTCACTCCCAGTGGCCTTCGCTCGGACGGTACACTAGTGCATGGGACAGGGAGGCCGATCTGGCTGGGATCGCGGCTGCTAACAGCAGTGGTTTGGGAGGCTGCCGGCTGATGAAACCGGTGAGCCCCCCTGATCAGCGAGACGCGTTGTAATGGTTACTTTTCAATGTGATCTTAAGGCGACTTTCGCCGATAGGAGAGCCCAGTGATCGATGCCCGTTTCGTAGGTGACGGTGGACCAGTAGATGTGCTGCGCACATAAGTGAGGATTTAATGCTAGGGTTCCGGGAATGGGGAGTGGAGCAAATGGTTTGCTAGTATCCCTTACAAGAAAACAAACTGTTCACGAGTCCCAGCTGCCACCCTACGTAAGTGATTATCGGCGTCCGCGACAGACGAAATATCAGCGGCAGTTTTAGTGGCGGCAGCGGCCGCGGTGTGTCCACTGCATGAATGCCTGTGAACCTTCTCCAGGTTGTCTTGTACGGAGCAGTGAGTGGGGAGATATTGAAAGCAGCAAGACAGCTTAGAACGCGAAGAATGTAGGAAAGTGAAACTCAGCTGTAAGGAAAAAGGTATAGAAGGAGGAGAAGACACGCACCTCGGCCTTCCGGCGTTGGCAGAAAATGTCGTACAGTTTAATCACACGACCAGCATTTTGACAGTCGATTACGTAAACGGACGGTCCGCCAAGCCATCGTTGGAGATCGTAGAGCGACAACGGAATGTATTTGGTAAAGGTCTGGAAATAAGTTAAAAATAAACTTCGAGTGGGTGTATTTAGTCATTCAATAGAGGTTGATGTAAGCACTCAGTGGCACCTTATTGAAGACCCAGATTTCGCCGTTTTCTGTTGGACGAGGGACGCCGTGCCCATTGTAATGAAAGAGGATGCGGTCGTCTTTGGCGTTGCGCCGAAGGCTTGTGCAGAGTTTCTTTACATCGTCTAAGGTAGGGTCAAGACACTGTTTGCAACGGGCTCTAGGCTGCCAGCGCTCATACTGAGCCTAAAAGGGATCAATGCAAAATATGTCTGGCTGAGAAAAAGATACGAAAGGCCTATGAGTACCACAAAGTGTGCACGCACGCGATCTTCTATTTGTTATTAATGTTAAAAACCTGAGAGCCAGAAGGCAGAAATCCACAAAAAACAGTTGCTTTCAACAACCATTGCATAGCCCATGAGGTAGCCTTATGAGTATGCTCATCTCAATCCCATGCAAGAATTGCATACAGATGAAAGTGTTGGGTAACATAAGTCCGGTAAAGATGTCGTAAAACTCCCACTCTTCATCGCCGTTGGCATGGTGTGTGAGAGCAAAGACAGAAGCCGCACTTGGTCTTGGAATTGCGTGTCCCGCAGTTAAGAGAGTGACGTGCAACGAAAAAGGCTCTAATACCCCGGGGCGTACTGATCATCTGGAGTAGTTTGACAGTAATGCCACGCCTGCCACCCTCGCAATGGAGATTGAAAACGGTATCAGGTCTAGGAAGTTCGGACGTTACCGTTCCGGACTCCGATGACCGGAATTTGCGCAGTCAATAATAGAGAACGCTAGTCTCTAAGAGTGCGCACATACGTGAGGGGGACAGCGGTTCTGGTAGTCCACATACTTGACTTTTCGGCCCGTGGTGGTGGTCCTGACGCGTCGATCCCGGGTCTTCTGCAGTTCGCAGATGACTTACTTCCCTTTGTCAGCTCTGGTTTATGATCGGTGAGGCGACAGGTGGGAAGGAACACCATTGAATTGCGGGTAAAACGTGTTGTCTTAATGGCGATTTGGTTTTTGGCCCTTCTATGGGACACTCAGCGGTTGTAATGGCATCCATACACGCAGGCAGGTCATGCCGAAGCCTGGTTCGCGACTGTTCATTCACCGGACTCAAGAGCCCGACTATCTCGTAAACACGTACGGAAAAAAGCAAGTGGATGTGGATGCTCAGTTTTCCCGTGTGGGTCACGAAGTTCAGTAAATATTTGGAATAAACGGCCACGGATATAACCCAGCCCCAGGTTACATACGTAAAAAAAACGAAGTCAGCAACCTGGATAAAAAAACAACCGTCTGCGAATATTCCTGCGACAT
>CACRXP010000224.1:251119-289185 GCA_902702965.1 Spirometra erinaceieuropaei
ACACGTACGGAAAAAAGCAAGTGGATATGGATGCTCAATTTTCCCGTGTGGGTCACGAAGTTGAGTAAATATTTGGAATAAACGGCCACGGATATAACCCAGCCCCAGGTTACATACGCAAAAAAACGAAGTCAGCAACCTGGATAAAAAAACAACCGTCTGCGAATATTCCTGCGACATAGAGCTGCCAAAATTAATTCAAAACAGTGAAGAAAGCCTACATAAGAGGAAATAGGATTAAGTGATCCTGATGGACTGAGCCTTCGAAAGGAGAATTAGCAACAAACCTGAAGGTTTTTTCCTATAGTTTCAAGAGCCCTGTAGCTGCTGGCGTCCGTAGGATCAAACCAAGCTTCTACCCGGCTAAACGGCGGGATTTTTTGAACATCGGGTGGATCAATATCTACATTTAGACAGATTACAAGGGCCACTGTAAGAGTTTTTATCTGCAAAATATGTGAGAACGTGACTCGAATGTACTTTTTCTCTGGTGTATGGTTCCTTGTATAACTCGACACCCTCGATAACCTCATTTAAGTGATTTGCAATGAAGGTAGCCTTATGATCACAAACTGCACAAGTATCTCCGAAATTATGCTCAACTACACAATCCATGAAAATGCCCACGACGGCGAACGGCAGACTTAAATGAACTGCGCGCGCCCCTGACTGGGTCCGCATCGACAAGCTCCAAGTTTTGACATTTTACCACAGACTCGGTCTCTAGGACAATAACAACCGATAAGGGAGTTACTGCCAATAAAGCCGAACGAGACCGACGACGGGCTCTCTCGTGTTCTTTCCTGTCTATTAACATCATCAGTAGGCTCATTAATTTCCCGTCGATAAATCCCATATAGCCACGAGGAACTTGGAAGGCGCCAAACTAGACCAGTCTACGGGTTTCTCACTATATTTGCTTGGTCATGTCGCTGTCTCAGATGACAGCTTCATATAAGTTTGTTCATGTTTGGTGGGTCTTGAAAGGACTATATAAGTAAGAAACCTTCACATTTTCCCTCACTTGTAAAGCTGATCCTCCTATCCAGTACCCTCTCCCCGTGTCCTTCATATGCCACTTCAGTCCTGGCGACGTTCACAATAAATATGCATATCAGCTGGTCAGTGCAGAAATGTCGGATGAAATATCAGTGTTTGTGTACCTAGTCATTGTCCATATGGTAAGCCACAAAAGCAGGATCACATTGCAAATAATGCAAAAGTAAGCGTGTACTCCTTAAATATCAGAATAAGTGCAACTATGTTAAGAAGACATACAAAACCATTGGTATTTTTAATAGTTGGACAATGCCAGATTGGAATCTGCCATGTCGTCTAGTTGAGGTGGAATTTATCCACATACTCTTCGAGAATTTGGCAAACTATCGTACGACTCGTTGTCAGTGATATTGCAAAAGAATGTAAAATTACCTTTGCCTCCGTATGCAGCAGATGTGGGTTCGGTTTGTAGTCGGGAATCTACCGTCCCATTCGCTCGTTAGGGATCATGAAACAACTTACAAAATGGCCTTTTAGGACATATCCAGTGCAGAGGCGCCTATTATGCACCGCCCAGAATGGCTTTCACTGATTTCACTAATGGTTTTTATAACTTTTACTTGCAGGAAAAATAGGCATAAGCCATAGATCGGGCACCCAGTGGATATCTTCTTTTTCGACTCCAAATAGCTGCGCTAACAACGTGGAAAAATCGTAAGAGGATTTAAAAAGATGACTAAATGCTCCAGCAAGTCGCTTCTAACGTTTTGTACACCCAAATTAATAGAATTGGGCTTGAAAGCCGATCGGAGAGTTTTTACAAGACACTGGTACCATATACATAGGATTCTAATTAACAGATATGCACAAAGATCTAGGTATCTGGACAGATTCGAACTTGCTCCCCAAACACCGTAAAATAGCAGACCGAAAGACGACGAGCATCATACACCGAGTAAGATGTGCTTTATTAGTCTCTCCCGAACTGTTTGCGCTAATCTTGGGACATCTGTCGGGCCTCGAGTGGAGTGCGGAATGCCAACGCGAATGCTGTGAGAGCACAGAGCAGGTGCAGCGATGGGCGAAAAACTGCATAGGAAATCGACGTTCAACCTACGCTGGAAATTCCGCATTATTCGCGGACATGAATTTTTGCTAAAACCGGAAGATCGCAGTGAGTTTACGAATATGATTCGTCTGCGGGGTCCTTTGTACAAAGTCAGATGCGGATTTACGTCTACCAGACCAACGAAAGTTTTCTTTCAACCAGCGCGCGGTCGGCATGTGGAACTCCCTCCCAAGTGAAGCAATGAGTTCTGGCACCATGGTTTTATTCAGAAGGCAGATGGGTGGTTTGATATTTGACGACCGACGATTCTATCAGCAGGACTCTTGCGGTCAACCATGCCTTTTCACTTCCTGACGTCGCCCTGTATGTGTCGCATCGCCACAAAATATTTTCTTAAACCTTGTTTGTGACTGCATTTATTGCTGCCTGCACATAATTGCATTCATATCTTAAAATGTACATCAATAAGGTCATCAAGTCGAGCGCCCATAGCCGTCAAATACATGCACACATGCATAAAAGCTTAACCTTCGTGACCGACGATGTTCACCGTGTGCTTCACGGCGCGTTGAGAGTATTGACGGTGACTTCCAAGCAAAATCGTTTATAGTGGTTGAGGACTTACGCAGCACCTTTCGCACTCTCTCCTCCCCCGCCTGAATCCGATGTCATGGCAGAGTCAACAAGATTGAGGGCCGGAGAGGGTTCTGGTTACTGGCACAGCATAAACCCGCCCCTATGCGTGTCGCCACACCCCCTGCTCCATAACGTACTCTGACAAGGATTTGTTACCTAGATGAAAGGGAGCGGCTCGGATCTCGTTAACTGTGAGTGCCATAGAGGACGCATTAAGAAGGTGCCTCTGCAGCCCGAATTCCAGTCCACAAGTTGGCCACCCCACACAAAAACATACTGGGCTTACTGCGCGGTCCGAGTCATCCCTTCAGTTGACAGCCTTCCATGTCACGGCTTCCAGTGCACGGTGATAGTCGCAGGCGCGTCATTATGCGCTGAGAGTCGGTAACACCCCCTTTACCCTATTTCATGATAGAGCCGAACTGTTCACTTCAGTTCACTCTATCTGAGAGAAGTAGGCTTATACATCTGATTTCCCTATTCTTCATATGAAAATCGAAAGAATTAGCAACAATGTAAAGAATATACAGCATCAAGTGGATGAAGGTCCAGATCTACATCAGTCACTGATTCTTGTGGTACCACAGTACATAGTCCGCTTGTTGCTGTGGAAAATGCCTGTTAAGCCCATGTTTAAATGTCTCCACAGACTGGGGCATTATGATTGCCACAAAAAGGTTATTCCACGGCCCCTCACAAGAGGGCGCAGTCCAAGCTAGGAAGGAGACGGAAAGTTTTTGTCAAGTCTTCACACAACTTCCTATAACTCAAAGGATAGGGATTAAGGTTATTTAGGCGCTTATAATATGACAGTGCACCCTAGCCTCTTAATAATTTTGTGGTTCGCCTCTACACCCTTTCGAGTAGATTGAATCCTACTGGGTCCAGGGACTCCAGGCCCTCGTGGCACTTTCAATATGCTGTCCTACAAACGTGCCAAAAACTTTGGATAAGCAGTCTTTGTCGAAAACTGTGAATGCCCACTGGATGACGTACAACATTTTAGCTGCATCCATAGCCGCCTTACAAGAGAGTGCAGGTTGTTTTTGAGTGCTCTTTATCAGAACGCTGAGATCTTACTATGTTTCGGACTCTCGGAGGTGTAAAAATCTTATCCTTGGGATATTTTTAATTTGGGAGTCCTTATAACATAATCCTTATTTCTGGTGTTCCGTGGGCGTTTTGATTTGTTATTGGATCCATTTTGGGAATATCTTGGTCATGTGTGATCATGAATAGGAAGTGTGGACCATTATGAAGTCTTCCGATCCAGAGAGGTCGAAGACCGTATTTATGATATAGTTCTAAGTATGAACCCTAGGCGCCATCACATCATGAAAAAGATCTAGTAAAGCGTCTCTGAATGTCTTCTAGTTTCGTTCGACCCTGTAAGGGCATCATGTCAATGAAAATTAAGTATTAATCTAGGAGACGTAAAACGTTCATTTTAAAAAGTTGAATTTTTGTGCATTTAATGTGAAATTTTTACGTATGAATTCACACGGACGAGTGGCTTTCGGTGATATTTGTTGAACGTTGGGAGATAAGTCAACGGTATTTGTATAGCTCAGACCTTAGGATTTTATTGATTGGGCTTCCGTTATTTCATTATCCCCGAATATCATGGGGAAAGATTTTTTCGACAAAAATCAGGAAGTGCCATTTTGTAGGTATGAATGGCATTTGCTATTGACTACCCCATTCGCTAAGATTTCTATGATCGGCCCTAGTTGTTTTATAAGGGTTGGCTACTGTATACTAATAATAATAATAATAATAATAATATTTCATGCCAATTTACAGGCATTGTCAGGGAAGCTTCAAACATAAATTCGGCCAGCAGGGAGAAAAATGCCTGTCAAAAAGAAAATAAAAATAAAGCTTATGGTGGTTTTTTATAGTTTGGAACGTTCAGGAGAAAAGAAACCTGCCGACCATGAAGTGCCGACAGTCAAGAAAGGGAGGGGTAGCATTTTATCGGATATTATCAGTCGCCAATTCCTTTCATGAACTTGGGGCTGGCCCGAACAGAGCCCCCGAAGAACAGCTGTTACTGTTGGCTAAAGAAATTGTCCCTGATAATACCGGACATAGCGATCGGAGACCACAAACGCCGTCGCTACGGTAGAGTCGATCAGTGGATTCAGTACCCAAATTTTGTGGGAGCATTTCTGAATGCAAAATCGAGTAAAAGTTCTCTTTAATAAAGGATAATTTTGCAGAGTTTGCACACCCATGCGTAGTTTATTCCAAATGGCAATTGCATTTACAGAAAAGAACCGACGATATTTAACAGTACGTGCCAGAGGAAGAAATAAAGAGACCTCACGGTGACCGTTACGTCGGGGGTGGACATGATGTCTTAAAGTAGTGAGTGGGTTAAAGGTGCGATTATATTAAAGCTTAAATAGCAAAACTAGTCCATTATGTAATCTACGAAACCATAAAGGATCAAGGCCTGTAAGCCCGCAACGTTCTTGGTAAGACAACTGTCGGTGTTCCAGGGTTAAAACTCACTTGGTAAAAAGGTGCTGAACGGACTATATTTTCTTCCGCTCAGTAGTACGCATGAGACTAAATAAAAACGAACAGTATTCCTGGCCAGGTCGAACGTACATGTTATAAAGACGCATTCTAATGTCACTGTTTTAAAGATGCGGAGGATAAACGCGGTCGTTCTACGTGCCTTGGAGACTATCACGGCACAGTGCTCCGAAAGATTGAGGCTCCTGGGGTATGATACACCCTGATCCTTAATAACCCCAGGCACATTTATGGCGTGACCGTCAATGCTTAGTGGAGGTTGGTCGGTAGGTCGCTCTTTAGGAGCTCAAGCACGATGTCACGATCTGCTGGCTCATACCTGTATGCAACATTCAGATCATCGGCATACATGAAGGGCTTACCATTCTGAAATGATTCTGGTACATCGTTATCAAAAAGGCAAAATAAAAGCAGACCGAGTACACTACCCTGGATGACTCCACTCCTCGCACACGTCGGGTTGAAGATAGCATTGGAAATATTGAGTTGTTGCGTACGAGCGCCCAGCTAAGAGGACATAACATGCAAAATTGTTCATCTATTCCGAAAGAGAACAGTTTCAAGGGAAGAAGAGCATGGTCAACACGATCAAAAGCCTTAGCGAAATCGAAATATACTGTGTAAAGTGAAAATCCAGTCTCCCTAGATTGGAGAACATAGAAAATAAGGAGAGTTGACAGGTATCACAAGATCGAGCTTTGAGTAATCCATGCTGAGCCGCACTCAGTAGGTTATTCATTGTTAAGTGACACATCATCTTATCTTTGATCAATGTCTCCAAGAACTTCGAAACTACTGGGAGGGTGTTTATTGGCCGAAAGTCGTCAAATGACGTAGATTGGCCATGCTTAGGAATGGGCAAAATGTGTGATTCCTTCCATAAGGTGGGATAAGTTTCAGTCTCAAGGGCCAGATTAAATATCTTGCGCAAGTGCGATGGAAAAATTGAATTTGCATCCGCTTTTAGAACGCTAACTGGGAAACCATCAGTTCCAGGGCTATGAGAATGACGAAAACGCCGAGTAGCAGCAGGCATATCCCATAGAGTGAAGGTTACAGTTTCGAGAACTGTCCCGGTCAATGCCTGGATGGTCGGAAGTGGAGTGGTAGAGACTTCAATAAACGTGTTGGACAGGAAAGCATTGAAACTGTCGGCGGCTGACTAGGTAACAACTATAGGATTTCCGAGAGCGTCTCGGAGGGTGGGATGCTGCGTCTTCCTTTGAGTTCATACTTTTCGGGAGAAAAGTTTGGAGACGTTTTACGAACGGTTTTCAGTGAATTGGACATTCTCGGCTAGCCGTTTTTCTTCAGACAGTCTTTTAGCACGCTCAAAAATATCACAAATCAAGGGCAGGACAGAAACGTCGTTCTGAAGATGCAATCGACGATAAAGTCTGAGCAATCTGCAACGAAAGGGTAACGGTAGGAAAACCTCATCCCAACATGAATAATTTTCTTACCGGTGACACAACGAGAAATAAGCGGATACAAAATTTCGTACAGTTTAGCAGTGCAAACATTTATATGTATATGCATATATTGAAGGGTTACAGGCAGAGCTCTTGATGACCCTTTTTATGTACAGTGCTTTCGCAGATTCATACTCAAACATAAAATAAAATTGCAGGCATTTAAAATGTGATTGGGTCACAGTTCAATCGTAATCATAAAGTAGGGTATAGGGTCACTGTAAATTTGTGCGGGAGATTGTATATGGCAGATTTTACAAAGCTGGCTGTGCATAGTCATGCTGTACAAGTCGATTTCTGTCGAAAACTAGACGAGCAAGTTTTCTTTTAAACACACGAACTGTCTCAGCCGTCACCATCTCGCTTGGAATCGAGTTCCACGGCCTGATAACTCGCTGGCTGAATGAAAATTTTCGTCGGTCTAAACGCGTGCGCTCATTCCTGAATTTGTATGCATGGCCGCGTAGTTGGTTTGTACGGTTTGTACCTCCGAACTAAGGAAGAAATCAGTCCAGTCGTGGGAATTATGGTGTGTCAATCATTCGGTTGAGTGAGTTGATCGGAACTCGCGGAAAAAGTTATACTTTGGGGACAAAGTTTTGTCAGCCTCAAATGCCAACGTTGAAACAACTATGTCATGGTCTGAGCCCCCGAGTGGGCCTAGGAATGACATTGACGATGGCATGCAGCCTCTACAGAAAATTAGGTCAAGTATGTTTGATCCTCGGATGGAAAAATCGACAATCTGAGTCCACATCCCAACATCCACGGCCTCAAGAAAGTCTTCGAACCTTCTGGTACCTGAAGGCGGAGACCAGCGGACTTCAGGGCGATTAAAGTCACCCGCAACCAATTGATACTTAAAGCTTAAATCGGCCGCAACATGAAATGCCTGTGCAAGTAAACGATCAAAATTGTCGTTGACGTTGTGAGGACGATAGACGCAGCCAACGAGTAAGGAGAACTTATTTTTTAGGGCAACCTGGAGCCAGCAGCTGCCTTCTACTGCGGAAAAATGCGGGAGGTCCAGCGGCAGAAATGTAAGTGTTTGCTTAACGTAGACGCAACTACTCCCACCACGGCTGTCTTGACGACCATTTCGGATGCAAGTATTGTCTGGAAGAGAGAGTTCGGAATCAGCTACGGAAGCTGATCCCCATGTCTCAGTTATTAAAACAATATCTGGACGATGGATGAACACCAGGGTCTGAAGTAAAGGCATCCTATTTAGCAATTATATGGCGCTTAGAACAAAAAGTTTGAAGGGAAAGGCTGTTTGTTTCTGAGAGAGGTGGCCTACGTCGTCCAGTGTTTGTCTGCCTACGAAGCACACGGTGCGGATGTACCCATCCGGTTCAGCAAAAAATTTTGTGGTATCAAAAGATTCTGACGTGGATAAAAAGGGGTTGGACTTGGGGGAGGAAATGACGGGCAGGTAAACTGGTAACCATCGTAAACTAACTTATTTTTAGCTGGAAATCTGCGGGCCGGGTGATGTAGCGTATTCCCGGCGGAACAAACCTGAGGATCGGATGAGCTAACTGATCCAGTATGGACATTAGCATGAGGAATGCATTGGAGGAAACATGTTATGGGGTGGGAGACGCACTGCTTCCATTTGAGCGAGAGTTCTATTAAAAGGCGGGAATGTCGGCATATTCGGCCTAACCGTCTCGATATGAGGGCTGGGGCAACTGGAAACACGCTACGTTTTGAGTCGTGGTGTTTGAGACACTGTTAGCCGATTGTGGAGGAAAAAATTTTATAATGGTGCTGCATTTATCGAGTGTCCGAGTGGCTGAGACAGCAATTAGATATGCCTTTGACTTAGGCGCATGCTTAGGCTTAATAGGGCCTGCTGGGGGAGTCGATATAGGCGTTTTTATATCAGGCGTGTTGGTGTGTTTAAGGATTTCGATATCAAGAGTAGTCGAATTACCTACGGAATTGACTGTGACGTGCAGAGGCCGCAGATGGTGTTGTAGAAGACTTATTCAAACTGACAATAGGTGTCACCATCTCGGTGTTCGTTTTTGACAATTTCGCTTTGTTCAGTCTTCGCTGCAATGTTGTGAGGTCTAGCGAAACGGAGCAGTGCCATTTACGTCAGAATTCTCCGGTTATCTCCCTCGTCGATAAGATAAAATGGACTTCTATCAAGGAGAAAAGGGTAACTAGTATTGGCCCATTACGACTGAGCGAGCGCAGTCGTTTAGCTGTGTGACACTGAAACCCAAGCCACAACTGTGCAGAAACAAATGCGCTCCCTCTATAGCAGATAAGTGACTCGGGATGTTTTGCAGTAAAAAAATTATTTTTGCGTTTTATTCTCTTCTCAGTTTCCGAACTTATTACTCCAATAACTTTAAACGCCTGTCCAATGACCTTTTCAGAAGCGCTGCTTATGTCGCTATATATCAACTGATCGAGTATTTCGTCGGCTGTTTTTCTGTTGCGACTAGCATAGGCGTAGTTTTGGACGATTAAGGGGTCAAGAGGTTCTCTTTGGACAAAGGAAATTTCGGAGTTAACCATATCTATAGAAGGCGACAAACATATGCTGGCACCTGCTGTATCTCCGGTGACGACTATTAGCACCCAGATACGGTGGGGAGGCCGCAAGCTTCCGTCTTTTAGCACGAGCTCTGCGGGCATTACAGACTTGATAAGTTTTCTGTTGCAGTACAAGGAACAAAACGTTAATGACGTACAGAAAAACGCACTGAATTGCAAATACCACTGTTATTTTACTACAAAAACTAGAAAGAGATAGTCTCACACAGAATCCTTAAAAAGCACGTCACAAAATACGGCTACTTTGGAGACTGTCTAACATAACTGAAAAAAAATTATACCCAGTACTGAAAGGCAACTTTTAAACAGGACTCAAGTAAAGAACTGGCATTAATTGCGTAAGAATATCAAAGTGTAGGCAAAGCTTCACTTATCTTTGAATTTGAGCTGCGCGTCCTAAACTTGTCCTTGGACGCCAGGATGGACAAACTCTTTAGGAAATGATGAGAAAGTCCGCGAAGACAAGGAATTGTCTTCCCTTTGTTATCATGGACAGAGAAGTTAGATCAGACGGTCATTGTTTGTGCATCGTTTATATCTCTATAGCTTCTCTTTTCTTATTGGCAAGCTCCTTCCCTTCCCGCCATACCGTCCCCCAAAACATGTTGATCCAGCATGCCAAGACTCCCCTGGCCGTTCTCTTCCGTGATGCCTGTATATTAATGTTATTATTGCTTTCCGGTAGTCTCTAAAAGGCTGACATATGGAAACAGCCATAGATCTGACACGTCCTTTCCATCAGAATTGGATTTTAAGGACCACGGAGCCTACGTCTGTGATCGGTGCCCTGTCGCTGGACTCCAGGTCCGAAACTCGATTTCGCCCGTTGGTGCGTGCGCATTACTGTAAACTGAACTGCTCGGGAAAACTCGGGTGTCTTATGGGCACACGTTACGCTTTATAGACAGCTAGAAGAAGACTGCGGGAGAGTTCATAGAATCTGAATTAGTAGACTGCTTGAAGTCGTGTTTGCGCGGATTATCAAGGCCCTGGCCTGCTTTGGAGATGCTACACTGATTTCTTAACTTGTGAACCCATTACCACGGATAACCATAACGAGAAATCTGCATGTATCTAACGGTTCGCCTCTCGTGCTCATCGAAGCGTACCCCTACTCGGAGGGGCAGCGGTGACTTTAGCGCAGGTTCGTGTTGAAGTAAAGAAGACTTTAACTGCAGTAACGTCAATTCCTCTTCCCGCACTCGCCGTGATCCGACGAAAAAGTTAAGTCAAGATGCCTTAGGGTGGACACTGCCGCAGCAATCGACCAAGCATTTGTTTTTCCTGCAGAATGTCATTTACGGTAGGCGACGGAAATCATAAAACATAGTGATGAAAACATAGTTAATAAGTGCGGGACAACGCAAGCTCTGAGCATTTTGCTTATTTGTTCAATCTTCTCTGCAAAAAGCCCTTTTCTCATGCAGCTAACCTTTATAAGTGGCGTTCTCGTGGAAAAGATGCGCAGATCAGGACGGAAATCAACAAACCCTTTTAATCAAGGAATTTCCATGTTAATAAAGGTTCAATAGCATATTTGCGCATCGGTGTTTTTATGTAAGATGGCATTAATCTTAAGGGGAAGGCTTTACTAAAACAATTATCTCCCAATTGAAAATTATTTTTTGATTTGCGCAAATTGTGTGATGCGGGGTGGAATATGCACATTATTCCTTGACTTTTCTTTTATTTAAAAAGTAGAGTTTTTGTATCTCCGTGTCTTGTACCAAAGGCAGCAGAATGTAGGCTTATAGACAGCCATCTGTCCCTCTTCACTCATGATTTCCTGAAGTATGGAAATATCCCGTGTGGGTGAGAACGGCAGAAAACTGCTTCGGCGAAGGGTTTTGATTAAGAGAGAGTGATACGCAACCCAGCACTGGGGATCAAATTCCACAAATTGCCGGATCCAACGTCATCCATAGACGGCACACTGGTACACAACCTGTCGTCAAATAGACCGACGATGGAGCAAGTACAGGTTTTAAGGCACGAAGCCTCATTCAATGCAGCTGATGCAAAACCTGCCAGCATGATTGCAGCAGTTGAATCGTTCAGCAATCAGACCGAAGCGACAGAGGAGACAAAGAATCTTATCCGACACTAAATGCTGTCGCTCCTCATATTTCGCATGCCGCGCGAAATACTCCCAAAGGTCGAGCGAGATGCACTAATAGAACTCAAGGCCGACAACGACACCGTCATCGCGCCCGCCGACAAAGGGCGTTCTACTGTCGTATTGGATGGAACAGACTGCCTTCAGAAGACCAAAGACCTGCTGGAGGATCGCCATTTTTATGCCCCATGTGAAACCAACCCCGGAGAAAGGCTGACACGCAAAATTAATACGACGCTGTTGGCACTAGAGAACTCGAGTTCAATAACACCGATCGACCAACGCATGGCGAGAGCCCAAGAGGCGACCTTGGCCCGATTCTATGGCCAAAATCGTGCCGACCCCAAACTCTGGCGAACGATTCTGTGCATCAGGAATGTCTTCGGCGCCTTTAGTCGCCTTCCCACACCACTTGGGGTTGGAGTTGCACACAGACCGGCGGCCACCATAAGGTGTCAAGTGATGAGAGCAAAAGATCCACTGCCACGGCCAGAAACATCTGGAGTCTTTTACCGGATCTGGTGCAGTTGCGGGAAAAGTAACTACGTCGGTGAAACTGGAAGACTGCACTGGACTCGAATCGCCGAACACGCGGCAGCGGTGCGGAGAAATAACGCCAGCTCCCAGGTCGCGGCCCATCCGATGAGACCCGGCCGCACATTCAAGTTCGATCATGCCGAAATTCTCGAGGGAGGTGATGATCGCGAGAGCTGCGAGTTACTTGAGTTATGGTTAAGGGGACCCCAGTCTATCTCCACTCCACATTCGGTGCTGAGGCATAGTCTGGCCCGAGCTATTAATCACCCGGGGAGCAAGCAGGCCGATGAGCCAGATGGCCGAGCAACCATCACGCCAGTAGCCAAGACGAGTGATGAGATTTCAGCTACTAACAACTTGCATGCCGACTATCAAGCAATTATCGCACCAGCGGACAACAGTCCTCGATGAAGGAGAGAGCAATTAATTATCATTAGTATTCAGTAGCGTAGCGACAGCATCTCACAAATACTGCAACTTCCTATGCACGAATCACTCGTTTCTGTCACTGTCTCTGTTGATGGGTTCGAGCGAGTATCCAAAATATCGGGCGAATAAAGCTCTTGTTTAAGGGATCGCTTCTACTTCTTATCAACTATTTCCTGGAAGTCGCATTTTCGCTGTTATCGGCTATGACCAACCTCTTGAGATTTGACTTTATGGAATCTACCACTTCTTTTTCGTTTTATCGTGCATAGTGTAGAAACTCACCACTGCCTTAATCAGCCGCTGCTGGAACCATGAGAAACATGGGATTATTATGACGAATTCTCTTAACACTATCCTGGAGTGCATGATACAACATTAGGCACGATACTGTGAACCACACTTTTTAACACACCAATTCTTGGAGAATATCTAAATGCAAACGGCATTTTAAAAAGACTCTAAACAGTGTCGTGTTTGCGCTGCTTCTATCCTCCAGTTATTTTCACGGAAGGGCTTTGGATACTCATAAAAACTGAGCCTAGTCATTGGACGCGAGTTTTATGCTTTCAAAATGTAAGCTTTTCTCAAAGTTTTTGTTTCTGACCGAAGTGATGTTACTTTCAACACCCTGTGTCTTCATTTAATTGCGGTAATTCATTATTTTTTGGGAGTTTGGATCGATACCTTTGGATCGCTTTCTGATTGAATATGAATGTTTCGTTGATTTACGGACATTTAATGGGGTACGTCATCCATTGCACATAGTGACACCCCAAGCGTTAGAGAACCACAAAGGTTAAGTTATTGGCCACATGTAAACGGGGTAATTTAAGGCTGATCTTCTGCCTGAGGGGCCAATTCACACCGCCATCGCGGCAACTTTAAACCTCAAATTCTGATGCATTTTGGTCACTCAAGAAGACGTGATCGTTCTCGTTCTCACTCTTGCTCTCCCTATCGCGTACCAATAATAATAATAATAATAATAATAATAATAATAATAATATTGAGTCGATCGAACTTTTAAGCGGACTGTGCACAGCGCTTGACGTGGCATGTAGCCTCAGTCAGTTTCATGCAATGCACAACAGTTCTAAACCATACTGGTGTCCAAATACGTTTTCAGTGTCTTCCGCACTGTTTCTTTGATTGTAGCCGAAAGTTAAGTAACAGTGTGTCAAGGGGAGAGTAAATGAACACTGTCCATTGAGATAAACGAATTCGACGAGTCCATCTATCAGAAGCTGGAGGACAGAGTCTGTGCATGTCGTTAGGGTGTGATAATTGGTAATGTCCCAACCACTTTTTTGATCGACCTGAACCTAGTCAACGCCGGATGAAATGGTAAAACATAGAGGTTTTGCCAAAACATCTAGGAATTACGTGAGCCTGGTAGTTATCTGGTGGATTCTAGGTGAACTACTTAGGAAATCCTGTTTGGTTAGTCAACTTGCTGTATTAAATTTAGTGGATGCCAGACGCTGCAGTAGATTGGGCGGGTAATTTGACCCAAATGTGATTATGTTCGCGTCGTCCGGTGGGACCTCGTAGCTCATATAGTTAGAGCGTTGGTTGTACTAAAGCCTTCGTCGTTCTGCATGGGTTCGAATCCCGCCGAGGCGCCGGGTTTTTCACAGATGGGTCAATAAGAACTGGTAAAAGTCCCTACGATGCCCCTCCATCGGCAAATGGCACTAAAAAAAGCGGATGCACTTTGCACGTTGGTACATGCAACCTTCAGCATGCCTTAAGCCGTCCTGCATCAGGACGGACTTCTGGCCCGATGCTCACAAAATTCAGGGATAGAAGCATTGGCGAGCGAAGCACGCTAAGACTGCTTGATGGGGTCAGAAAGTTCCTTAATAGCTATGGAAAGACTTTTTGATCCTCAACTACAAGTCGATATTACTGAATCAAAATAATCAAGCTTGTCCAATGGACAGGAGGAGAAAACCAAGACTTCTCATAGTCAAATAATGGTAATAGGCACCGCCCGTTTACTGAATGAAAATAGACGGTGCGGGACATTCACGGCAGGGACCTGAGATAATCTTCATGATGGATAGGAGCGAAGGAGCACTTGAGATTAGTTAATGCCCTCAAATGAAGTCGAGCACTGGTACTGGAGCACAGTCGCGGAGACAGACTTTTGTGTGTGCTTTCGTGACTGTGTGCCGTTAAAGATAAGATTTGTTAAGTTCGGACACCAGGTCATGTTCCTCCAAAATGAACCGTTTACGAAAGCTAGAAGCTAAGAAAAACTGAAATTAGTAAAGAAAAGTAGGTGAACAAATTAAGACATACCGTTCAATGATGCATAACAACATTGTTTAGTTGACCCACGCCTTAACAAGAAATCGACTCCACAACGAATACATAAGAGCGGTACTCAACAGAAATGTGCCGATACAAATTCACACATGTAATGGCGGAATTATAAGTTGCGGATACAAACAGATTCGTAAAAAATCACCAGAGCACACAAAAACACATATACACACACGACAGCTCGACCGCTGCTCCCGACGATGTCCACCGTGTGCTTCAAAGCAAGAGGAATCAGGCACAGTGACTTGCGCAGGACTTCGTTTCTAGTGAATGTAAACTTGAACAGCATCTACCGCACTCTCACCTCCCCACTTCCCATCCGGACCCGGTGCCAGGAGAGCGTCACGGAGACCGGAGGCGCGGGAGGGCGCAGGGTGCTGGTCCGGCCGGACCCTCACCTAGGCGTACCACCACACCCCCTGGTTCAAAACATACACTAAACCAGGATTTTCCACCAAAATCAGCAGCAACAACATCCGAACAGGAGTCAGAAGGGCGAGGACGATGGCTGGGGAGCCACGTTCACCACCTGTGCACCCAGCGGAAGCGCAAGCGCATCTACCGGCAGCGAACCATGTGTCAGGGAACTGCCAGCGCATACCAGGTTGCGAGGGTTATGGTTTGCTGATACTGGCACAGCTTTCAGACCTTTTGACATAGGAGGGCGACACCTGGTCCTGATTTGGTTACCAAACAGTCGTAGACTGAGAGGCATTGCCCATAAAGCGCACACAAACACAAACACTCTCCTCACATGCAAGAGAGTGTCACAGATCGCCTGAGAAGGGGCCGTGACAGCTCGGCTCTCAACTCCCCAGTCTGCCACTCCAGAAAACACACACAACTGGGCAGACTGCATGAACTGAGTTGGGACGTCAGTTGGCTGCCTTTCGACTCACGGCACTCGACGCACCGTCTTCGTCTCGGACTCCGACCGCACATGCAACAGGGGAGCCGCACGGAGGAAGAACGATAGTTGGGTGCTTGTGGTGGGAAATATTTATGTGCTGTGAGATTCTGTTGAAGTAGGGTGTGGTGGTGTGGAGTAGTCGACAGTTGTCTACAGCAGGTTTTCGTGGACGTGCTTGTGAGCTAATAGACCCATACGGTGAATTAATGTGCGAGTGCAACGTGAGCAGTGGAGGCAGATGCACGAGTGTAGGTTGGTACACCCGGGTACTGGCTCATCAGTCTCTGTGCGATGGATCCGCGAGTGACCGACGCCACAGCGGCATACATTGAAAGGGGGGAGGGGGAGGATGGCAGTGGTGGTTCAGGAGGACGATCAGCGTTAATTGAGGCGCACGAAGAGACGACGGTCGGTGCAGTCCGGGTGCTGCAGTTGGTCGAAAGGTGTCCAACGAGTCTATTTGGAGACCGAAATGTCCGTTGACGTCGATGACACGCTTGGGCGTTGGTGTTGTGAGGGGGCTGTGGCGACAATTGGAATTTTTTGTGTCTCGAGTTTTGCTTTAGCGACGGTGATGCAGTTGGCTTCACAGAATGCTGCGTCCTTCATGACTGTTCTCCCCCACGTAAGTCGGTCCAGTTTTACCGGGTTGATCTGCAGGCACTTCAGGAAGGTTTCCAGAGTATCCTTGTAGCTCCGGACTTGGCCTCCTTGTCGGCGTGAACCCATCGCGACATCTCCATAGAATAGTCGTTGGGGTAGCCTCTCATCGTCCATCCGTACTAGGTGGCCGCTTCAGCATAGTTGTAAGTGTTTCAGCATAGCGCAGATGCAGAGGATTCCCGTCCGCTCAAGTACGTCCGTGTCTTGGATCTGGTCCTGCCACCTCAGCTTCAGTATTCTACGAAGACAACTGCGGTTGAAAGTGGTTGAGTCCGCGTGCCTGCTTAATATACACCGTCCAGGTCTCTGCTCCATAAAGCAACGTCGATAGGATGACGGCCTTGTACATCTGTAGTTTCGTGCTGACTGAAACACTGTGACGATTGCGAACTGTGTTTTGAAGACAATCGAAGGCTTGACTTGCCTTGGAAATCCGGCGGGCGACTTTATCGTCGAATTTGGTGCTACGGGAGAGGCTGCTGCCCAGATACGGCGGTTCGACTATCGTTTCCAACAATGTACACCGCGTGCCCCACATCGAGGTGAACCAGGCATGCTGACTTATGCGTGATTTAATTCACAGTGGTAGTAGATGTGCACAGCATTTGCCGTGCACTTTCCTCCCCCCTCTGAACCTGGTGTCGAGACAGAGTGAAGAAGACCAAAGGCTGGGAACAGCCCAGGTGGATGGCACGGTCGCGCCTGCACCTTGGCGCTCAACTCCACACTTCCTGGTCAACACAACAAATGACCAAATTTTTAACCAACAACAGCAATGGGGAGGGTAACAGGAGTCCTTATTTCCGCGACCTGTGCCGGCAATTGGGTCGACTATGGGATTCAGAATGCTGACATTTGTTGTGGTACGCATTCCGATAACGCCTGCCAGAATCTGATATGGCCACCGCGTTGGTCCAGCACATCCACCATGTTGCCCGTTTGGTGGGCACACCCACACACGCACACACACGGTGGCTGCCACCTGTACACTGCCCCGAATCCTTCAAGGGCCTCGTGCATAGTATCCAGGTCCAAAATTGACGCAGTGTTTCGCTCATGATAGCTAAATGAGTCTGGGATTTCTTGCTTAGACTAAAGTAACATGAGCGCTTTCTTCGATTTGTGTCTACTGATGTGCCTTTTGCACGTCACTTGGTTCACATAGATGCAAATATGGATTTCGCGTTCAACCCCTTTTCGCCTTCCCGCCGTAGCCTTTATGTGAGTGTTGGCCGTTTGCGCGTCGTGTTGCTTATCTCTGCTCTGTGCATAGCCTTATTTTTCTACTTCTGCTTAGCCGGCGCATGGGGTCGAAGAAAGGCAGTGAACTTATAAGAAGCCGGTCTTAAATCCGGTCTGCTGACTAAATTCAGCACTTGGATAGTGGCTTTTGAAACATAAAATAATTCCCAACAGTTCATTAACCATGAGGCAGGCTTCACTAGTTTATCTTATCTCAAATTATTTGACCAATGTATCAAATGGCGTCTGGTAAATCCGTACCCGTCCGGACAAACTTACCGTCTTACAGACTAGAGCTTGCGATTACAAAATAACACCGGGAACTGTAAGCAGTTAAAAGGCAAAAGCCCATATCAAAGGACAAGGATTCAAGTGAGAAAATAAATTTCCCAATTTGTTTAAATCAATCACTGACTCCAGTTGTGTTTCGGTTAGACTGTTGCCGTCCATATTGTGATCGGCGTTGTTCCCCGGGTACCTTCACTATCTTGATGTTTCGCTCGCTTTATAAAATTTTTTTTCGGCGTTCATTATGCCAAATCTCTTTTGGTCGTTCCCATATGGTCACCAAACTTCACTACTGAATTTTATCAGTAGCGAGATCTGCACCCACGCAGTGTACTTTCCCGTACCACCGGACTTCTGGGATATCTTTTTCTGCTAGTGCCATGCAGTTGTGCATTGCCGATTGCTAGTGAGATTTCTCACTGAATTCGGTCTTCTATCCAATCCGAAAATGTGCTTTAGACCGGCCGGTCTAATAAACCGATTACCGATCTCTCTGGAGAGAGCCCCGAACGTTTTTTGGTTAGACACCGTAACGCTGTCTGAGGGGCCAAAAATTCCGGTAGTCACTGCATGACCAGTAAATAATGTTCACTAAACTGTCACTTAATTCGTATATCTAACAAACGGGGTTGCCCCGTCGTCTTATGTTGCCTGATGCCTGATTTACCTAGAAATTAGTCATTGCATGTCAGCGCAGCGCTAGTGCTATCGGAAACGAAGGCTGCAGTGGCAGCGCTGTTACCGGCGTTAGGATGACCGGCGAAAACTGCGAGACAAAGCCGTTTAACTGGAATTACTAACTGCCATTTCAAGCGTGCTTGCTGGATTTTTGTACCAATGTCTTCATGCGTAAGTGCTCCACTTTGGCTGGACCGGGCACTCTTATTTTACCTGCAATGAACCCTAATCGTGTAGCTGTTTTGTATAAACGCCAGCCCTATGCTTTGCATCGCAATGAGCCCGTACCCACACTTGAAGTTCCTAATTCGTCAAGGAGACAGCATATACACGGTATGTGTGCAGTAAAGTATGTCCTGCTGGTGCATTGGATCTTCAGACCCCTGTCTTTTTTGCTACTACGTTGCCCAAAATGCCCGACTGGGGACTCGCCTCATCTTCCTGCATTAGTTCAGTTCTACAACTTCCAAGCACTAAGCATGTGGTTCTTAGCGTGACCACTGAATTAAGGATAGAAGTTTCTTGATTCCGAAGACTGTCAACACGTTCTAGTATTGGTGATAAGCACACAACCGGTATTTGCAACAGTTACCAGTCGACTTTTTGTTCGTGCTTTTCCAGCACGGCCCGGGTGTTTTTAGTTTAATTGGATTAAGTTCAACGTAAGTGTGCGTTGACTCGTTTGTAAACTGATTGCTCTCATGACTGTGCTCTACAGGATACTGACGCGATTGAAGTCCAGCAGTTTTCGTACTTGAATCTTCCTTGTATGCGTTCGACTGAACTGTCTTTTCATTATTTTCGTAGACACAATGGACAAACCGCAAATTAAACCCGAGTCTGGACTCACAGGACCTTCGACAATCGTGTCGCAGTCACCAACACCAGTAACGCCGTCTGGGCGCCGAACTCGGGGCAGAGGTGGCGGTAGCCGTGGAGGCAGAACGCCTAAGCGACCTCGAACCAGCACCGGAGAGACTATATCATCGAATTCGGACGCTACGCCTCGTAGCCGCGGCCGAAAACGTGGTAGCACAACTAACGTCGGTAAGCGTGGCCGAGGTGCAGCAACCCCTGCTACGAAGGCAGGGAAGTCTGCAGTCTCTGCTGGGGAATCCATCACAGATTACTTTGTCAGTGACGCCATGCTCGATAGCCCTCCAGAGCCGGATCAAGATGAAGATGTAGCTGAGGACAGCGAGTACGCTCCCTCAGAGGACGAACGGTCTGTGCATGCCAGCGGCGGTGTCCCACACTCAAGGAAAGGTGCAGCGTCCGGCACGAGAGGACAAAAACGACTTAAGGCCATGCAACAAGAAACGGACGAGGAGGACGAGGAAGAGGATGAAGACGATGATGACGATGATGAGAGCGACAGCGATTCTGAACTTGAAAACGATGCGGGCCTCTCCGCCGAGGTTTCGGCATTACGCAACTCTGCAGATAATAGTGGTGTTGCCAACCTCTTCCAGGATGACGAGACGGCCGCAGCTGGTGCAGCCGCCACTGGAGGCAAAGACATCTACGATTTCGACGCTCAGAGTATTCTTTCAGATAAACGGTTTAGAAATTTGCGTCGTAAGAGTGCGCGGGCTGTCGCTAACACAACTCAAAAGACTCACAACACCCGACAGGTTCGCAGCAGTAATGCGGCTGCCACTAGCTGGGGCTCAAACGTGTACAGCGCTTTGGCAACCTCGTTGAAGACACGCTCTGATCTGGATGCCTATACAAACTTCTTGAAATGTCCCTACCTGAATAGTACATTTGATTCAATGTTTGTTGAGATTTGCAAACCGAGCAATCAACATGCTGGCCTATTCTTTGGTCCTTCTTCAAGCTTACAGAGCCTAATGGGCCGGGTGAACGATCCCGATCGAGTCGTTGAGTTACTCCACGCATTCATGTCCAAGCCCTATGACAACCTCGCTAACCGGCTTGTTTGGTTTGCTCCTATGATACATCAACAACCGGTTCCAATGTCGAATCTGGCGCTGGTTAGTCATGAGCTAGCCTCTCTCGCACCGACTCTTGATCCTGATCTGCGAATTGAACCGGCCTATCTTTTGGATGGTAACCTCAATGTTTTAGTACAGACTGGCCCGCCGTTCACAGATTTGGTTGTGTCACTCGCCCAATACAATGCCATCAACAGCGCAGGAAACGTCGGTCGGTTTATGACAGACGTATCTCAGATTGTTGTGTCGAACGACTTCTACGAGTATTTGAACGACCTGGTTGCCCTACCGATGGAAAAGATAATAGGTTATGCCGAGAGAGCTGGCGGCAATGACTCGGTCAACATCGATGCACTGGATCCTCCGTGTTTACACCGACTGATCGCCGCCGTAAATCATGACAGTCAACTCATCGGCATTGCTTTAACGGACACCTGGAGTCTTGATCGTGTTCCGTTTTCACGGAATCGCCGGAACATAACCTTCTCAAATTCTGAACGGTCTGCTATTCCTATTTCGGAATTCGATCGCGCTTCGAAAGTAAGCGCTGATATGTCGGTCGAACTTGACGCATACAACGTAATCGAGAAAGTAATTGAGACCATTTCAAGGAGTCAAGGGGAAGGGCAAACTGAGAGCCATGAGCTTAAACCTGCGCCATCGGCTCATTTGCAGCGTATTCATATGATGGATTGTTTCTTGCTCAAACCAAACGGTCGGAAGGACACCATTCTTCTGGTTTGTTACGAACCTACGAGTAATCCTCCGTTGCCTCCGAAACCTTCCGGCACAAATGCCTTCAGAATCTATTCTCTCGTTGACGAAGAACGCTTTTTCTTTCTCAGGTTTGGCATTGCAAGTGATCTACCGGCTCTTATGGAAGGTATGTTCACAGCCGACCCGGAGAAACTAATAGAACGGAAGGCAGTGGCAATCCTGCCGGATAATTTGTTTGACAATCTCAAGTCAGTCTGCTTACGAGAAGTTATTGCTTCCAGCGGTAGTGCAATTGTAAACTCAATTCTTACACAATTGGCAGTGCCAGCAACACCATCGAACGCACATGATCTCTATCAGTGTACGAAGTTTATCCTTGTTGATAGCCAACGCAGAGTTCCCCTTGCCATTGTTTTTGAAGCCCCAATCCGGCTAGCTTGGTCAACGGAATCTACTGAGTGCTCTGTACGCTCCTCAAATACCAGTGTACAAGATGAGTTCATCTCAATTTCACCAGAGGCCTTGCGAGCAGGCGAGGAGAAGTTCAGTCCAGAGGCTAGTGAATGCCGTCTCGTTGTAATAAACGGGCTCATGTACGCTCTTCAGGTTGATGAAAATCGGGTTGTGCAGCGCTTGGTTGAGTTGGTGCCAGCACGCTTCCAGAATGTCGTTGCCCGCCCCGGTAGGGAATCCGTCTCAGCACAAGCAATCACGGGTGATTTAAGGTCGTACTCCGCCTTCATGCGGGTGTTCAACGAGGAGAGCTGCACTTCGTCCGTCTTTCCGGTCGTTATCCATCCACACTACAACCAACAGGCGATCGCAGAATATATTGCAAATTTCTGTGATGAGATCGCTGACCACTTTTACACCAGTCCCGTCGCTTTCAGTCTGTACGACATAGTTTTCCGAATGGCTCTCAAACACACTCCCAAGATGTTAGCGCTGCAACATCGTGAAGCTGCCGAGGCGGCTGCAGCTGCAGCAGCAGCGGCGAACCCCCACGACCCTCCTCCGGCCCCAGTACCCCTCCCAGAGCATTGGGGTGTTTGCTGTATTTGCTCGAAAGAACTCCACTCGGTGTGCGGCCTGTTAGAGCACGAATTGCGTCACGTTGGTCTGACTCGTTTCCGTTGTGATGAGCATGGACTCTGTTTCGTCGATCGGCGCGCGTTGCTACAGCACATCAATGAGCACCCAACAGCAGCCGTCGCTTCTAAGTCTGGCCAGGAGGCGACTGGCAGTGACCAGGAGGAGGATGACGAAGAGCCTACCAATCGAACTGTCGTCAACGGGGAAGGCGATCAAGTACTGCAAACAAGCCTTGCCCGTGTCTTTCAGAAGAACATTCTCGAGGGTCGCATGGAGGCGCCGCAATGTGAAGTCTGTCATGACTACTTCCCAACCGCCGATGTCATGGCGATCCACATGGAGATCTGTGATGGTGTCAGCTTTCGAGGTCGTAGTCCCCTCGCCCAGGCCGCACAAGGAAACGAGAGTCAGACCGAGGGGGTTGTCTGCGGTATATGCGGCCAGAGTGTATCCTCAACCTCTGACATTCAGCCACACTTTGTGGAAGCCCACCTCAGCTGTGTGATTTGTAAGTCGAAACTCCGCACCATCGAGGAGATCTCCTATCACTACAAGGTGCACATTGATCAGATTGCCAACAGAACTAATTCTCAGGACGATACCGAACTTCTTAGTCAAGTGATGACCTGTGAGACCTGTCTGACGTTCTATTGTACAAAGTACAACTACTACTTCCACCAGTGGGCCGAGCATGGTGTGGTCTACCAGCCCTCAGAGACTGATCCCAGCGTAGTGACTCCGATACAGGTGCGCATCCCCCGGGTCAAGCCCGTGAACACCACCGACGAGATAACTGAGCCCATCCTGACAAAAATCAAGTGTAAATTTTGTAATTTCCTCAGTCCCATCTCCGGTAAACAGTATGTCGCCCACCTCCAGTCTATGCACGACATAACCACCGATATCAATCGTATCTGCCGAATTTGCGGTGAGGTCTATGCCACAATGGATGAGCTCTCTGTCCATCTACAGGAGCAGCATGTGCCGAGCGGCGAATTTGCCAACGCTGGATCACAGACCGTCTTCAGCTGCGACCAATGCTCCTTCTTCGCCTTCTCCAAGGGTATGCTGTGTCATGCCGCAGAAATTCACAATAACTTCTCACCCATGATGTACCACTGCCCCCATTGTCACCAGCGCTTCGACGATAGGCGAGTATGGCGAAGCCATCTGGATAAACACACCGAGGGCTCTCTGCACACCTGTAACGAATGCGGTAAGGAGTTCCGTTCGCGTCAGGCCCTCCTGCATCACGTCCAAATGAGGCACGTCGATTGGGATGATGGACCGGCCACTTGTGAACACTGCGGCATCACCTATCCAAAGCAGTCCTCACTACGTTACCACATTGCACGAATGCATAACCAGGTGATCTCTCCCACTTTGGCTGTAATTTTCCCGGCTTGGTTTATTAGCGTGTTTACACATTGCCAATATTGCCTAGGTTTTGGATTACTTGCCCCATCTGGATCTTTCATACGCGGTCGGCTGCAAGCGTATACATATTTCACCATGTGCCAAATAGACTGCACACATTCGACTAAATTAGGCAACTTTTAAGCACTGGCGTCAAGTTTCGGTTAGACATAGTGACCTTTTATTCTCTTTGTCCTGAGAAGCCAATTTTCCTGTTGTTCGTTTCAGGAAATGGAGCATGAATGCCCAGTTTGTCAACAACGCTTTCGCGTGGAGACGTATCTACGTAGGCACATGAAGGAAACCCACAGCGGGGCCATTCAATGTGAAATTTGCCAAAAAATGTGTGCCAATCTTCGCTGCTACTCTCAGCATCGACAGAAACACTTCCGTACAAAAATCTTCCAGTGCAAGGAGTGTTCGGCAACATTCAAGAGCAAGACTGCGATGAGGCGGCACGTGCGTGTCGAGCACATGCAGTTGGGTCCGGAGAAGTTTGAGTGTCAAATTTGCGGCAAGGTAATGTCCCCTGTCTATATACTCGTATTTGTGCGCAATGTCCATTGAGCCAGGACCTGCCCTTTCGTGGTTGGCTGCCTCTAAGACTTGTCATCCTGCAGGTGATTTCCAAGCAGTGTAACAAGCGTCTGTTGGGAATCATTTTAAGTTTTCACAAATAGCTTTGGATTTAATGCGTTTTTTTATGTCCACCAGCGTATTTGTTGACCGAGTAGAGTGCAAATGTTGTTGGCCACCTGTAGAATACAGAATCGCTACATTCAGGCTCATTTCAGCTCCCAACGAGCGGTCCCTAAAAAGGGCTGCTAAGGCATTCCAGACGGCAGCCGAACTCCACTATTGGTCACGGCTTGGTTTAGTGGGAGAGCGGCCCGCGTTGTCCTGGGTTGCCTGCGGAGTTGCATGTCACCGTCTCCGTAGGACTTTTTGAAAGGAGGGATAGGAGGGCGAGCAACACAACAACACCAGACACCGTAATCTGGTTTCGTCCGTCGGTCGAGGCTGTGGTCGTTTGAAAAATCCTCGCTTCGGGGAGTTACGGATAAGAGTTCGTTCTTGATTAAGGGCCGTGCGGTCACCACTCGCATGATACGACCTGCCACGCCCACGCAGTTTCCCCACTAACTGCATACTCTTACACCCCAGAATTACCCGGATTAAAAACCAGTATGCTACAATTTCGTACGATATTTTCAGATACACATAGTTTAAGCGCAACTTGCCTATTGGCGATTTATTTCTGTTTAATTCCGAAATTCAACGAGCTCTTATCCCGGATGAGGTAAAGTTGAATGTCGAACACAATGGTTGCCCATGTAGAATCTTGCGTCACATGGTAGTGGCAGAATAAGTAAGCATCATGAACTTCAAGTAGCCGGGATGAAATTAGGACTGCCTTTGCCAGCTTAATAGCCTGCAAAGCGACTGTTTGGTTGGGATGCCACTACTCAACGTCATTCCCACCTTCTAATGTTCCACCTTAGGCGGAAGTAAAAGCAAGAGGTCTCTCCGTACTTCTCGATAGCATGCGTGCTATTTTCATGAAGTTCACAAGTATACTGTTTCGTAACGGCTGTAGTCAGGGGCAACGGGAGTGTCACCCCGCTCATACGTACCGTACCTGGTCTTCGGGAATAGAAGTGCGTTGAAATTTGATTGACTTTCGCACACGGCCGGATGCACTGAACTATTCTGCTGGTGACAACGTAGGAATCGAAAAAGCCACCACATGCATACGTGGTTCGCCACGGTCGCACAGTCGGTTAGTAGAGGTTGTGTTTGTTTATGGCACCGAAGTCGCATTATCCAGGCCTGTGTTCCTAATATCCCCAGTCCCTTTTTGGGTGAACTGTCTTGTTTTTGTTTCAAAGTATAGATTAGCCCTGTTTACAACAGATCTGATGATTATCAATGCCCATCAATTCTTTTATCAGCGATAAACAGTGCACTTTTTCCCATTCACTATATTTTCTTATCATCAGATCGTAACTCAAATTGGGATGCACATGCTCACCCACAAAGATGCTCGCTTCGAATGCGAGTATTGTGGAAAACGGTTCACCAAGTCCGTCTACTACAACGAGCATATTCGCATTCACCGTGGTGAACTGCCATTTGAATGCCACATCTGCCGGAGGCGGTTTAACAAGAAGTCGAACCTCAACGTTCATATTAAATTCCACGAGAAGCATCGTGACGAAGAAGGCAACGTAAGTGTCTTTTCCTCAACGGAATACATCACTTTCCTCATAGTCCGTTTTCTTTGCAACGCAGTCTGTGTTTGGAAGCCAGATTTCTAGATCCAGGTGCAATCACAGGTGTTCCCGACCTGCGGTTGTATGACTGGATCGCGACGGCTGATAAACCCCAAGTGACCATTGGTCTCCATTGTCAGTGTTAATTTTAAATTTCTAATCGCGTCCGAGTTCCTAGGATTAAAGTACGCTATTCCCTGTCAATATCGGTCCTGGGGTAGTCGTCGACCCCGACCGGGAGATCCCAAGAAATACCCAACCTTGGGTCCATATATCCTGTTTATCCAGAAACAGCACCAAAAATGCCCTGACAATGTGAAGGGATTTGGCATTCAATCCTCACCATCTACTGGAACTTCAGGGCTCACATGACACCCACCGGTTTTCCCATCCTGCTGCGATCGTGCTTGTCGAGTTACCTTGAATTCGGCGCATTTAGTGCTACCCACATTCTTTGGACTTAATCAGGTCCCCTGTTGTATCTACCTCTGGCCGGCCAAACTGCCTTTGGCTTCGTCATCCGCCCTATCTAACTCACGTCTTTGAACCGCCACAAACGGCGAGTTTAATTCCAGGGGCCTTAATCATGAAGCACTGTGCCAGGCTCGTAGCCGATCATGATGTTGGATTCCTTGTTTCCAATCCTTCGTCGTAAACAATAAGAATTTTTGATTTTGAGGTCAATATTTGGAGCTAGTCTGCTGCCGCTTACTACGAAATTTCTATTCCTCCACATTCAATACTCCCAATGACCTATAAAACTAAAGATGGGAGGGTTGGATACCAGTGTCGCAACACTCCGTTACTGATGCTAGTATTATTGCAGTTGGTTACCCATACTGTAAGCGTTGGTAGAGTAGCATTGGCAGCCGTGGTGGCGGTGGTAGTAGTAGTACTAATAGTAGGATTATTAGTAGTATTCGCCGTATCAGTGGTGGTAGACGGGGAAAAACGTTTTCTTCAGTGTTGCGACAATGTATTCCCGCCAGTGGTAGTAGTATTAGTAGTAACAGCGGTAGTAGTGGTAGTAGTAGCAGTAGTAGTGGTGGTGGTACTAGTAGTAGTATTAGTGGTAGGAGTAGTAGAAGTAGTAGTAGTAGTAGTAGTAGTAGTAGTAGTAGTCCGCCCGTAAGACAGGCTGGTGGGGGAATAGACAATTCTAAGTGTTGCGACACTCTATTCCCGCCAATAGACTTTCAGTTTGATTGAGATGGACATCTACGCTGCTCAATCCTGATTAAAACGAATCGCTTTTTAAGCCGCTAATCAGCAAGCACTGTTGAAATAATATACTTGACCGGATTAACGCTCTCTCTCTCTCTCTCTCCTGAGGACGGATGTGACAGCAGTGTGAACTAACAAATATGAGTTTTCCGGGATTAGCTGCATCCGCCTCAAACTTGAAATCTAAGAGCACTCTTATCCTTTTTGATTTGCTCCTCTCCACACGGAGAGGCTACAAGTCGCTGACTAACGGCCAGACAGACGCAGGTTGCAGGGCATTCCCACCTTCAGGTCTCCTTAATGAACCTGCCTCTCATGCATGTTGCACTCATCGCGTGAGAATTAGCGGGTCTGTGATCTTTCGTTAAGTCGCCGCGGCGATCTCCCCTGGCGGAGGGCTAATGATGGCGGGCGGGCGAGCGGGCGGGCGGGCGGGGGATTATACGCTCCTCAAATCTGTCAGCGATGGTGATATTTGTGACTTACAGGACTGGGAAATGTGCGGCTATACTAGGACAGGATGTAGGAGGCGCGAAGACAGTCAAAAATGCTCTCAAAGGACGACCGCAGCAATGTCGAAACTCTCTTTACTGGATTGGTACATCTTTAAACAGTCACTCATTCACGCGTAGGGGTTAAAAAGGCGACAAAACGTAAATAAGAGGACTTTGGAATTCGTTTTTTTCATACTTTACGCGTAGACAGCCAGTCATAAGATGCCGTAACGTCTTTTTCAACTGCGCGCGACTATTGCCTGTTGAGAAGCAAACTGTTCAATGGAAAAACTGCCCCGACGGTAATCAAATGTGATATGTAAATAAAAGCAGGGAGTGTCGATCCCTGTCCAGTCGTCCGATCAAACCTGAGAGAACATGAAGTGTGGTTTTACAGTTGTCGGCGTTTTGAACGGGAGGGAATCCAGGCCAAGTACGAAGCCGATGGAGGGAAAATCGATTACATTGATGCCAATCATGTTGTAGAGTATGCTACCGATGTTTTCGTCGTTGTTGTCACCGCTGCATCTGCTGCTGCTGCTGCTGCTGCTGCTGATGATGATGATGATGATGATGATGATGATGATGAATACGACATTGCTGCTATTGGTGCTGCGGCGATTAATACAACATATTGACAGATGTAGTAACAATAGTTTTCGTTGGAGTCTCCAGTCATTCCGCACGATTACAATCAGCTCTAATTGACACGTCGAAGCATAAGCAAAGAGGAAGAAGAAGAAGAAGAAGAAGAAGAAGAAGAAGAAAAAGAAGAAGAAGAAGAAGAGGAAAGTTGGTCGAGCACCGAAACATTCTGTTTATTGTTCTGAGCTCCCGAACTCGTGCAGGAGTCCATCGCCAGAGATAGCAGCAACATCACCAGCAATATGGCATTCCCCGCCATGCATTAAGGACTCTTTGGAAGCAATCGAGTGGCTCGCCGCGGAACTAGGTGAAGGAGTTGTACACCGGCCCAAAGCCATCATGCACAGCAAGGTCATGAAATCAAGGACTGGTTAAAGCCTGAGGAGCAATCTGGGATAGTGTAAGCTCATCCCGTGCCAAAACCGTCCTTGTAACTACATAGGCCAGACTGGACGCATGCGCGGATCGCGCATACACGAACACAAACTGACTGTGCGACGAAGCGACAAATTATTACAAGTAGCAGGTCCCCTGTTGTATCTACCTCTGGCCGGCCAAACTGCCTTTGGCTTCGTCATCCGCCCTATCTAACTCACGTCTTTGAACCGCCACAAACGGCGAGTTTAATTCCAGGGGCCTTAATCATGAAGCACTGTGCCAGGCTCGTAGCCGATCATGATGTTGGATTCCTTGTTTCCAATCCTTCGTCGTAAACAATAAGAATTTTTGATTTTGAGGTCAATATTTGGAGCTAGTCTGCTGCCGCTTACTACGAAATTTCTATTCCTCCACATTCAATACTCCCAATGACCTATAAAACTAAAGATGGGAGGGTTGGATACCAGTGTCGCAACACTCCGTTACTGATGCTAGTATTATTGCAGTTGGTTACCCATACTGTAAGCGTTGGTAGAGTAGCATTGGCAGCCGTGGTGGCGGTGGTAGTAGTAGTACTAATAGTAGGATTATTAGTAGTATTCGCCGTATCAGTGGTGGTAGACGGGGGAAAAAGTTTTCTTCAGTGTTGCGACACTGTATTCCCGCTAGTGGTAGTAGTATTAGTAGTAACAGCGGTTCTAGTGGTAGTAGTAGCAGTAGTAGTGGTGGTGGTAGTAGTAGTAGAAGTAGTAGTAGTCCGCCCGTAAGACAGGCTGGTGGGGGAATAGACAATTCTAAGTGTTGCGACACTGTATTCCCGCCGATGGGAGTGCGTGGTATCCACATAGATCCAGACAGGGACATGGTCATTCAACTCCTTGCACTGAATCAGTCGTACGAATAGAACCTCCACCATGGGGAAAAGCATAAGATCTGGCCACAATGGACTTGCGGTGAATCTGTGGATGGTTACATTTTGATTTGCAGCGAGCACCGTTTACCGGTATTTTTAGCCAGTAACATTGCGAGACTGGCAAGGGAAAGATTTTAAGCATCATAAAAGTACCTAAGAAAATGCCCTGCAGCCTTAGTATTCATAGTACACGTCAAAAATACTGACGAAACGGCTTTTCATACCTCCTTTTGCTCTTCGTTTCATTAGTATCTCGAATTGAAGGCGCGCGGTCGTGTAAGCATAATGTTTGGCGACGCCTCATTGACGCCGGAGGAGCGTGCTGCCAAGGAGGCCGCCATGCGTCTGCGTGGGAACAAGGTCAAGGTCTCAGTAGCCTGCGGTTCCGACTACCCTGGTGCATTCAATATTGGCGGGCCAGCGGGCGCTGCCGCCGACGCCTGTGCTGCCGTCGTGCCGGTAGTGGCCTATCTGGATGCAGATGCTGGACCCAATACCGCTGGCCATTTCGGCGGACAGTCTGCTCTACTGGGTCGGAATCTGACGACGACGACGCCGCAGTCCTTCACCAATGGAGCCCGTGTTCCGTTGTCCCGCACGACCCGCCCGGTGCCCTCCCATGTTTGGGAGACAGAAACCAAACAAGTTCGTTTGCAGTGAGAGACAGAGAGCTAACTAGGTGAGTGCTGTGGATGTAGGAAGTTCTGTCATTGGGTCCTCATTGCGAAATTGACAACATTATTATTACCAAACTAGTTTGCCCAGAAACTCGGGTGTGTTTCCCTGCCACAGTTCGTTTCACCCCGACTGGATGCTAACAAGTAAGGCCCTGTTTTTCTGTTCAGTCTGGCAGAATTTTCGACTGCGCATACTTTGTAAGGTTTTGTGCACAGTCTTTGCACACCCCTTGCTACGTATCTGCAAAACGTACTGTTGAAACGCTCCCTGGCGCTTCTCTGTCTGTTCTGTTAGTAGTTTGGTTTCTTCTCTGGCTGGTCTGCATGAGGCGCACAAGGCGTAGTCACTAAGGAATTGGTAGTCGCTCAAAACGTCTACCTGCACGAGACGCCCATTGTGCTCTGATCTCATCTTACAGTGAAAAGCTACGGGAACCGACGCCGTTATTATGGTGCGGTAGTTACTTACGCATTCAGTGTTTCCTAATGACGGAAACTTGCGCGCAATTTTTCAAGATGACTTGGAGTTGGTATGGGAACTGCGTCACACGTATGTGCTGATACATGAACTAGACTTCAAGGTGTCGGGAGGGGGAGGTGTTTTTGACTTTATACGATTGACAGTGTCATACAGGGCACATTGAAGTTTTAGATTTAGCCATCTGATCCCTCAGTCCAGAGGGCGGAGGACAGTTATCCCGTCAAGACACGACTGTTAGCGTTGGCCTCGGTCTCTTCCCATCCCTATCCTGTACCGGTAACAGGCTAGAGTCCACTGGGCTGAAAACGAGATTGGACACAGTAGCTGAAGTGACTACCGTCTACCATAGACAATACACCTTTTTGGCGCGCCTTTAGGTCCAACAAGACTCAGTCCATTTGGGTGCTGGACTGGGCGCACAATACACGAAACTCTCCTGGGCGAATTGGTTGCATCGACTGACGGACGAAGCCAGGCAATATAACCACGTATCTAACAACAGCTGTAGGAGAGAGCGCAATCAGGTCGCACTCAGATGTGGCTTTATCTCAGTCCTGTCACCGTCAATCGCTTTTACGCAGTCTTGTCAGTGGTTCCCAAGGAGTGGGTTGATGGCCTTCTTCATTAATATAGATCCAAGCACAAGTCACTACTCTGGGATGAAGGGTAGCCGTTGTGTTCGACAGGCAATCTATGTTCCCTTTCCCCCATGTGATAGCCAGTTGCAGTTTTTGCGTTACCGTTACAGTTGGCGATTGATTTAGAGCTCTTAACTGCCAAGAATTACGTCTTGTCGCCTTCAGTATGTCTTGCTGTTCTTTTTCAGGTCTACCTGCTGCTCTCAGTGCGTGTATTCCTCCCATCTCGACATAATCGAAGTTGTTGAAAATTTTCGACCTTAAGATCTGTAAATATACAATTCGACTTGTGATTTTTCCACTTCACATCCAAGCCCTTTCAGTGTCTTCTTTCAATTGTCCACTCTTCCCTCCACGCATGCTTTTATGTCTCAATATGGGGCTCGCTGCACACTGTCATGACTGCAGCATGCTTTTATACCACTTCCTTCTTTAATATGATGTACACTTTGTCGCCTGCTGTTGTGCTCTGCATTTGTGCACTTTCACGGGTCTCTAAGCTCCGGGAAGGGTTTTTAGTGCGAGTCTACTGACGCATGTGCCGGGACGGTTTTGGAAAGTAAAGACGAGTGAGCATTGTGGGTGATTGGAGGCGATATTACGTACAGCCTGAGTCTGAGACTATCTTGGTGCGCCACGCGCCGTGGATTGGGGAGTTGCTGACCGACGCTCCAACTCAGTATACCCAGCTGTGTGTGTGGAGTGGCGGACTGGTGGCCTGGGAGCCAGGGTGTCACGGCTGCGTCTTTACTGGTCTGTGGCACTCTCACGCATGTGAGATGTATGCCGCACAACCTCCGCTGTGTGAAATCCTGGTGCTTGTGTTTAAGGGGCCTGGTCGTGCATAAGGCGAGTGCAGACAAGCTCACTGGATATGTCAGCCACCTCGCCCACTCCCCGCACCTGTCAACTGACCGGCTCGGACAGTGGCTGGGGTCGGGGAATGGGGAGAGGCCGACGAGTCAGCGCATCTTCCTCACTACAATCTTACGCGCCTGAAGCTATCACGGTGCGCTAAAACCCGATGCTTGGGAGGTTGTCAACTGACTGTATAACGTGGACCTTGCAGTCGGCCCAGTGTTGTATGTTTGTGTGAGAAGCGGCTGTATAGTGGTCCAAGAGTCAGACTGCAATGGCTCCTCAATGTGGCCTTTGCCGGCACTCCCACTTCGAGGGGTCCGAGCCAGGTGTGGCGGCACGTCTAGGGGCAGCTTCGGCAACATGCGCTCTCCCACGCCTTGGGTCTTGGAACCGGCTACAGGCGGGCAGGAGAGTGCGGTAGATGCTGCGCAAGTCACAGTGTCTGCTTAACCTTGGTATAGAGCATTCGGTGGACGTTGTCGGGCACGACGGTCGAACTGTCACACAGCCTGCACTTGTGCAGCTCGCAGCGTTCGTAAGGCGGTTGGTGATCTAAAGTGAGACACCTAACGGAGTCTTTATAGCCGCCAGCAGCGCGCCGCCGAGAATTTTCCTGGGTTTTTAAAGTACATTACTCGGTAGCTTGTGCGCGGTTGGTCCCCCATGGGGTCCTGTGCCGGATACTGCTAATTGAATCGGTGGATAATGGCAAGGTTGATTGCCGTTGACGATTGTCCAGTTACCTTTTGTAAGCTATCTTCGGGATGCTAGGGTTTTTGGTTTTCAACCGACAAAACGCCCTCGGAGCCACTGTATAGGAACTTGAGTGGCAATAAAGACGGGTATTTCCTCACCTAAACGGTCATCGCAGCTGTCTGGCCTTGTATACGTCCTCAAAATGAGTACACAATTACTCGCGATTTGCGCAATCTTTTTAAACATGTGAACGTAGACGCTCTTGCTCTAGAAATCAAGAGTTTCGTCGATTGTCCACACAAATCGACTGCATTTTTCCAACGTACAACACTGATTACTCGGCTACATAGTCCTGATTTGATTTGTGCCACGAGCGTGTTTTAGGACTTCGCACAATTTTCTTGGTAGACACCGTTACTAGACCGGAAGAGTGCTGTTTTATGTTCATGAGCTGTGACGCACACTGTATACTGAAGTATATTTTATGGGAAGGATATTTCAAAAAAGTCATTCCTTATTCACATTCAGTAGGGGCGTATGTATTCAAATTTTGCACCTGGAGGAAGGGCTGGAGGTTACCGAACTTCAGCCTACACATATTCTCGAAAGCAGTTTTGCCTAACGCAGCCAGACCCTGCAGGGACGCTGTCTGATGTTTGTAGGATATTACGAAGGATTTGAATCGGGCTGCGCACCTGAGCATAGGATCCGCGCGGCTAACCATTAACGTCTCAAAAATTCTCAAAACTACAGTTATTTCGAACCTCAATCTACTTTCCTCGACTGAAAATTCTGAAAATGAATACAGAATAAAGATGAGAAATGAAAAATTCAGATGGACGTTTGCCGACCGGGTTCAATTGTGCCTTAGGGCTCAGTCTAAAGCCTTCGCGGGCACTTGCATAGCAATTAAAAAACATACAGGGAAGGGGGTACCGACAAAGGTAAAAGGGACGGAGATAACCGTTTCTGGCTTATTAGCCATCGTCAGTCAGCTGTATCCACCTCCTGATTTGTGTAGCCTGGTATTCGGACCAGGACACCTTCGTCGGTGAGCGTTAAGACGAACGCTGTGCAACTGAGTTACTAGTCCGCTTCCTTGTCGGTTGCGCTCGATAATACTAAAGAAAGGATGGCAAGACGTTCGTTGGCCGGGTTAAGGAGACGTGGTCGTTTGCCTGCGAGGGCTGTAGATTGCGTCGCTATGTGTAACAGAACGAACAGGTCCTCTAGCCTGATTTGTAAACATCCTTCTACTACAGTTAACATTCTCGATCACAACCGAGAGAACAACGGACCCGTGTCTCAATGATAGATTGTTGGACCACCCAACGTCTAACGACCAAAGAGCTCCCGAACTGTCCAAACCTGGCGTTGGTTGTGGCCGGCTAACAACGTCTAACACACAAGAAATTGTCAGCACATTCTCCGCTCTCATTGTCGGTACTCATTTCTCCGCAAAGGAAAGGTTTTTTATAAAACGCGAAAGAATTCACACAGGCCTTAATAAAGTCAGTTGGCAAATGCACACCACCTTTGAGGGGATTTTTTTAGCAAAACTGCTTTCAACACTGCCAAAATTTTTAATAAATATGGCCTTGAGTGCGGTGAGGGCACGTTTTGTGATATTTTGTGCACACACCGCCAAGTATCTTGGCAGACACTTTGATATCTTATTTAACGAAGTCACTACCATAGCCAGTAAGTATGCCTGAGTTTAAGTATTTTACACATGCGCGTCCATGCAAACCTGCGAAAAGCCACTACAGACTAAATCGCATCATAACCACATTTCTCGACCAAAACATACACCACACAAACGGCGGTGTTCGATACCACACAGCACTGACACGAAGTAGGCACCTCTAAGGCTAGCGGAAATTGTGCTATTTAACTCCTTCTCCAGCCGGTCCAACATATATGAGATCCGAACCACCTATCTCTTTTGTGTGAAATTCATAAGTGGGGAGGCCGCTCATAGTTATGGCATCCGCAGATGGGCTCTTTCTCTCAGCGACGATTCGGATAGGTGACTGACTCAATGGGAAAGGAAGAGGGGGTGACGTCGAATCTCAGTGCAATTACCTCAATAAAAACGCGTTTTAGTCTATCATGGTGTGCTAAAAGACGTGACTTGGAAGACTGCCAGCTTAAGGCATAACTCGGTCCTCCACTCAGGACGGACAATCAGACTGAATGTCTCCTTCTTAATGTGGCCTCTATGGTACTCCCCTCCATTTTGGACCAAACCCGTCCCCCGCTTTCATGTTATATGAAATTTTAGTCCTTTGTGTGCCAATTAGGGCATCTGGTGGTACGCTAGTCGCGACTTCAGGCCGCATCAGTCGTCTGCTCCAGATCTCACATCTGGTCTTCTTGACTCTTTCATGACAGCGGACGCATGTGAGAAGGGAAAGAGTGTGCGGTCGATGCAGGACAATGTTGCTATCACCATGAATCAACTCACGCGCAAGTCATCTTCCCTGTGCGCACTCTGCTGTGGAACAGACGGTGGTCATAGTCGATATCGACGGTCGACCTTTTAGTTAACATATCTTTGCGGTAGAGACGACTTGATAATCGCTATTGTCCAAGGTCGCCTCAAAAATTCTTTCGTTATGGTGATTCAGTATGTACATAAAATAATGCTGTTTTAGTCTTCAAACTAGTTCTATTTTGGCGATTTTGGCGAGCTCATTCAGATTTATTAGAATGCCGTGAGGGCTAAAATACTACAGTAGGCGAGCTAACTCATGAAATGCCAACCGAAATTCTGAAATGCGTTTTCGTTTCGAAAAGATTAATTGGGTATGGTTGTAAAACTAGTCAGCCTACAACATAATTCTATAATAATTCACTTACCTCAGGATGCCGGCGTTTCAATGGCCTTCCTTCCGGCTGCATGCAAGAACTAGACTGTAAAAAATGACTACTTATGCAGCATGAATTTGTCTCATTGATTTTCGATGCCCCTAGATGTCCAATTATATTTCATGGAAAACACGAATAAAAATATTCATTCTTTGCTCATTTGGTAGACAATTACGTCTTTTAATCTTAAACTCGAAGTAGGGACATGATTCGGTTTTAAGAAGTTTCTAAATTCAGAACTTTTAAATGGTCGTCCATAAATCATCATGTCTCTGCATTTATCAATGCGGCTTGTAAAGTTAACAAAATGGAGCAAATCCATTGCTAAATTTCATGAGTCCTGTATGCTACTCTTTTATTACTGTAGAGAACTGTGTGGTTTTCCGTACGCGGAAAATATACGGCTTGTAGGTTAGAAATCCTAAACGCAAATGTAACGACAGGCCAGGTTCAAAATTATTCGAGAATTGGAAGTTTTTAAAGCAAATAGTTCCCTTCCTTCGAGTGTTAGATTGGAATAGGACGTCATTTTCTACCGAATGGGCGTGTTTTCCATAAAATATAATTGAATTTTTAAGGGCAGCGAAATTCAATGAAAGACATGCATGCCACACAAGTAGTCATTTTTTGCAATGTAGTTCTTGCACGCAGCCGGAAGGAAGTCCAATGAAACGCCGGCATCCTGAGGTAATTGAATTATTATAGAATTATGTTGTAGGCTAACTAGTTCTACAACCCTACTTAGTTAATCTTTTCGAGACGTAAACGCTTTTCGGCTGACATTTCATGAGTTATCCCATCTGCTGACAACGGTGACAACGACTTAACCATCCTAGTGGACCATACCAGTCGTTGCACGTTGTCCTATCCGGACTTTTTACACGAAACTTACGGTAAAGCATGGTGAATAATCTGCAAGTTCTCTGACTTGAGTCCTGAGACCGTGTTGCCTTTATCTCCATGGGTTAACATTCAAAACAACCGGTTATTTTTTAACACTTACCACATAAGTTACATTCTATTTTAAATCACAAAGATACCATTAAACTCGTATTCAACGTGTATGCCGGATTAAGCAAGAAGACCAGAGCAAAGGCGGGCACCATAGCAATTTACTTATTATTGTGAGCTTGCAAACTTGTGAAAAAGTCTGTTGTCAGAGATGAAGACAATAGCGGGGAGTTGCAGGGGGTATAAGCCTCATCAACGACCGGCGACGGGGTTTGGAGGTGGCTGCGCAGGGCCCTCTACGCCAGCGCCGATCGACATGTCGGTTGACTGAATTTTCATCCACAGCCCAGGTTTCAATCAATTCTGAAATTCTCTTGTTTCTGGAGTGGGTGATTAGCTTGGCAACTGCAAAGTTGAACTCATGACCCGTGTCGAAGATGTGGGCAGCCGCGTACGATGTTTCGTCACCCCCGTTGCACGGCCTGAGCTAGTGTTCCGTCTGACTGGCATGTTTACAAGGGCAGTCTAGGCAAAATTCCAATGGTTGAATAAAAGCGACGATTTGCCGGAAGGCAATGAACAAAATCCAACTTCTCAGTTTTCGCAACAGCCATCCGTCGGCTACATGAAGACGATTTCCGAACAGATTCAGACTTATTAGAGCAATCCCGAGGGAAGATCGCGTGAGGCCCGATATCTCCAAGGGTAGGTTATGCTGAAGACGTTTATAAGCCGATGCCTACGTGCTCGTCCCAGGCGAAAGCACCTCCGAGGATATGGTTCGCTTTGCCGAAAATTGAGGACATTTCTGATGCTAGGGAATCAGGTTTTGAAGCTGAACAATGGCCCAAGCTGATCATGCTCAGTGGGGTAATGGAAATTAAGAAGTGAATAAAATGGGGAGCAATCTGGAAGTATTTTGGCGTATCCCATGCATAAACTGTCCTTGGAATTACTCACGTCAGAGTGCCCACACCTTCGGCACGGGCAATGAATTCGACTTTGCGGCCGCCAAGCCTATCACCCACCCGAGACAAGAAGGGCCGAGAATCGATTGAGGCCCGGACATCGGACGAAAAGTCAGTCAGTATATGTATCGATCTGGCGCCGGCATACGGCTCTCTGCGCTGCCACCTACGGATCTGCGCCAATGACCGCTGGCGGGTTAATATGCGCTAAAATGTTGCTTGCCCAGTTGGTGCTGTCACCTCTGACGATGAACTTCTGCTTGAGGTTTAAAGCTCAGAATAATAGCAAATCGCTCCTGTGCTTGAACTATGTCCTCCTCCTCCTCCT
>CACRXP010000224.1:289437-315308 GCA_902702965.1 Spirometra erinaceieuropaei
CATCATCATCATCATCACCACCACCACCACCACCACCACCACCACCATCATCATCATCATCATCATCATCATCTGCTTCTTCTTCTTCGTCTTCTTCTTCTTCTTGCTCATCCTTTCGTTATGTCACAGGAAAATGACGAATATGTGGATAGTGAGGAACCTTTCAAAGACCGTTTACTGTTCAGGGGCTTTGCGCGCTCGTAAAATCCACTGAAATGGCACATTTCCGATTAACCAACCTTTGCACAAATTAAAAGGCAGCAAGGAGTAGTTACTAATTACAGTAACGTAGGTGTGTTTTGTAGGGATATTTTTTGCAGAATGACTTACTGACTTAATTGCATTGATGACGCATTGCTTACAATTGCCATCCGAGGAAATTCCGTAGAAATGCCTTCCTCATGTCGGGATTAACTGGGCTGTGATTAGGCAGAGAGAATGTCTCTCCTAGTTCGTTTTCACGTTCCAAATAGGGCTGGCATTGTGAAGGAAGTCAGGTAAGATGCTACCAGGAAGTCTCAAAAGCCCTCACTCAAAAGTTAGGAGGAGTCCAGGATGATCAGGAGGTAGGTTTGTGGCCAGACGCAATCTGTTATCCGGAATTTCTGCCTCAAGACGTGCTTCAGGTTAGACGAAACCATCTTCGAACAGGTGAATGACACACCAGTGGGTTCACCGATTCCTGGAACAATGCAGGAGGCGGCCCTGAACCGGTTCGATTCGCTGGTCTTCCAACACTACAGGCTGAAATTCGGGGCTCAGCATGTGGTCTACACCTTCGTCGTCGTTGAAAGGGGCCAGGTGATAACATTCACCGAACGTCTCCACGATGGAGCAAGTGGAAAACAACCAGCTCGGCATCCTTGGTATTCCCGTCGGCCGCGAAGATTGTGGTGGCCTAAAATCTAAATTGTTCGCGAAAACTACTAATTAGGCGCACGTACGGGGCTTCAACAGCAACCACCCAATGGGTCACACGGAGTCGCACAAAGGGGCCATACTAGCGTGTGGAGGCGCAGTAAAATAAATCGGAAGACATGACTGCTAAATTGCAATATTTTTAAGGGGTGTCTGGAGCGAATGACTTCCTCAACAACTGCATGAGCTGCAAACGTGACAAAAGATCAAATCCAACGGGTCTCACATTTTGGCGAGCGCTTCTATACGCCTTCTCACACAATTCGGACTTGAAGTTGCACGCAGACTGGCGACATCCATCAGGCATCAAGTCCTGAGGCCACGGCAGGAAATCCCATAAGTCATTTTTTTGCCTCTGATGCAGTTTTCGGCAAAGCAGCTACCTCGGAGAAAGTGGGAGATAATTCCGGAGATGGGTGGGTGAACTTGAAGCATTGAGGAGGAGTGGCTCTAGCTCTCAGATTGCGTCTCCTTCGACGGGGCCTGACCACACGTTCCAGTATGACGAGGCTAAAATCCTCATAATAGTTGACAACCGTGTGAGCCGCGAGCTGCCTGAGTCATGGTTCTGCGGCCCTCATTAAATTAACAAGGGCGATAACCTCCCGACCTCATATTCCGCGCTGAAACTTTGCCTAGGTAACGTAGCGGTAACTGATGTTGACACTCAAGTCTGTCTTCCCGGATATGCAATTTACGGCTGAGGAGAAAGAAAACAACCAACAGGCCTTCGTTTATACCCCCATCTACCGAAAAGATTGCCGTGGCTCAAAATCTAAAGTGTTCAAAAACGACCAATACGATGCAAGTGCTGAACTCCAGCAACAACCACCCAATTAGCCACAAAAGCGGACACGTAAGGGCGTTATACTGGCGGGTTGAGACGCACCTCAATGAGCCGGACTGCTGAATTACAATATCTTTGAAGTGTGCCTTAGGCAAATGGTTATTCGCGCAACTTCGCCAGCCGGTGTATGCACAAACGAGATGAGAGACCCAGTCCAACCTGCCTCAAATTTTAGCAAGTGCTCCCCTGCGTGATGGGCCGTCAGTCGCCTTCTCACGCCATTCTGATTTGGAGTTGCACGAAGACCGGAAGCGACCATCATGAGGCCAAACTATACACTCCCATGACAAGAAGCGTCTGGAGTCGTTTGCTGGATCTGGTGCCGTTTCGGACATAGCAATTGCGTCGGGAAGACCGGGAGATTACTCCGGACGCAAGTGGTCGGACTTACAGCAACAGTCATGAAGCTCTCACACTGCGGCTCATTCGAATAGACTCGGCCACACCTTTAGGTTTGACGAAGCCAAAATTCTCTTAAGGGGGGACAACGGGGATTGGACCTTGGCAATTAACGACTAGGGGCAGATTAAAAAGCCATCATCGCATGGAATATGATACATCCAGCAATGAAGGCGAGTGCTGCCATTTATGCTAAACACGTGTCTACGTAACAGCTGAGTCTCACAAGTAGTGCGCGCTTTGTGTCTCCACTATCCTTATCCGCTCCTGTCTCTGATGATGGGTCCAAGCGAGAATCCAAATCATCAAACCAATAAACTTCCTGTTTCAGCGATCACAGTCTATTCTTTTGAATTGGTTCTTTAACCTCGTCTGTTCACTTCGACCGGTGTTCATCGCGTCGCTCTGCTATCTGGCAGGCGGCCTACGTGAGAATGAAGGCAGGAAGTGAGTAACTGTCCAACTTCTTCTTCCCTGGCGGCCAAACATGGAGGTGCTCAGTAAACAGCTAGACCACCTGCGACCAACGTACTGAATAACTTTCATTGTGGTAGCCCAGTATATCTTGGAGGAAGGCCTAATTTTCAAAATATCTGTTGCCGCGACTGAGACATTGAACCAGTCCTTCGTAAAGCCAATTAACGACCGCTTTCTATGATATATATCTGTTAAAAGTATTCTACCGTACTCCCGACGTAGATACCTGTTAAAAGCCCAGACACGTGTTTCGCCGATATTCTGCAGCTGCGTGTCCGAGCTGCGAGGGTTTCGGCTCTTCAGTGGTACCCCCAGCGTTCTCTAGCGGTTTCTGGTATACGAACTCAAGAGAATAATCAGGTGAATAATTTTATAAATTACTTGGTGCAGGATTTAGAATTGAATCTCCGGGACATGACTTTTTAGGGTCAGAACCGAAAACTCAATGAACATTCGAGTCGAAGGTAATCAACTACTGTGGAAAAACCACGTAATGCCCATTCTACAATAAGTAGTACTACGAGTTATATGAGATCCATATTATACCGTACTCCCGACATAGATACTTGCTAAAAGCCCAGACACGTGTCCCGGAGATTCAACTCCTAGTCCTGCGCCTAGTAATTTCTGAAATTATTTACTTGGTTATTCTTTGGAGTTCATATACCAGAAACCGCTAGAGAACGCTCGGGGTCCCACTGAAGAGCCGAACCCCTCGCAGCTGTGACACGCAGCAGCAGAATATCGGCGAAACACGTGTCTGTGCTTTTAGCAGGTATCTATGTCGGGAGTACGGTATAATACCTTTACTGCATGGATTTCATACTACTCGTAGTACTACTTGTTTGTAGAATGGGCATTACGTGGTTATTCCACAGTAGTTGATTGTCTTTGACTCGAACGCTCATTGAAATTCAGGGTCTGACCCTAAAAAGTCATGTCCCGGAGATTTAACTCCAAGTCCTGCACTGAGTAATTTCTGAGATTAGTCACTCGATATATATATATATATGTATCAACATGAGTAAAGATTCGAGGTCCTGATAAATTATCCCGTTCATCATCCTCAAAAGAAGACGAAGAAGAAAAAGGGGCGATTGCATGGACCACAGTGTATTGGTGCTGACGTTTCGGAAACTTCCTCGTTTCCATCATCAGAGTGGTGGGGTGTCTGTTCCTGCCTGCTCGAAGTTGTTCTGCCTCGCCGCCTGTCTTGTGTTATAAGCATGCCTGACGCACGAACTCTGAACTACCTTCTGGCTGGGGATTGGCTTTGGTTCCTCCGCGGGCGGCCAATGACGCGCTCCTGTGACCTCTGCCCCCTGACCGGATGTCGTAATCGCTGCCAATCCTGTGTGCCCATGGGCCCTCACCTCATAATCGGATGGACCGATCAGTTGCCGTTGCATGTGCGAATCACGCTCGGCTGTCTGGGCGCGCCGGTGGGGCGATGTCTCGCGTTCGTCGTGTGACCTCCGGCTGGCTCCTTCCCCCTGCTGTGAAGGTGACAACTGTTGGAGGAGCCTGTGATGACCGACCTTTGCCAGCGAACAATGGCCGAATTCAAGAAGAAGATGATCAGAGTTTTGATTCAAGACTGCCACTCTCGCATCAGTAAGTACCGACGAGAGATAGAACAGCACTTCTCCACCTGCCAGTCGATATTTACTGAACACGAGATGAAAGTCCTGGAAGCGACCGTACTCAGTAGTGCACATTGCCACCGCAGGTTGCGCGACAGCCAATTGCTAAAGAAGTTCGAAAGAATAAGTCCACCAACGCGGCCCCTTACTGATAGTGTCCTGGTTCACAACTTCTCCTCTCGTCATCTCACGCAGCAACAGCTGGCGGTTTTGTCCTATGACACTAAATTCAACACGAGAGATGCTCGACCAGAACACTTCATCGCATCCTTCGAGTCAGCGCTCCAGAAGTGTGAGGCAAACGAAGAGTGCAAAAATTCCATGCGGCAACAAGTGTCAACCCTTCTCCTCCGGCACAAACCTCAGAGGGCGATTTCCGAAACTGAAGACCAAGAGCTTCTGAGAATTCGGAAGATGAGGGATATTGTCACCCTGCCCGCCGACAAGGGACGCTCGACTGTTGTCATGGATAAGACTGATTACACGACGAAGCTGCAAAGTCTGTTGGAGGACGAAGGTGCTTATGAGCTTTCGGAGACTGGAGAGTTCAAGAAGCACGTGAATAGCGTAAACAGGGCAATAGATAAGTTGAGGAAGGCAGGAACCCTCAAAAGAAATGAGGCATTGGCGGCAAAAGCCACAGATGCCGCCATGGCGCGTTTCTACGGCCTGCCAAAAGTGCACAAGCCAGGAGTCCCCCTACACCCCATAGTCTCCCTACGCGGCACCCCGACCTTTGGACTCTCAAAATGGCTTTACCAACGGTTTCGTTTCCTCACCGAGGGCTCGGAATGGACGGTGAAGTCGGCTGAAGAATTCCTGAAAAGCATCAGAAACCTAGAAATAGAACCAGATGAGATGATGGTATCGTTTGACGTGGTCTCATTATTCACGTCCATTCCAACCGCCCTCGCCATCAGCACAATTGACGAGCTTCTTCAGGAAAAGTATGATGACGTTGACCAACAACTTAAGCGAACGCACATCACTGAACTCCTGGAATTGTGCCTCAGGATTTTCTTCTCTTTTGGCGACCGGGTTTACGAGCAGAAGAAGGGAACACCGATGGGATCCCCCCTGTCTGGGTTGATCGCTGAGGCCGTTTTGCAGAGGCTAGAACGACTAGTCTTCCGTTCGTACTCCCCAAAATTCTGGGCCAGATATGTCGACGACACATTTGTCGTAATCAAGAGGAACGACGTTCAGAACTTCAAGGTCTTACTGAACTCAATATTCCCCGACATCCAATCTACAATGGAAGAGGAGAATAACAACCAATTGCCTTTCCTCGACGTGAATGTTGCAAGGACGGTTAGTGGGAGGATAAGAACTACGGTATACCGTAAGGCGACGAATACCAGACGCATCCTCCAATTCCGAAGTAACCACCCTATTGGTCACAAGCGAAGTTGTGTGAGAACTCTCTTCCAACGAGTTCAAACACACTGTAGCGACGACGACGGGAAAAAGGAGGAGACAAAATATCTACATGCCTTATTCACAGCCAATGGTTACCCACGATCCTTCATACGTGAGTGCCGACGAAAAACTACCCGTCAGCGATCAGACGGTGAGAAGCCGAAGTTTTGGCTGGCGATCCCCTACGTGAAGAATGTTTCCGAGGCGACAGCTAGAATCCTAAACCCTTTTGGGATTGGGGTGGCCCATAAACCGGAATCCACCATCAGACAGCAGATAATGAGACCCAAAGACCCGCTACCGGCAACGGAACAATCAGCAGTGGTCTACAGCATACCGTGCCAAAATTGCAATGCACGGTATGTTGGTGAAACGGGGAAACGCCTCTGCACAAGACTGCATGAGCACCAGCTTGCAGTCAACCGCGAGGATAAACTGTCACTGGTATATGGCCACATGCAACAGGAGAAACATAGTTTCGCCTTTGGGGAAGCAAGCGTCCTCAGTCGAGCCCATGACAAGATGGCTAGGCTGGTGCTCGAAAGCTGGTCCTCAGTTGGCACAATCAACAGGGCTATTGATCTTCATCCGGCCTACCAGGCGCTGCGTACAAGACTCCAGTCAGTCCAGACGGGGCCGACAGTACTGGCGAGCGAGTCGCGGCTCCTCCAACAGTTGTCACCTTCACAGCAGGGGGAAGGAGCCAGCCGGAGGTCACACGACGAACGCGAGACATCGCCCCACCGGCGCGCCCAGACAGCCGAGCGTGATTCGCACATGCAACGGCAACTGATCGGTCCATCCGATTATGAGGTGAGGGCCCATGGGCACACAGGATTGGCAGCGATTACGACATCCGGTCAGGGGGCAGAGGTCACAGGAGCGCGTCATTGGCCGCCCGCGGAGGAACCAAAGCCAATCCCCAGCCAGAAGGTAGTTCAGAGTTCGTGCGTCAGGCATGCTTATAACACAAGACAGGCGGCGAGGCAGAACAACTTCGAGCAGGCAGGAACAGACACCCCACCACTCTGATGATGGAAACGAGGAAGTTTCCGAAACGTCAGCACCAATACACTGTGGTCCATGCAATCGCCCCTTTTTCTTCTTCGTCTTCTTTTGAGGATGATGAACGGGATATATATGTATATATGTGGTAGGGTGCGCTCACCGATCGTTCATACGGAACTCACTCGTTCCGTTGTGCCTTAAGGGCTCTCTCTCGAGCCCAACCAGCAGCCGCACAGCGGCGCATGATATATAGGCAGAATGGTATTATCGACAAAGAGCGCCCCCTACCACTGTATATTCCCGATCGAAAACAGACAGAGCAACGGGCTCATGGCCCGGTGGGTAGAGGCGTGGACTTCTAAACCAACAGGTTGCGAGTTCGAGGCTCGGGTGTTTCACACTTCGGGCTTGGGTATGGCTGGCTGACGACGGCTATTAAGCCAGAAATGGCCATTCCAGTCTCCCGTGTCTTTGTCGGTAATACCATTCTGCCCATGTATATATGTATACATTTGGTGAGGCATTGATAAACTTTGCTTCGATAAAGTGTTTATGACCCACCTGGTAGACCCCAGTGGTGGACCAAGTGCGCCAGGTGTGTCTGCGCGGATGTTTGTGTCGCTGGTTCCAGCTGCTGGTTAGGTTTATGACTGGCTGAACGAAGGCAAAATAAGTCCGAAGCGGTACTGTATCAATCTACTCGCGTTCTCTGTCGTCGCCCTCGCTGCTATTATGACTAGGCCGACTTCGGCCTGGTAACTGGTCGCCTGTTCGTGTCCTTCGCCACACATACGGAGCTTGTTTGCTGCCGGACGCCAATAGATCGGCGTGCGCCCATTCCTGATTGATTATAAATGCTGATAGGAGGAATTTGTAAGAGCACCAAAAATCAATGAACAGATGCATACTACTTAAGCAGCCACCTTTATTAACTGCAGATATTGTAGGTGGTCAGACGTCTTTCTGTTTCCAAAGGCCGATTATCCCGTAGCGTTCCACTTAGTCAGTCTGAACACCTTGTGTAAGTGCTATTGTTACACGCCAAGGGGCTGAGGAACTCCGGCCTAGACGAAAAGACAATCAACATGACGTGTTTTTGTCCGTCTCAGTGAAGACTTCGACGCATGTGCCTCCCGAAAATTTGCAATGGTCTTCGGTCACCCTGACGGGTCTCCAGAAGTAGATGTGATAGTTAGGGCCGAGGACACGACTTAACAACCACAGCAACCTGCTGCTTCCATCGGTTTGTGTGAGCAAGCTCAAGGCCAGGGCGTGTGTTGTTGCATTGCCTGCGGCAAGGACGGCTGTGGTCGTCTGGACGCGTGTGTGCGCCCACACTGCAGTTGGCCAGGCCGCAAGGTCAGCGCGGCCGGGGACGCTCGCAGTGTGCGGCGAACGACCTTGAGGCAGCAGGGTGCTGGAGAAAAACGGCTAGCGGTGTGGTTATGGTGGCTGTCGGCTACACACCGATCTCTCTTTGATCGTGAAGCCTGCTGCGGTATGTTTAAAGCCAGTGGAAAACTGTCTACACATACAGTATGTGACCCAGTCCATGAAAAGTGCGTAAATTTGCCAAATAGTCTTCATTACTTTCGGAAACCAGCTCGAAAGCATCGATGGAAGCACTCAAATACAACTGAACGACTTCCATTCAAACACGAGAGAAGAGCTGAAAGTACCATAACATTTTTTTGGATGGAATTTTTTAGGACAGCCCAGATGCAGGAAACGGGAAAAGTTAATGTCGACTATGTTAACTGAATTTATAGACGCATACAACGCATGTACAGTCAGTAACCGATCGCATAAAATGCGTTCTCGATTGGGAAGTGTGGTTGTAATACTGATTACCCTGGGTCATAATTCCATGATATTTTAGACACTTTAGGACGTTGACGTTCGAATGCACACCTTATCGACTTCCTGCAAAAAACCATACTCAGTAAAAAGGACTACTTACGTAGTACGCATTTTCCGTCAAGTTGCGGCGCACTTTTCAATTCCAATGTATTTCCCGGAAAACTTAATGCAAAATATACTTTGTTGGATTCATATGATAGCAAATTAGGCCCTCTTCAAATCTTTTATTCGGAGAAGGTGTATATTTCGGTCTTTAAAGTTTTTAAATTTCCGGATAATTCCAAGCCCCATTCGCATTATACTTGAGTTCCGGGTTTCCAGTCTAGATGCTCTATGCGTTACTTTTAAGCATAATCATTAATTCCTCTACACCATTAAAAGGACATCATACAGGGCTCGTAAAATTGTGAAATTAATGTGCACTATGTTGTGTACTTCACGAGAGACGTTGCGAAGTGCATTAATGCGATGCTATTTGGACGAACAACACACATTCTTAAGAAGTCTCGCGATTTGAAACTTCTGAAAACGGAAAGATACACTGCCCTCAGGCATAAAGTTAGAAGTATTTTTCTGCAATTGAGTGCGCGAAAGGATATTTTGGATTAGGTTTTTCATAACATACATCCACAGTTAAAATGAAATCGAAAATCAGCGGAAAACATTCGTGCTGCTCAAGTAGTCGCCCTTTTTGCTGAGTGTGGGTTTTGTAGGCTGTCGAAAAGAAGAGCATTCGACAGCCACCATCTTGCCGTGTTTGAATTATTATGGGGTTATGATGCAAGATTTCGAGTCGCATAAACCCACTTAAGTAATCCTTCCTAATCGAAAACTCACTTTAGAATTCCAGTTAGCATTTCGTGGGATCGGCCGCCGACTGTGCGTGCAAGACCATTTTAACTAATCCCAGGGCAAAATGCCCACCAGGCATTGTTGTAGTTGGCGGTCCGGCAATCAGACAGTTGCTTGATTTTTGACGAAGTTTTCTAAAACAATTTCCAAGAATGCGGGTTAACGCCTTCGCTTTGTTCGAGGTTTGTCTGAGCAAGACGAGGATAATCGTTTGGCTTCCTGAGTAGCGACGTTGTAGTAGAGGAAGTTCCATAAGATTTGCGAGGCAGTGATCAAAGAATGAAATATAATTAGGAGATGCATGCAACTAGTCCATGTGTGGGGAGGAGTCTTTTCCGCAACACTACTTTATGTTTAATGGCGATGGCGTAATCAGCCAAGTCTCCCAACCTTCTTGAACCGTCTGTGAACATTTGCAGTTTTAGATGCCCTTAACCGAAGAGACGTTTTTATGGCTTGGCGTCCTAAAAACCTTTAAAACATGCGGCAGTTTCAAAAGCTGTTACTCTTGTAGTGGTTTCTCCGATGTCTTTTTTCTGCAGGTGACTGCTTGGGCCATGTTTGTTGGGTCATCTAAATATGAAATCCGATCACCGAAAGGATGAACAGCCACGACGGAGGTCTGCGATGAATGTGCGCCCTATCAATGATTTCTCCGGTCAACAGGGCTTTTTGATAGTTCCCAAAACGAGCACAGTTATGGTGCTCTTATGTGTACCATGCAGTGGCAGTGCCTAGATGCGGCCGCGCCGTCCACCTGCGCCCTCTCCCGCCTCCGGTCTTCTTGTCCTGATCATGGCACCGGGCTCCACTGGGGGAAGGAGGAGAGTTCGGTAGATGCCGCGCAAGTCTACTTTCGCCACGAACGAATTCGCGCCGAAGTCATACAGTAGGTGGGCTAACTCATGAAATGTCAATTGAGTTCTATAATAGAATTATATAATATTTCAGTTACATCATATACTATTTCAGTTCTGTAATATAAAATTCTATATATAGTAAAATTCTATAATATTTCAGTTACCTCAGGATGCCGGCTTTCGAACAAACCTTCTTCCGGCTGCATACAAAAACTACGCTCTGTAAAATTGACTACTTAAAAAGCATGAAATTTTCTCATTAATTTTCGATGCCCCTTAATGTCCAAATATATTTTATGGAAAACATGCATAAATATTCACTCTTTTGCTCATTCGGTGGAAAATTACTTCTTTTTCTAATTTTATACTCAAAGGAGGGACATAATTCGGTTTTTAAAAAGGTTTCTTATCGTGGGACTTTTAAATACCGTAAAATGGCCCTTCATAAATCGCCATGTCTCTGCATTAATCAATTTGGCTTGTAAAGTTATCAATATGGATCAAATCCACTGCTTAATTTTATGAACTCTATATGGTTCCCTTTAATTACCATAGAGAAATGTGTGGTTTTCCGTACGCGGAAAATATACGGCTTATAGTTTGGAAATCCTGAATCCAAGCTTGACGTTGGAGCGGGTTCAAAATTATTCGGGAATTGGAAAACATTTTTAAAACCGAATTATACCCTTCCTTCGAGTATAAGATTGGAAGAAGGCGTAATTCTCTACCGAATGAGCAAAAGAATGAATTTTTATGCATGTTTTCCATTAAATATAATTAACTATCTAAGCGCATCGAAGATCAATGAGAAAAAAGCATGCTACGTAAGCAGTCATTTTTTACAAAGTATAGTTTTTTCCTGCAGCCGAAAGGACGTTTATTGGAAATCCGGCATCCTGAGGCAACTGAAATATTATAGAATTATGCTGCAGGCGGCCTAGTCTTACAACCCTATTTGATTAATCTTTTTGAAACGAAAACGCATTTCGGAATATCGGTTGACATTTAGTGAGTTAGCCCACCTACTGTAGATCCCGTTCCCACCCTGCTGTGGAGCACATTGCGGACATGTGGCGGTAAAGGCTGCAAGACCAACTGTAACCCCACACAATACTATCGTTCCATCTAACACCAAATGTCAAGGAGCTGTGAGAACACGTTTATTCTGTACGCAGGACAGGTTGTCGTGAGTGAGCTTTTAGCTTGTGTCAGAGCAAATCGTCCGTTCAGAATGGGGTTAGTCGCGGAGTGGAGTGGTGTTGACGCGGGTCGAACCCACGCTCACCAGTGTGAGTAAGGGCATAACTGAGTGCTGGTCAGTTAATTGATTGTTACGTAAGCTGAGTGTGGAGCGCGTGTTCGGGACTGATGACAGGTCAAGGGGATAAGTCACTCCGGGAAATGAGGAGACGGTGTGGCTGTCACAGACATCGTTGGCAACGATGGCAGAACTGGCTGTGCTATTTGGGTTTGTTGAATTGATTGTAGACTGAGAAAGTTGTCTGCCAGGATGGAATTCATTTTAAGCCTCCTTTAAGAGGGGGAGACAGGCAAAATTCGGGCGCAATGCGACCTTTCTCAATATCTTCCACGTTTTCCACGCTAAAACCTCACGTTTTTATGCGTTCTGTTGTAAACGAACAATAATGTAAACAAGGAAAATTGAAATAAATCACACCTGAGAACGGAAACTTTGAAAAATCAGCTGAAGGCAGTATGAGAAATTGCATCATTTTCAAGAAAAGAGGAGGGAATTTGGCTCTGAAAATTCTGTTTGGCAAGTCTATGGCGCGTTGCGTCATAAAACCCAGCAGTAAACTTGTTTGACAGTAGTTTTTGCCACACCAAGAATCACTTGGCGTAAACAAAGGCATTTTAGGCACCCGTGACATATTGCCAATTTTCAGGTCGCGCAACAAAGATGTTCAGACGTCTTTAATCTGGACATGATTACGAGCGAATACGGAAATCAGTAGCGGACGGGTTGTAGCTGGAGTCTATTTTTGATGTTAGTAAGGTCACTCTGTTGCCAAGAAATAAGCACGACAGACCAAAACGGTTCACAGCTAGGGAAGCTGGTGATTTTATTCTTCATACACCAAAGAGTGTAATTATATGCCCATTGAATCTACTCACAGGAGAAGTCTGCTGATGTCCTCTGTGAAAACAACTAGGAAAAGGACAGAGGAATATCATAATTTTTCGCGACAATGCTCCTGTTAATCGCTCTAACGAAGTGTGAAGTTGATAAAGCTTTGAGCCATGATCTGAATTTTTAGGCAACAGTCAGCCTCACTATACAAGCCCTCTAACCGGTCTTTATTCTATTCCAGCAGTCCTGATCTTAATCAAAAGAAGGTGTCAAGAAGCAAAGAAGAATCCTTTAATGCGAGAAAAAGTATATTTTGTACTGGAAAACCACACTGAACAGTTTACCACGGACAACCTTGCTACCTCCACGTCTGAGAGGCTTTTTACTGTGTCTAATGCGGATGGACAGTTAATAAAGTGCTAGTTTTTGTATTTGTTAATATTTTTCCTTATTTTCTCCTTCTGATTCCACCCCTTTCTTCCGCGCCCAGACAGTTAGGTTTGTTAAAGTGATTTGTGATATATCGACTTCCAAGATTGTTGGGTTGAGCGAAAAATATTGTTCAAATTGATAAATATTAATTTATAAACCAAACTACACCTTTTTAAGAGCGGCCATTTCTTCAGTAGCATAGACGGGATCTGCGTTTTGGGGATTTTCTTGTGAAACTCATAACACTTCATGAGTTTGTACATTTGGCTATCTCACGAAATACCAACCGAATTTCTGATATGCCGTAATATTGACTATCGCGCAGTATAATTGCAAGATGTTTGAAGCACGCCAGGATGTCGGGCTTTGAATGAACTTCTTTGTTACCGCCTCAAAAACCGCAGTCTACGAAGATGACTGCTTAAATAGCATACCATTTTCAGTTCATTTTAGATACCCTTAAAAATCTTTATATATTTTACGGAAGACGCATTGAACAATGTTTCTTTTATTCGCTTAGTAGGAAGAATAAAGTGTTCAAATTTTACACTTAAAGGTTATCTTTGCGCCTTAAAAGTTCGTGTGTAAGAGATTCTTTACCACACTGAAATATTCATTCATGTAGCATTGTATCCGCTGATTCAATAATTCCGCTTATAAAGAATACATCATGACTCACAGCACTTGCGAAGACAGGTGGTCCTTTTTGCACAGAAAGTATGCGACAAGTAGTTCGGAACCTTAAACGCAAGCGCAACTGCTGGTTGGGTCCAAAAGTATTCGGGAATTTTACAGCTAGAAGCCCATACACACGCCGATATTCTGCCGCCGCCGCCGCCTGACACAGATGCGAGGGGTTCGGCACATCAGTGGGCCTCCCAGCATTCCCCGTGCGCTTTCTGTGGATACTCCAGTTTAGAAGTTTTTGTCTTTTAATTTCTTCAGATATTAACTGCTAGCTTAGAGTAGGTCAGTTTATACCAGGCTCTATAGGCACAGACTGAAATTTGATGCATGAATATTTGGGCCGGAGTTGATAAGACACAGTGAAATGACCGCGTAATATTCATCAGCTGCTGACAGGCGGTTTCTTAAAACCCAAAGATATCCTTTTCCTACATATAAACTTTGAAGCAAACGTAAGTTTTTGTGAGTTTCCCCCCAAGACTGAGTTAAATTTTTGGGAGAAAATCGAGCGATTTGAGTAGACATTTTTGTCGAAGGAAGTTTTTTGCAGATGGCCAAAAAGAAGCTCATTCGAAAATCGGCATTCCGGTGTGACTGAAAGCTCTTGGGTTATATTGTGCGATGATCAATATTACAACTTCATCCAAATCGAAAAGACGTATCTGCATTTCAGTTAACATTTCGTGAGATAGGCCAGGTTCTGTATCGCATTATTTCTTTAACGATTGACAAGGTACCTATTCCTCTTCTAAATTACTTATTAGCTGAAACCAAACTATATGAAACAACTTTCAGCATATATTCAGTAGTTCAAACGGCCTGTTCTGCTCCCCTTGAGTAACTCAGAAAGAAAAATACAAAGTCCCACAATTTCAAAGCGTGTTTAAGCAAACCTGTCTCACTCTATTTGATGACTGACGGAGAAACACGCAAATACTGAGACGTGGACTACGGTGCTTATAAGTGTAGAAAACCGCTCTAATTTGAACAGAAGTTTATGCTGTAATGGCATAATGAAGGAACTTATTCTAGGTGAGAAAAAGGCCTTTCGAGTAAAATATTATGACAGTATGTAAAACCCACAATTTCCGAGTTTGCATTGGTCCACTCCCGTCCATAGGAGGGGGCAATAGCAGACAGCTATAATACGATGACTGACATCGTTGTTCAACTTTCTACTGTGTCAAGGTCATTCATCTCACCGGCCAGCGTTTTTAGACGCACAGTCCGACGGACCGGGATGTGTGGGCCAATGCGCGCATACAGACGGTCGCAGCCGCCCAATGTCCCACATGGACATGTCAGTCGTCGGTCAAAGCAAGACCGACACACCGCTTGGACACAAAGACACTTGAATCTGTTCGCACAAACATGTAAATGCAGCCGACACCCCTGTCTCACAATTCAACTCCGTACGCGCACACGGACCTCCCATGTTGGTCTTACCCCCATTACTCGTGGCCTTGCCTGCTAATTGCGGCGGTCGAAGTACACCCACTCCTTAGACGCCACAAAAGCTTTCAACAGGTGGCCCCGTTCTCAGAAATAAAATGACGGGGATACTTTACTTGTGGGACTGTTTCTGGACGGCGATCTGCGGATCGAAAGTGCCAACTGCACTGTGGGAATTTGTGACATCGCTAGTCGACTGTGTTATAAACAGAGACTGGGGCAGTCGGTTTAATGTATTGGTTTCGTGAAAGATCCCACTCGACACTGACCAGTTCTGCGTCGATCTTTTATAGCAAATAGCAATCAGTCCCATGTGTCGCGCAGATCTTTCAAAGGTGCGATGGGTCAACAAACTGGAAGATTCCCAGATCACAATTGGGGTAAGATAAAATGGGTTGGACAGGCTTTATGCTAGGGAGCGTACACTCAGCACAGTAGACGGTGGCAACAAGCTGTCTCCTCGGGCGAGTGTCAGCAGTTGAGGTTCTCGGTCCCCCCAGGCCGTGTCTGCGCCTTCCGCTCTCCCATACAGCCAATCGGCACAGGATACAGCGTCGATTAGCCTCAAATCCTCGCCAAGCCAGTGACATATCATACACAGCTCCGGTAACGAATTTACAGGGAACGTGAGGCGGTCAGAATGTCAGCAAGTGTAAGCGGCCGCAGATTTACAACGCGGTTTCGTGGGAGCCCTGCACACCTCTCTCTCTTCACCGTATTTGGTCCCTCTTCTCCAATTCTCGTAGTCTGAGACGATGCTTTGCGAACCAGAGTTATACTATCTGTCGGGAGTTGGCGAGCAGTTAACAGCAGTCAAACACGTAATCTGCAAAATCATAAAAACATTGCAATCGTGCCACTGTGCTCCGCAATGAAACTTCAGTATCATTTTGGACAAAGGCGGAAACATAGGAGGATGTACACGACCATAAACGAACAGCGCGATATGTTATTGCTTGAAAACAATCCAACGTACTTCCGGTTTGGCCCGGGTAAGTTTCCAGAAAACGTACCATCGTTGACATCGCATACATCGTTGACAAGTCGTAATAAAAGTTTAATAGTCATCCCCAACGTCCATGGAAATATCTACCGGAGAGGCGACTTCGCCTCTATGTAACAATTCTCGGAGGCTGACTACCAAAACATAGAAAATAGGATAGAATTTTCAAAAATCCCTAGAATAGTGAGTTTTCTACTTCATTTTCAAGGATATGCACGCACAAAGTACGTCCCGGAATAAACCAAAACCTGTCCACATAAAATCCGCATCTACGATTCCTTCCCGTAAGTAGGTGCGCCAGATAAACATGCAGGCTTTATATACGTCATTTATTACCATATACACGCCAGGGTATACACGTGAAAGATGGGCATCCCAAGCAACACAATTCGCAGAAAACGAACAAACTTTATTTCGTAAATTTTCGAGTCTAGTTCCAAAGCTCGTAGTCAAACGTGTAGCTAGTGTGAAAAAACACTTAGAATTTAAACATGCCCCAAAATAGATATTGCTTTGTCAGGCCAGATTGGAAAATTTACGAAATAAAGTTTGTACATTTTCCCAAAGGACTCATTTTTCTTCGAACGTATATATATGAATTATGACAGTGGGCGCTCGCCGATCAGGTTACGAAACATGCACGTTCCGTAGTGCCTTGGGGCTCATACTAGAACCCTCGCAGGCAGTCGCACAGCGACTAGTAGTAGACATAGATGAGATGGAGCCGACAAAGACAAGGGAGACCGGAATGGCCATTTCTGGCTTATTTTCCGTCATCAACCAATCAAACCCAACCCCAAGTGTGGATCACTTGAGATTCGAACCCGGGATCTTTGGTCATGGAGTTTGACGCTCTACCATTGTGCGACTGCCTGCGAGGGAATATCAACGGAACGTGCATGTTCCGTAACCTGATCGGCGAGCGCCCACTGTCATAAATGATATTCCCGATCACAACCGACAGAACAACGGGCCCGTGGCTCAATGGTAGAGCGTCAAACTCCATGACCAAAGATCCCGGGTTCGAACCTCAAGTAATCCACACTTGGGGTTGGGTATGACTGGCTGATGACGGCTAATGTGCCAGAAATGGCCATTCCGGTCTCCCTTGTCTTTGTCGGCTCCAGCTAATCTGTATATATATGAATTGAAAAACGGGCATCCTAAGAAATTTAACTATGAAGATGGAATTCTCTAAAAAACTAAATTTTTCGAAACTGGTTCGCCGATCGTCTTCAGACTACGGGTGTGCAAAAACAATTAACTTCTAAACTTAGTCTAAAAAAGCTTCCATGATTAGTTACTGTCTGTGCCAATACGTGTTAATTTTAATCTGCTGCCTCCTCGGGATTAGTTGGGTTAGTTTGAATTTGTCCGTAACGATTTTTATGTGACATCTTGATCGATACTCCGGTTGATGCAGGCCTCTTCTGAGTGCATTATTTCCAGGAATTCGCGGCTTTCCTGTTTGGGCAGGTACCAAATATTCGAGTGTTTTCCCATGCAAATGGGTGCCCAGTGTACGGTGTGGGCATGACCATCTGGCATAGATGGTCGCGTCTCTTTACCGCTTACTGATGTTCATGCATATGGGTTGAGACAGATTCCCAAGTATGATCATAATAGACAGCGTCACAACTGAAGTATGAGATTTTGTGGACAACACCTTTCCTTTCGAGATAGCCAACCCTGTCCTTAGGGTGTTCGAGCTGTGTGCGAGAGAAAGATGCCCGTTGGTGTGCTACGAGAAGGTGACAGATTGCAATTAACAGGCATTGGCACAGATTCTGACTAATCACGGAGTCCTTTGTTAAACCCAGTTTAGAAGTTAATATTTTTTGCACACACATGGTCTGAAGACGAGCTGGAAAACCAGTCTCGATAATTTGCACAATACAATTTACAGTTTCTCAAAGGATTCCAGCTTCCAAATACATATATATATATATATATATATATATATGATAGTGGGTACCATCTCATATATATATCGGAGGTGAGGAATGACAATGATCGCGAGTAAATTGATACAGCCCTATTCCGGGCCTGTTTTGCCTTCATTCAGCCGATCATAACCTTGACCAGCAACTGGAACCAGAAACACGAACTTGAGCAGGTACACGGCGCAGATGGTTCACCACTGGGGTCTACTAGATGGCTCATAAGCAATTCAGCAAACCGAAATCCCCCAGTGCCTCGTCACCTGCTAACAGATCGGTGTGAGCCTATTCCTGTTTTAATACACACACATATCGGTTCGAATTTGACGGCGCCCAAGTGCTCGGCCGAGCGAAAAACAGACTGGAGTGAGAAATAGTCGGGGCCCGGCAAACAGACACCAACTCCATCAGCCGCAGCGTCGACCTACCGGCACCATACGAGGCTGACAAACACCACTTACGCACCAGAGGAGGCCCAATGAGGATAGTAATTGATGGTGCTATCAGGGGCGAGCGAGAGGGACCTACTTAAACCGCGCAGTTATCATATTTCGTATCTCCGATGATACGTTCGAGTATGAGTGTGGAACGTCAGATGAATAAATCATCATCCCCAGAGCTCGCCCTATCATCTTCTTCAATCTCAACACCTGGGATCAGCATTTTCGCCTATATCCACGTATATATATGTTCACTCAAAAATGAGCGCCTGCTGTTCCATCGGCTTCTCAAGGCAAATAAGCCACTAGTTTACCTCGGTAATGAACCAGCTGGGCTATCTCTGTGTGCGCGTGTTTGTACCTCTGATCTCAGTTGGTGGTCAGGCTTATGACTGGTTGAATGAAGGCAACCAAACCCGAAACATTTCTGTATCAATATTCTCCTCCAGACGCTGTCATTTCCCCTCTGATATATACGTTCTGCGTTAAAGTCGTTAACCTGCGTTAATTCGTGACATTTCATGAGTTAGCACAGGTACTGTACATGTATATACAATGGTGGAGGGGCGCTCACCGATCGTGCTACGGAACTCACTCGTCCCGTTGTGTGTTAGAGTTGTCCCTTTCGAGTCCAACCAGCAGTCGCACAGCGGAGCGTAATACAGGCGGAATAAAATTTCCGACAAAGACAGAGACTGGGATGACCATTTTTGGTTTATTAGACGTCGTCAGCCAGCCGTACCCAACCCCGAAGTGTGGAACACCTGGGACTCTGTCTCGCGACCCTAACCACTGAGCCGCCCGCTCGTTGTCCTGTCTGCCTTGTCTTCGTCAGTGATGTCATTCTATCTTCATGTATATATATATATATAGTCACCTATAAATACTCGTCCATGTTTAACAAAACGACTTCAAGCGATATTCCGTGAGAGAAATATCATTCTCATTCAGCGGGTTAGACTAGTGGAGGGGATCCACGAAGTCTATCCAAAACCCAATCTACTTTCTCCTGCTCGAAATACTCAAAAAGCGGCAAGAGTTGGAGATTTGCCGATAGAATCAGGGGGAAAATTCCCACAAGCGATCAAAAAAGTGCACTCAATCACTGGGACAAAAACTTTATTTATCTGGCGTTTCTAAATCACACTTGAATTAATCATCAGGGAATCAGTCAGATATGTTCAATATTTTCCTATTCACTGCATAGCTACCAAACTTGACAACGACAGTGTCGGAGAACCTGGAAGACTATACCGAATTCATATGGTCAAGCACAAAACAACATGAATAGGGGACGACGCAAGACTATTCAACATAAACCGGACGTACATTCAAGAACGATGAAGGCGAAATCCTCGCGAGCGGTGATAGTTACGTGAGGAGCAAATTGATCGCGCCTAAGTCAGTAAGCAAGTACAGTGTCCTCTCGCGTCCGCATTCTATGTCGAAACTTTGTCTAGGCGGAGTTATGAGTCACACGGTGAGCTCGCGGGCGAGAAATGTTACTCGGACAGGTGCCGGCGAGAGAAATGGCCAAAGAACCCACAGTAGGTAGGCTAACTCATGAAATGTCAACTGAAATTACAAAAGGCCTTTTCGTTTCGAAAATACTAATAAAGTAACGTTGGCAAATTGATCGGCATGCCGTTTAATTCTATAATAATTCAGCTACCTTAAGATGCCGGCTTTCGAATCAACTTCTTTTCGCCTGCATGCAAGGACTACACTCTGTAAAAAAGTGCTACTTAAGTAGCATGAATTTTTATCAGTGATTTTTGATGCTTTTAAAAATTTCATTATAGTTCATAGAAAACATGCATAAACATGTACATTCTCTTGCTCATTTGGTAGAGGATTGCGTCTTCTTACAATTTTACACTCGAAGAAAGGATATAATTCGGTTTTAAAAAGTTTATGATTGTGTGACTTTTAAATATGAAATGGTCGTTGATAAAACGTCACGTCTCTGCATTTATCAATGAGACTTGTATGGATCAAATCCAGTGCTAAATTTTATGAACCCCACATGGTTTCCTCTTAGTGCCGTAGAGGAATTTACGGTTTTCCGTACGCTGAAAATATAGGCTTGTAGTTTGGAAACCCTGAATCCAAGCGTAACGGTAGAGCGAGTTCAAAATTATTCGAGAATTGAAAAAGTTTTTGAAAACCAAACTATACCCTTCCTTCGAGTATGAGCTTGAAAGCTGACGCAATCTTCTACCAAATGAACAAAAGAATGAATATTTTTATCCATGTTTCCATGCAATATAATAAAATTTTTGAGGCCATCGACAATAACTGAGAAAAATGCATGCTACTTAGTTAATACTTTCTGCAGAGTGTATGTCTTGCATGCAGGCGAAAAGAAGTTCATTCGAAAGCCTCCATCTTGAGGTAGTTGAATTATTATAGAATTAGGCTGCATGCGGATAAATTTAGCAACGCCACTTTATTAATCTCTTCGAAATGATAATGCATTTCCTAATTTCAGTTAACATTTCATGAGTTAGCCCACCTACTGTACATGAGAAATGAGCTTGCATGCGACCAGTCTCAACATTTCATACTCGAAGAAAGGATAAATTTAGGTTTGGAAAAGTTTTCCAATTCCCGAATAATTTGGAGCCTGATCAACCGTTGCATTAACATTTAGCGATTTTAGTCTACAAGGTGCATGCTTTCCGCGTGATGCAAATCATGTATTTCTCTATGCGTTTTAGAAGATACCAAAAAATAGTTCATAAAATTTCGCAGTGGAGCATTGGTAAACGGACATATCCGGTGCTGTATGTATGGATATCGCATGGTCTTAAAAGTCTCATAATTAGAAACTGTTTTAAAACTGTAAGATTATCTTTCCTAAGGGATAAAATACAAAGACAATGCGGTTTTCTACCAAACGAGTAAGAGAAAGCATATTTTAGTGCATGTTTTGTGTAAAATATATCTGAATGTATAAGACCATCGAAAATCAATGTGAAGAATGAATACTATGCAAGCGGTCATCTTTTACCGAGTGCCGTTTTTACAGGAGATTGAAGAGAAGTGCATTCAAATGCCAACATCCTGGCAAGTCCGAAACATCATATAGGCCGCATGGAAATCAATATTACAACTCCACCTAAGCAATCCTTCTTAATCGAAAACGCATTTCCGAATTTCGGCTAACACTTCATGAGACCGGTCACTCACTGAATAAGCACTACGATGCTTATGAAAAATATTAAACATTAGTATGGTATCACCTTACCCTAAAATATACTACTAGCTGCCTGTCGGCAGTTAATGAATATTACGCGGTTACCCGCTGTGGCTGTTGGACTTTGGCCCAAATATTCATGTATAAAATTATCGGTCTGTTCTTATGGACCTTGAAAAAACTGATGTACTCCAATTTCGTGGATGATTTGTGAGGAAATTAAAAAGGGACAATTTTTAAATTGGAGTATCTACTAGAAAACACACGGGGAATGCTGGGGGGCCCATGCATGTAGCGGCAGAATATCGGCAAAACACGCGTGTATGGGCTTTTGGCTAGTACCTGTGCTGTTATTATGGTATCACCTTACCCTTGGGCATTAATCTTGTCTGATTTTGCCTCTAACGATAGATTCGAGTGTAAATTCGGCACGTTCGACACACAAAACAATCGCGCCCACTTCCTCTCAATTGAAGGTTGTATGAAAAAATCCTGGTTCCTTTCAGTGCTTTGAGCTTTTCATTTTCACTGGTACTCTTTTTCTATTCTAGTGGCACGCGCGCAATATTAAAAAGGCGTCGCCCACTTGTCATATATGACTGACACCCGGAGTATTTTGCATCCAGTCTGGTTGGGGAAAATCGTTCAAGACCGAAGAGAACGGTCAAACCAATGTTTCGGGCAATTTTCCTATCGACGGAAAGTGATTTTTCAAAAACTAAATACCAGAGGGTTCTTCCTTTGAGGCAGTTAATTCTTTCAGCTGGAAATTTTCCTAGCGCCCTGAACAGAATACAGACATGCAAACGGACAGAAGGAACTAGAGGTGAGATAGGAATCTCTCTCAGGACACAAGCTTATATCAGGGTCCTAATACGCCAAAATAGTGCCGAGAATGAAATATCAAAACAGGGCAAGTTGAGTTTGAACAGGACATGTGACGAACAGCATGCCATATTGAACGGAGTGGCTGGACACTCAATGCACCAAAGTAAATGAGACGTAACACATTTTAAAAAATATAGCCAATTTGCAACCTGGTTAATGTAGAATGCTGCCGCACTTATCGCTCGTTTTCCCATACCGAGCTTATCAGAATAACGCAATTTAGGGTTTTTGACGATTCTAAAGGCATCTTTATGGTATCCAAGGATATGCGTTTCGAAAGATTTACTCCAAGTTCGCGCATTTATTTCCTCGGAAATTAAACAAGGCAAATATGCGTAAGTGTTGTGAATGATGATAGGGAGGGCTTTTAAATGGTTTGTTTCCAAATATCTGGGAATGGATCAAAGCATCCACACGTTGGGTGCTTGATATACGAGACTTTGTAATCATTTTTCACATGACCAGAGTGGGAATAGCAACTGGAATTAGCAATTTTCCGAAGCAAACATGGCAAGGTACCTTCTTTATTTACTAGGGTACCCCGCTGGCCATCTGGCCCGTTTCCACCACGAGTAAAACTTCTCCCACCAAGCGCTCGATATTTGTCTCCCTCACCATCAGAGAGGCAAAGACGAGTAGTCGTAATGCCTAATCACGACGAAGTCGTTTCTCCCCTGCGGCTGTGCAAGATACATTCGGACTATTTGGTTGCAATCGCAGTCGTAGAAATCCACCAATTTCCATCAAAATGAAAGCCACTCTTTCGGTTTTGTCCTTATAAAGCGAAACTAACTGAGCGTAGGGCTGAAATACGAAGTATTTTCGTTCCTCAGCACACCTTATAATCGACTACGGCCCTTCTTATTGCTGTTGTTTGCCAAAAATATGCTGCTGCCCGACTTTTGTAAACACTGAATGTGAACATCTGGCAGAGAGTGACTAAAGATTGCGCGTAATCCGTTTCTATCCTGTAAGGTCAATAATTTGCGGCCCAAACGATTCGACAAATCCCAATTTACAAATGATACAGTGGCCAAATGTTCCAAGAAATCGAAGGCTGGCATGCAGGGTATGATATACAACACTGAGAGGAAATGTGAGTGCCTGACTTACGTTGTCTCCCACTGGGAAATATCGTTATTTTTTCGTTATTCACTTAAAAGTATTTTATGACTTGACCTCAACAAGGCCACTGAACGCGTCAGGCGGGTTCGCCCTAGCAGAGAGTGGTAATTTAAGGATAACTGGTTCTTCACGCGCCATTTACCATGTCTAGGAATTTTTTAATTGGCTAGTGAATTCGGGAGCGGCAAGTGCGTCCTTTCTCGTGCGATCGTGAACTTGATTTCTCTAAATGCTGGTATCGTTTCGAAAAGTTAAGCCCAAGAAATTCCTGCAGAAATCAGACACTCAAATAGGTGATCGAATGATAAAAATGACAATTTTTAGAAATTTTTGATGTGCACACTAGTTACCAAGGGAAAATTAGTTTTTGTAACTAAACAAACCTCCCAAGAAATTCCATTTTCGCATAAAAATTTATACGCAGATTAAATGCTTTGTTGATCGAAGCGAAGAGGCGAGCTCAAGAAAGCCATCAAAAATTAGACGTTGTTTTTTGGACAAAAAGTTTAGCAGCCTGATGTTTTAGATTATTACTCTAACCCATCATCAGACAATTGCGGATAAGTTCAGAAGTTGTAAATCACAGTTGCTTTGCCACCATATGTCCATTGTAGTTAACAGCGTCCTCATTTATATCTGGAGGTCGTACTTGATACGATGTTGGCTCGTCAGTACGTGTCCGAGGCTTCAGTTACCGTAATTTAATTACCGTTTATAGTTCTTGGCATGAAAATGACTCGACAATTAGTCTCACCGTCACCGGAACTGCTGGCCGCCCGTGACAGCCCCACGCGGCTAATTGCTCTGTCCAGGCAAATTATCAACACAGCACACAGAGATGAGAGGTCAGTGCACTTGTTAATCGACCGCAGACCCAAGAACCGTGACTTCAGCAGTTCATAGCTCACGCGATGTTCACCTTTTGCAAGAATTTCGACGCCTCCCTAAACTTGAAGCTGTGACCGGTTCCCGTCAAACGTGACGCGATCTGAGAGCCAGAGTCATTCCTTTTCACTGCTGTTGCATGCTCGTAAACTGGCGTTCAGAGTAATCTCCTAGGTTCTCCGACGTAATTGGTTTGTCCGCATTTGCATCAGGTCCGGCAGTGGGTCTTTCGGTTTTCTGATCTGTCGCCTAGTGGTTGCTTCCGGTCTGTGTGCTACTTCAAGTCTAAGTAGTGAGAGGAAGCCACTGAGGGCTTGCGCGGCGTTCTTCACAAATGGGAGCACTTGCAGAAATTCGGAGACGGTTAGATTGAGCCTCTTGCCTAGTTTGAGCATGCAGCTTGTCTTCTGGCTCACAGCAATGCGTCTCAACATGCCGGCATAGCGCCCGCGTGCAACTGTATTTCTGTCTGATTCTGCGGTTACGGGGGAGCTCAGAACTTTTGTCGAATTGTCGCTTTCTAGAGCGATTTAGTTTTTAGGTCACCATGACCTTTGCGGTGGACGAAAACATCCAGAAAGGTTTATTGGTTGATTTACTTCTCACCAGTCGGTAATTGTATATACGGGAAGACGGCGTTGAGATATCATTTGAATGTCAGTATCAATTCGCAATGACAATGACAAAGGTATCAACAGAACCGTGAGTACGACGTCCTTGCCAACCTTGAGTCCCTGTGCCTACAGACTGTTGGAGTAAGAATCCAGAGCGTGAGGCCAATAAACTTTTTGTTCTAGAGACCGCATCTTTCGAAGCATGTTGCTGCGCCTCCGACTTGTCGTTCCTTGTCGTCATGCCTGGCGAATACATATACGCGAGATTGTTAAATTAGATTTTGAAAGTTTGATCAACTACCCCTTAAGAGAAAATAGGAAGCATTGTTTTCAGCCGATTGTTGGACCGCAAAGTGGTAATTCAAGATTCTAGTACAATAAAGGTCATTAGAACACTGGGTGACCGCCCATTAACCATCATCTTTTAACTTCTGGTACGTGGATGAGACTTGCATCCAAAATAAGCGAACGCGGCACTGGAAAAGAGCAGAAGATAATCACTGCTTGAGTACTCGACCTCGACCTGTCTCCATTGGGATCGCACCTTGACCGCGCGCATTGATCCGACCAGTTACTTGCGAATTCATGGCACTGAAAACAGCAAATCAGTGCTTGGGGTCCTGACATACCCATGTCACACGCAAATCACCTGTCCACAACAGTGACCCAGGATACACAGACCGAGCGTGGGTCTTCTCGTCCAGATGAGAATCCACTACAGTGGAATCCACGGCTGGATTCGAGTGAGAATCCGAAACGTCAGGCCAAAAAAGTTCTTGTTCCAGCGATCGCATCTTCCTCTGATTCACGGCAGTATCAAGAGGATAAACG
>CACRXP010000224.1:324781-371264 GCA_902702965.1 Spirometra erinaceieuropaei
CCTAACCCCAAACCTAACCTTAACCCCGAAACATCCACCATGAAAGCTAGAAGGAGACGACAGGTCGAAAGTCAAGTAAGGCTACCGGCATTGGGCTAAAAAGGTAGACAAGGTAACAAAGAAACAGGGCCGCCAACAGAACGCACACACCGCAACGTACAGCAAAATCAGGCCAACGTAATCATACCAAATCGAAATAATTAAGTAGGTCAACAGTTTTGTGTCCATCAGGTGGGGCTACATAGCCACATCTTGCCAAGAGAGGATTCAGGTTTTAACGGTGTTTAAAAATGCCTGTGATTTCACCGGTCCCTAGGCTTTGAGTGTCTTATGTGCTGTACTTTGAATGAGGTCGTCGGATGCTAACAAATTTATATTCAAATGTCACACGTTTATTCCTCAGAGAATGTTTACAGCCACCGCAAATATAAACCGCTCCTGCCGCCCCTCCGCGGGATATGTACAGACAACAAGCTTGTTTTTCTCTTCAGGCGGGCGTCAAAAAGTGAAAGTCAGCATGCCCACTCGACCTAAAAAGTCGCGATTAATAGGAGGATTCCGGAGCATTGCTCAAAGGTTCCGAATCTTGTGCGATCCTCATGGAAAATGCGGACGCTTGGAACTCGAAGAAGTTAGTCGCGCGCGAGAGCGGAAGAGAGAGAGAGAGCTACGTTTAAGACCGCCCGTAACGACATGATAGGAGTTTACTCTCTGTGCCACGAGCTGTCATATCCCCATCGTCTATCATCGTCCGTTTAAACTGTGTAATCCACTACTGTCCCACTCCAAAGACCTGTCTCTACAAACGAACCGTCACGTTTATGCCTACCGCCTGGTTAAACTCCCCTGTCGTCTTGGCGCAGTGGTTTGCAAAACTGGCAGGAGTAGAGAGCCGCTAATTCCTTCATCCGCCCTGCGCTTTCAAACAACGTACCAGGTTTTGCTACGTAACCTTGTGTCTGCAAGGCAAGGCCGTACACCGCAGTAGCGCAACTCTAGCCTGAGAAACGTAGGTTCAAAAACGTTAACCCTCCCCCCCCACAGCAATGTAATTAGGCTTCCGGGTGAGATTCCTGCCACCATCTGCAGCAGTATTTGCTGGTAGATGGAAAACAGAGCGGTATTTTTGTGACACAGTAAATTTTCATTTGGTGCCTGTTAAAATTAAGTGTACTTTAAGGGTAGGACATTGATGAAGACCGTAATTTGGGACAGAAAAATAGGAACTCCTCGTAAACTGTTTCGCCTATTGCCCTCCATAGACTACAGTCACCTTAAATGTGAGCAGGATACCCCGCAAAGCCATTTGTAGTACGGGGGTGGGTTCTCATTTCCGTTCCCAATCGAAATGTGATGCGGCTGAAGTGGTGGCCTTCTTATTTTCATCACAGCCCTAAACTGGCAATTAATGCGCTGTGCATATACACAATGGTCTTCGATTTACTCGAGAAACTGTAACCTCGACGGTTCAACTAAACATGCATTTTTCTGGGAAAATATTAATTTGGCTTTGCATACGTCTCGCAATTCTGGCAGCAAGCTACGCTAGCTGGATTCACCCTGACCTAAAGTGCATCATATGCTTATACAGACACGTGTGCAGTATGTTTACCGTACTAGGCAGCGTACGTTATATCTGCGGAATTTCTGCCCCAGACAGAGATAAATGAGGCACAGTCATCTGAAGGGGGCTCTCATTTATGGGCAAGGTTATGGGGGAAGTTCAGCGGCTAAACGCAGACGGGTTAAGCATGAATAAGTGGGAGACTGACGGAAGCCGCAATCAGTCAACTCGATCAACCGGTACGTAGAAGAAGAATTTGGCTGTTCAGGAATGGAATGATCTTTAGATGATTCCTATCCATAATAAAAAAACCCAAACCACAGGGTCCGGGGTCCATTCCGAGCTGTCTTTCAAACACTCTGTGGGAGTCTGTTACTGTTTTTACACGAGGTTGACCAGGCAGTTATGCTCAGGGAACCGAAATGACAGAAACCCAACATAGCAAATGTCCTTTCCCATAAACAATGTTTCCCAACTACATATTACTTCCGCATAACTACCGTACGGAGTCAGGCGTCATGATGGCTTGCTACCCTCTTCCATAGTAATCTATCTCTAAGATATGTCCACACAAATTCCCGATTTTAAATGGATGCAAGAAATTGACAAAACTTAAAAAACTTTGAACTCTATCCTTTGGGGTCGGGTTTAGTTGTTTTAATCCGCCGATCCGAATACCGCCAAATTCGTCACGTGTGCGAGTTAGCAGTAAGTACTTGGTATAATACACTTATGGGCATCTCCACCCGACTTCCATACGAGCGTATACAATCACAGGACGGTAGTCGCACACCGATCCACTATTTCTTCCTTTTGTATTTAAATATATAACATCGGTTGATCAATTAAAGACTCAAGGAGACTGAGTTGTGTCTTTTTGTACCAAAAATTCCCTTTTTTCAGTCATTAATACCGTGATCAACACCTGAGACCGGGAGCTCAGGCACACATAGTCGTTCTATGCTAAGGCCAGTATATTTATCTAACAGCGTGTGTAAAAATGCTAAGTCCAGCTATATTATCGTGTTCATTACTTCCCGACAAAGAAGAGGGGTAAGAACGAGTTCATGGGCCAAATTGCCTTCATGTTGGCGTCTCGAATAAGTCCCTATTTCTATCATCTGATTAATGCGGTCGCCGCCCGCCTCATATTTTACCCCTGCCCGGCGCCCGAATTTTGACCTACCGTTTGCCGCTTGTTAGATTTGATCTCTCTGACGTTGGCTGCTGTCGGACTCGCGTGAACTCTGTCCTTTTTGTGGCCGACGTAGTTACAGCCTGCGGGGTAGGCCGACTTGTGTTACTCGGGTCAAAAGTGACACGAGCCCACCGACGGTCAATCACGGAGAGGTCAACGCCAATCTGCGGCGAACGGGCAGGTCATAGTTCGTGCCTCAAGCACGGATATAATACCAGGCAGGTATCAAGGCAGAAGCAATCAAGACCATCAGGAACAGCCAATACATTATTCTGATGATAGAAACGAGGAGGTTTCCGAAACGTCAGTTCCATGAATTCGCCCTCTCTTCTTCTTCGTCTTCTTCGGGGGATGATGAACGCGACACAATATCTGGACCTCGAATATTTACCCATATCGATACATGTGTATGTATACATTAACTACTGTGGAATTTCGCTCCCTGATCGGGTTACTGGACGTGCTTGACCCTTCGGGCATTAGGTTCAATCATAGTTCAAAAAGCAGTCCTATGGCGACCATAAAATATACCAAAAGGATGTTTTTGTGCACGCATTCTATTTAATTTATTTTAATATAAAGGGACCTCGGAAGATAATGGGAAAATTGATACCATACAAGTAGTCATTTTTTTTATCGATTGTGGTCTTTTCAGGCGGCTGCTAAAAAGAAGTTTATTTAAAGGCAAACCTTGTGGTGGAGGAGAGGCGCTCATCGTTCGTTTTTGTGGAACTCATTCGTGGCGTGGTGCCTTAGGGCTCTCGTAAAACGATCGGTGAGGGTCTCCCCACCCTTGTTTATTTCCGACAAAAACAAGCCCGTCGCTCGGTGGTTAGAGGCGTGGACTTCTAACCAACAGGTTCCGGGATCGAGCCCCAGATGTTCCACACTTCGGGGTTGGGTATGGCTGGCTGACGACGACTAATAAGTCAGAAATGGCTATTCCAGTCCCCCTTGCCTTTGTCGCCAGTGCTATTTAGTAAACGATATGTCGTGACCGAATTGTCATGGGACTGATCAATATTACACCCGCGCCAAATTAGACCTTTGTAATCAAAAACGCATTTCAAAATTTTGATCAGTATTTCACTTAATAGACATACTGTATATATAGTGCAAGTTGTAAATGTTGAAGTAGTGTAAGACGTGTGAGTCAATTTTGACCGAAGTTTAGAATGAGACACCAATTGAAGGCTGGAATTAAAGGGCAGATTGCTGTTGATAACCATCAGCTAAAGTCACGGAACTGCGCGTTTTCATACAACCACTTTAGTTCTCGATGTACTCTTTGGCCATAAGTTGGAAAAATTGATGCATAAATGAATATTCCTGCACCTGAAATAGGCATTTTCTGCTCCTTGACTGGAGATGTGAGAGAGGTATTGCGTGCAGAGCTCCAGTGGGCGACGTCAAATTTCCTTTCTTAGCGGGATCAGCAGGCTTGCTTTCAGTCACGAAGTAGAGTTGTGCAGTACAGTTTAGTATATGTTGAGGCAATAGGCACTGCCTTGGTGAACAGATGTGTGCGCATTTAAATATTTCTTCTCGATATTTAAGTAGTGCACACATTCACCGCTATTCAATCAAAAAACTGACGACTCACCAAACATCAAGATCGCGTTTATTTGCCTAACTTAATGGCCTATTGACTTTGGAAAGTCGCGAATATTTGGTGTATTTCGCGCGGTATACGGGAATTTTGCACCTTCAAATCTCCCCTACGCTTTGCTTGAAATGGATCCCGTTTTCAAGTTTTTTTTTCAAAAAAATTTTCGCAGTTATATCCCACCTGGAAAAACAGCTAAAAGACGGATTTGTATGCTTTATGTTAAATCAGATGCCCCCAAAATGTTTTGTAAAAAGGTACTTATCAATAAAAGAGAGAGGTTTAGCCAAGACTGACCATGTTACATGTACGACCCTTAAGTTTCCAAAAGCACGGTCAGAAGCATTGTCAAAACTCTCTCTTTGATTTACACGGTACTCAATTTAAGAATTATTTTAGGCTTTGAGTGAAAAGTTCACTTAGTGCGGCCAATGCTAATCGTGCCCAGTATAAGCCACTTTACAAGTTCCGAAATCAACTCCGGTGTCTAGCATTCCCGAAGGTAACTAATACTAGGCGAATGCATAGCTTTAGGGCTTAACCTTGACAGATTACATAATAACGTATTATACAGCCTGTTGAAGGACAAGAAGAGGTCTAAGGTTTCTGGAAGCGATTGATATTTTATAAATGTTATAAAGTTTTCAGAGCTTTACGGCAGTGACCAAATCATTAAAAAATAAGACGTTTCTTTTGCTTATCAATGCCAATTTTCCCTCACAATGCTGCAAATGAAAGAAAGTTTAACTCGTCAGAATTTATAATGAACATAAAACGAATAGCTTTGCCCTCTACTGAAGGATTCAAGCTAACATTTTGCTGCGTATTTTAATCAAGCCAGATTTTTCAGGTCGACCATCCGGAGACTTAAATGAGCAAATGAATTTTGCTTCGTCGGTTGACATCTATCCGCTTAGAAGTGTAACTGCCTGTTTACATTACTTTCAGGCCCCAAGGTGACATGAACATCTGCGATAGGCTGTCAAGATCTTTCACTATAAGCTTGCCGAAATTTTTCTCCTGCAAGCTAAAATATGCAACCTTGTAAAGGAATCTAGAAGATTTTAAAAATCCTATTTGATATCAGCCAGTGAAATGCACACCCCATTTAGACCATGAAATTTAAGGAAGACATCATTTGTATTAGCAGTTTTGAATGGCACCGTATTTTTGAAATGGCTGGGCGTTTAAAACCCGGATATAAAAGACATGGAGATCTAAACAAAAACTACTTCTTAAACCATGTGTGGCTCTTCGACTTCTCCATGGACGGTCTCTATTGATAGCTCAGTCCTCTCTCTCTCCCTCTCAAAATGGTGCAAAACTAAAAATCCCCATTGACGTTCTTACAGGTCTAGCCTTAATGCTAGGAGCATTGAACTGTCTTGAAATTCCATTGTTGACTCTCGGCATGGGCACTAACCGTACGCCCGGGCACTTCTCTGGTCCACTTTGTGCCGCGGGATTGTGCAGGAGCAGTTTAGGAATATTGCGCGATTATTCCACTATCTCAAGTGGGTTTCAGCTGGAGGGTTGCTAATTGACGGGATAACTCGGAGATCGCAGTCAGCCCAGTGTGCGCTTGTGTGGAGTGGCCGACTGGCGGGCTGGGAGTCAGACTGCAGTGAATCCTTCTTGATGTGGTCTTTATGGCATCCCCAGTTCGTGGGATCTGGGCTGGGTATGGCGGTGCGCCTGGGTGCGGCCCCGACCGCGCCAACTACCTGAGCTCCCCGTCTTCTTGACTCTGCCTTGGCACCAGGTCCAGGTGGAGAGTGGGGAAGAGAGAGTGCGGTAGATGCTGCGCAAGTCTACTATCACTACTAACTGATTCACGCGCAAGTCACCGTGCCTGATCACACCCTACTGTGGCGTACACAGTGGACCTCGTCGAAATCAGCGATCGAACTGCCACTTCGCTTGCATAAAATTTACTGGCCCAACGATAATTTATCGAAAGTGTACTTTTGCTCACCGACTGGTCTTATGAATACTTCCAGGGGAATTTTTGCAACTCTAGTTAGAATATTTGGGTCGGTTTTGAGATCAAAGCTAAGTAAATCTGCCCTCCCACCCCCGAATTATTAACTCCAAATTTGCGCATTAAATTGTGAGGAAATAAAAAAAGCTTAATTCTGTTAAAGCTGACAATAATTTTGTCTCCATTTCAAACCGAGAAACTCATTGGTCGTGTGGACCGAATAAAACAGTGATCTGGGAAGTCTACATTAGCACATCTGATTTTTTCGGGAAGTTGAACACTCTGTACCCACCGACGACAGGTAGGCAAAATTACGGTTTTATGGAACTAAGTGCTGGTGGTCGCTTAAAAGTCGACTGCGCGGTTATCATAATGTAGCAATTAGCAGACAAAACTAGCGACCAAGTGTCATCAGCAGAAAGGCACGATTTCCCGGTACTTTTGGGCAAACACGAAAATTGTGTATTATTAATAGATCTGATAACGACCCACGTTACTCTAACGGGTTCTCGAATCAGAAATAATGTCGAAGTTTGGCGCGGTGCTTTAATTTCGGTGCTTGAATAGAGAGCATGCTTGCAGCATTCCTTAGAGGAGAATGCGTTGGGTTTTTGGGGGAAATAAATTGCCACTGCTCCGGTGTGGCAAAACGGAAAGCGTTTTGATCGCTCCGAGTGGCCCGGTAGCACAGATCAACAAACTTTACCAGCAGCCGCGATCGCATGTTCTGCCTTATTCATATTCTCTTAGCAAACAGGCGCTTCATTCTTCGAGATATGGTCGGTTGGCCCTTTAAGCAACTAAACACAGAACAAAGGCTTGTTGATGGGGGCCTTAAATTGCACGTTTTCCTGGTTGTTTTTGCCGCTTGATTGGCCGGCAGAAGCCACGACCACGTTTTCTGCGTTACTGATATGTCTGATCGTGTTTAAGGTTTGATTGGCCAACCAGCGAAGACAGCATTCTCACTTTTTCCTGCGATAATATTTGCCAAGTACCGACTGTCAATAATCGACACCAGTAGCCTGTTTTAGCTCAGACCATCTTCCAGGCTGTCGTGGAAGTATGTTGCTAAGACAATGCAAGTTGTGCCCGAGAGCCTTTTCCTCAGAAGTCCGCAAAAGAGAACTCATGCATGCGGCTTTTGTGACTTTACGCAATGGCACGTGACGGCAGACTTTCGCTAAAAGCTTACAAATGGCCTGGGCTGGAGATATAAACAGGAAAACTTCGTTCAAGTAACCCAGGAGCTAAAGTCGAGGATTACTGGATGCGTTAGGTCATCGAGTCGAGTCCGTCTGCCGAATATTATGCCCCAAGTGTGAAAGCGCTATTGTGGTTATATGAGGTTTCTGCTCAAATTGTTTTTTTCCATCCACGGACGGCAATCGTCCCACAGAATGAGCGAGGTAGGATACTGGACACCGTTGAAATGGAACATTTAAATTACACATACAGTTCAGATGTACTAAATAAATAGTTCCCAAAAACCGCAACAGAACTTAGTGTGCTAACTTGGGGGGTGTCACTCGGAGTAAGGGGTTGTAGGCTCAGTCCAAAAGTCGGTGTGAATATTTAAGCCGAAATCTATCAGCTCTAACTGGATAACTGTATAAAATTCGCAAGCTGTCATCAGGCAGTTCTGCAGTCGTATGATTCATCGCATAGGCAGCCTTCTGAAGAAGCGAGAATCCTTTGTTTGTTTATCCGATATTCCCGGAAAACACGGGCAGAAACAAGCTGCCCATCACATGCGTCTCTGCCTGTTTTGCAAGCGTTAGTCAGACAGACTCAGGGATTCCAACAGTCTGCTACTAACCAAGGCTAAAAAATAGTTTGGCGTGAGAAGTGTTATCAGCAAGGACAAGAGGGGTCAGAGCGATAGTATCTGATCAGTTTCCTGGCGTTAGCCACGAATCTGGTAGGAATTTCGTTGGACAACTTAGGCAGATAACGATCGTACACGGTAAAATGGATCCCTAGAGTACGTCAGATGCCCTCGACCTGAACTCCGAATATTCACGTGTCTAAACGTCAGCACGAACCCTTTCTCTAACAGCTGACCGAACCCGAATCCTAACCCACCTAACATCCATTATAAGACTAAACTTAGCATTAACCCTCACCCTTACTCCTCAATGGAATTAAGATCAAGGCCACCTACCATAAGGGGATGAGTTCATATTTTCATGTCCAAATCAACAGCCTTACCCCCTGGGATCAAGGGTCCCCCTGCCGTCAGCTTCGAGCAGGACTGTTCGGTCACACTGGGATGACCTTCACCGGTCAGTCCTGATTGGATGACTCCGCTTGCTATCGAACCTCCAGTCTAGAGACCCAGAAGATGCTCAAACCGCAAAAAGCGAGCAATTGGTAGGGGGTAGCTCACCGATCGTTGATACGGAACTCACTCGTTCCGTTGTGCCTCACGGACTCTCCGTCGAGCCAACCCAGCAGCCGCACAGCGGTGCATGATATAGGCAGAATGGTATTACCGGCAAAGACTGGAATGGCCATTTCTGGCTTATTAGCCGTCGTCAGCCAATCATACCCAACCCCGAAGTGTGGAACACCCGAGGTTCGAACTCGCGACCTGTTTGTTAGAATTCCATGTCTCGGTAATGCCATTCTGCCTATATCATGCGCCGCTGTGTGACTGCTGGTTGGGCTCGAGAGAGAGAGAGCCCTTAAGGCACAACGGAATGCGTGAGTTCCATAAGAACGGTCGATGAGCGCCCCCTATACCATTGTGTATTCCCGATCGAAACCGACAGGGCAACAGGCTCGTGGCCCAGTGGCTAGAGGCGTAGACTTCTAACTAACAGGTCGCGAGTTCGAGCCTCGGGTGTTCCGCACTTCGGGGTTGGGTATGACGGGCTGACGACGACTAATAAGCCAGAAATGGCCATTCCAGTCCCCCTTGTCTTTGTCGGTAATTCCATTGTGCCTATATCAAGCAAGGAATTGTCCTGTACCCCGTTTGACTAAGACAGTTGTCGTTTATCATTCGTTCACCGGCATGCGACTGGGCGCCAGAGAGTAGACTGGAGCTTCATGGTAAAGCATAGTGGACTACTGGATGGTTCATTACGTTGGTACTCCGGGGACTAGCTCCAAACTCAGATACGAGCGTTCCACCGGTTTCGTGCCACCGCATGTCGTAGCTCCAAATGGTACTGCTCATTAATGAGTCGCCCAGAATTCCGAGTGTGTTTCCCGATCAAAGTCTTACAGCGATCGTGGAAACGTTTTGTCCGAAGGATTTTCCCCAACTTTGCGCATTGTCAATACGCTGGCGGCAAAAGGTCGTCCGCATTTGACATGTCACCTTACTAAAACCTCACAGTTTACGATGTCAGGTGTGGGCTCGAGAGAGAGAGAGCCCTTAAGGCACAACGGAACGAGCGAGTTCCGTAAGAACGATCGATGAGCGCCCCTCTACCATTGTGTATTCCCGATCAAAACCGACAGGGCAACAGGCTCGTGGCCCAGTGGCTAGAGGCGTAGACTTCTAACTAACAGGTCGCGAGTTCGAGCCTCGGGTGTTCCGCACTTCGGTCTTGGGTATGACGGGCTGACGACGGCTAATAAGCCAGAAATGGTCATTCCAGTCTCCCTTGCCTTTATCGATAATGACATTCTGCAAATATCAAAACGTCGACGAAATGAACAGGACGCCAACTGGACTGACAATGTAATTTCTAATCATGTCTTAGCTGATCGAGATAGTTTCCGGCAATAAAAGAAATACGGTTGTGGACAACTGACCGTGTCCAAACAGGTACTTTTAAAAACATTTTAGTTGGATGACTGTTATTTGAATTTTTTCTACACCCATTGCCCCCAGCTGTGTAATGAGCACAGAAAATGATAGTCATTGGGGAACAAATGACGAGGAGTGTTTAGCGCCCAGTCCTCAGTCTCCCCCTAGACGTAGTTCAACCACCGTTTTATGTCCAATTTAAGCAATTCTAGCGTCTGAGACAGATCGACCAAGGCAAGGAAAAACTAAGACGGTGAATGGTAAGGGGGCGCTCACCGATCGTTCATACGGAACTCACTCGTTCCGTTGTGCCTTACGGGCTCTCTCTCGAGCCCAACCAGAGAGCTCGAAAGTGTGGAACAGCTGGGGCTCGATCCCTCGGCCCTTGAGTTAGAAGTCCACGCATTTAACCACTGGGCCACGAGCCCGTGCCTATACCACGCGCCGCTGTATGGCTGCTGGTTGGGCTCGAGAGAGAGTCCGTAAGGCAGAACGGAACGAGTGAGTTTTGTATGAACTATCGGTGAACGCCACCTATCATTGGATATTCGCGTTCGAAAACCGACAGGGCAACGGGCTCGTGGCCCAGTGATTAGAGGCGTGGACATCTAACTAACGGGTCGCGAGTTCGAGCCTCGGGTGTTTCGCACTTCGGGGTTGGTTATTACTGGCTGACGACGGCTAATAAGCCAGAAATGGCCATTCCAGTCCCTCTTGTCTTTGTCGGTAATTCCATTCTGCCTATATCAAGCAAGGAATTGTCATGTACCATGTTCGACTAAGATAGTTGTCCTTTATCAATCGTTCGCCGGCATGCGACTGGGCGCCAGAGAGTAGACTGAAGCTTCAGGGTAAAGCCTAGTGGACTACTGGATGATTCATTACGCTGGTAATCCGAGGGGACTAGCTCCAAACTCAGATACGAGCGTTCCACCGGTTCCATGCCACCGCATGTCGTAGCTCCAAGTGGTACTGCTCATTAATGGGTCGCCCAGAATTCCGAGTGTGTTTCCCGATAAAAGTCTGACAGCGATCGTAGAAACGTTTTTTCCGAAGAATTTTCCCCAAGTTCGCGCATTGGTTTCGGAAGGAGTCAAAAATCTCAGCAGCATCGTCAATACGCTGGCGGAAAAACGTCGCCCGCATGTGACATGTCACCTTACTAAAATCTCACAGTTTACGATGTCAGGTGTGGGTGGGGAAGTTGACAGTCAGGAGTAAGCAACTGAAGAAAAAGTTATTTTTTGACTTTGGTTAACATTCAAGTTACATATGACCGGCGGTCACAAACAGGTGAACTTAGGTAGGCAGATACGAATGAATAGCGATCACGACGACCACGTAGTTATTATCTTTAAAGTTTGCAGAGTTTGAGGCAGACAGCGAAATCGCGTTCCTCGATGTTCTCCTGCACAGACAACAGGACTGATCTATCCAGCGTAGGGTATTCCGAAAGAAAACCTGGATGGGACAATGCACTAATTTTCACAGTTTTGTTCCCCTAAATATTAAACGCAATTCGGTCCAGGGATTGACAGCTAGAGTGCGACATATCTGCTCTACTGAGACTGTTGAGGCAGAACTCCAGCAGCTGCGGGATATACTCCACGACAACGGATACCCAGAAAGATTTATCCTCCGAAATATGAGGGAGAGCACTACAAAAGCCCACCGTGTCAACTGAATAGAAGAAAGACTTATTCATAGGACTGCCTTTTCAAGGGGACGCAGCAAGTGACCTAGTAAGAAGAAGTCCGAAACAGCGATCACTAGCGCTTTCTCCGAGGCGAACTTACGTTTGGGAGGTAAAGACCGACTCCCGTTGCAGGCCACATCGATGTGCATTTACTCACTCACCTGCTCCTGTGGAGCGGGATACATCGTCCGTACAACGAGGCGCCTGGAAAAGAGAGTACGTGAACGCATACCGGCCTGGCTAGGCAGAGGTGAAAGAAATCGATTTCGAGTTCTATTCTTGCACATCTTGTCCATACGAATCACCGAGTCGATGCCAAAGAATCGTTTCACGTTGCCTACCGAACACCGGCAAGCTCAACTTACTTGACTGCCATTAAATCCTGTTGTGTCTACCTTTTTCGAATCTATGCAGGTGGTAAACTACCTCAGAGATACAGTGAGTGACCGATCTCATGAAATGTTAGCCGAAATTCCGAAATATGTTTCTGATTAGGAAGGATTACTTAGGTAGACTTCTTCTACTGATTTTCTTGTAGCATAATCCTATAAGATTTTGGACTTGGCAGAACGTTGGTTTTTGAATGCACTTCTTTTTACTCTCCTGCGGGGACCGTACTGGGTAATAAATGACTACTCAAGTAGAATGCATTTTCACGTTGATTTTCAATGGTCTTATAAATTCAAATATATTTTATAAAAAAAATTGGCGAAAATTCGCTTTTTTCATTGTTTCATAAATAAATACGTCCTCTTTCTATTTTGTACTCGAAGAAGGTGTATGACGGGGTTTTAAACAGTTTCCAATTATGAGATTTTTAAAGACCGTTCAATGTCCATTCATACAGCATCGTATCTGTCCTTTTACCACTGCTCCGCATGAAATTTACATCAAAGTCCGCATCCATTACAAATTTTAATAACCTTTATATAGTATCTTCTAAAAGACATAAACCAATATATGATTTACCTTACACGGAACCCATGCGCCTTGTAGACTGAAATCACTAAGGGCTACTGCAGTTGCTACTCAGGCTCCAAATTATTCGGGAATTATAAAACTTCTTCAAAATCTAAATGTACAGTTTCTTAAGGTATAAAATATAAAGAAAATGTGATTTTCTGCCAAACCTGTAAAAGAAAGCGTATTTTTTGCGTGTTTCCTATCAAAGATATTTAAATTTATGAGACCATCAAAAATGAATGTGAAAAATGCATGCTACTTAAGTGGTCATGTTTTACAGAGTGTGGTCTCTGTGGGAGGTCAAAAAGACGTACATTCAATAACCGACACCCTGGCGAGACCGAAATACTGTAGGAATATGTCGCATTTTAATCAATATTACAACCCCACCCAGACAATCCTTCCTTATCGAATGCACATTTCAGAATTTCGGCCGACATTTCGTGAAATCGATCACTCACTGTACCTCTCTTGTAAAACGCCTCGGTTTTTAAATCTGGGTAAACAGATGATGATCCGAAGGAGGAAGTTCTTGAGGAGAGGCCGGCCGGAGGTACAGGACGACAGTTGCCGTGGTAGTAGACGGCTTCCGCCTCTAGTATCGAAGTCAGTAATGTCGGTAATATCATTGTGCCTATATTACTCGCCGCTGTGCGGCCGATGGCGGGTCTCCAGCCACAGGGTTTGTACACCCCGGAATTAGGTATGACCGACTGGCGATGGCCAATAAGCCGGATACGGCCGCCCCAATCTCCGTTCTCCCTGGTGATAACGTTATTCCGCATATATTACGTGCCACTGCGAGGCGGAGCATGAGAGAGAGCCCCAAGACACAATAGGATGAGGGAGGTGCGTAACGCGATGGCCACGAACCCCTCTACCCTTATCAGTTTGTGAATCACGAGTCTACTGTTTTGACCCGTCATATACCAGAAATTAGGGCACCAAATATCCCCTAGCCCACAACATCAGCTTATGTGCATAACCTGAAAGATCTGCACATTTCGGCATCCTCAGTAATCGCTAACAGTCAGACGTTTTGACTTATACGAAATAATTTCCTACAGGCTACGATTGTAGAATGATCTATAAAGAAAAGGAATTTTCCCTTGCATTGAGGGCCGACGACGGTCGAAATTCCTCCTAGGTGCACGTCGAACCAAAGGCCTATCTTCCAAAAACAGTATCATTTGAAACAGAAACACATTCCAGAGCGAAGTCAAAAAGAAGAGACAATCCCGCGAAAGGTTTTTATTCTGCGAGGCTTCAAAAGCGCTCATACAAGTTTCCGTTATCAAAAGTTGCACTGATACTGCGCCTAGCAACTTAAAGTTCATAATGTGATGCCCTTGTTGCCGACTCTCCCATTTAATACTCACGTTATACACGTAAATATAGTCCTATCAACTGACAAGTCATTCATTTTTTTCTCCGGACTACCTGGAGGTGATTTAATCGGTGAGACTCCCGGGACCCCTAGTGTGCGAAATTTTAAGGGATCGAATATGACGATAATAGTTGAAATGCGAAATCATTAGTATGCTAGCCATCCACTGACAACTAAGCACATTCTCATTTACCCCGCCCAAAAGAGAGGAAAATGAAGACCTTGAGGCAGTGCGGTAAAAAATAGTCTAACGGAGACATCCTGCTTTTTGCGATATCCATTAGCAGTGCTTCTTATTCGCCGCGATACCCTGTTTGAGTAACGAAACCCCTTTTGTCGGTGGCTGAGGTTTCATGAGAAGAAAATAATTTGCCCAGTTTAGCTCATGATAAGGCTACATTATTTGCTTTGCTTTGGAAACATAGCCAAAAGTTTGAAATATGTTTTCGGTGAATATTACTGGCATAAATGAAAACTACTGACTATCCAAATGCAACATTTTAGGTTATATACTTTGCTATAGCATGCTCACGTTCTCCTATTTTTAATTGCGTTTCAATACTTACGATTTCACAGAAAAGATCGTCAATGATAGCTTTCACTACGCTCAGTAAATTGAAAATAAAGTCTCCTTTAACTTCAATGTTTAAAACAAGACCGTACAGTGGTAAGGCTCACAAAGCACTCGCCTACTTACTAGCGGTATCTTACGCCATTCCGTTTGTCCGGTGCCGCTGCTAGGGAGACATTTTCATTGGACAACGATGATCAGTATTAATTTGCTTTGGAGAAAATTTATGCGGTGCGGTGTAGTGACCTTAAGTGTCTATCAGTAGACCGACGAGCAGAAAGATTCCTGAACATATGCAACCGTAAAAGTTATTATTTGTTCTTCAAGTGGGAGGCTTCAGCTAAAGTGACTTCTTAAAAAATGGGCACTGAAAAGAAATATATGTGATCCTTGTCGAAGAAACTAGTAGACTTTGAGAATAAATTGTACAACGGCCTACTTATGGAGTCATGAATTACGAAACTGGTTGAAGACAGGCACAGTTAGCCCTATAGTCTCATTTAATTCACCATTTTTGATTAGGAGCAAGATAAATGTTCGGTAAGATGCAGAGTTTGCTGTACGTGGAACTGTTGGAAGAAAAAAACCATTTTAATTGAGAGGACCTTTCATTTGTTACTTAAGCTGAGTAAATTAACTAAATAAACGTTCACAAACGTGGGAATCTAAACTGGTAGTGGAGCACACCTGGATGGGCTTATGCAGAATAATTTGTTTTATGTTCACTAAGTAAACATCCATCCTCAGACTAAGTTTTATTAGGAGATATTATAGGCAAAGATTTTCTCTTTCAGGTCTGTCTTCTTAGCTACAAAGTTTTTAACTAAAAAAATCCACTGAACGGACTTAAACTATACGTTTTAGGGCGCTGACAGGAGGATAACAGTGCCTAAGTCTATTTACATGGCTGACAAGTGAGAATGTAATCTAAAATAAATCCACTCAGGATGCAGCGCTGAGTTCCTTCTAGGGGCTGTTTAAATAATTTCAAGTTTTGGCAGTCAGATACAAATTACCATTTGATTGTTGCGATCTTGACACTCTGAGCAACTGCTGAAGGTCAAACACTTTGCTGGAGAATGAAGTTTTTTGTCTCGCATTTGAATTCTGCCCGTCTGGAATTCTACAATTTCTAAATCTATTGGCGACTTGAAACGGCCCCTGGAAGAAATGCACGCTAGACATCATGAATATTTTTGGAAAATGATTTACTGCCGGGAAAAAAATGCTTTCGGACAACCACTCATACATCTTTTTTGTAAATTTGTAAACATATGAGCGCGCAGGCCATGCATTTCATTGGATACACACAGCAATTGACGTAGATGATAAAATGTCATTAATTTCGGAAACAAATCTGCTCACGTGGCTTTCCCCAAATAATCATGAAATCAACAAAACGACGGTTCCTAAGAAAGGGCTTAGTTTGGTTTGCAAAGTAAAATTTACCCACTTAACGATATTTTCTTGTAGAAAGTCAAAATTTCAGAAGAGAGATTTTTTTACATGTCACACAATCAGAGATAATTACAAGAGCGTTTAACAGGAAGAGGCGCAAAACGGTGTAAAAATAGTGAAAGTAGCAAGAAATATAAAGAATCAACATATGGACGGCTGTCTATTCACATGCACTTCATTAATAAATCACTCAGGTCTATTGACAGCCGAGTTATCTGTAGTGATTTAAGCAAAGTGATTGTTAAGCAAAAAGTCCCGTGAACTTTCTCTTCGCCTTTTCCCAGTTCCTTTTGACAAACGCGAACAAAATGTAGATGGGAATACGATTCGAGCTGTTGGTATGAATAATTATGGTCTAAAATACCCAGGCGGAGTGGACAGCTGCTGCCAAACGGTTGGATTATGCTTACAAGTGTCGTTTTATCCATTTATCGCTAGGGAGATTAATAGAAACATTATTATGTAAAATTATGGTATGTACTCAGAATCGGCGAGAGGCGCTTTACCTTATTTATATGGTAAAAACACTTTGATATTGATGGTTTCCGTTGCTGGCTGACAGTTTGGTCGTTGTCTGAATCTAATGGCCATCAGATCCTGAAGGTTACAATGGACGGAGTGTGTCCTTGTGGGAGGCACGTCTCATATACATACGACCACTCGAATCGCCTTTCGTAGCAGATAGAGAGCACTCACTGATCAATTTCTTACTTAAAGTTTCACTGGTTATGAACTTTTCCAGATGAAGTTTAAATTCGTCCGTCCGTGCTCAAACTTTCATCAGAAGACACATTGATGAAAGAAATCGACGTGGAACGCCTTCGCTCACTTCGCTTCTTTTTGGGCAGAGTTCTTTCGATTGCAATCCGTCGCAGCTTGACTTTGTTAGTACTGAAAATATGTGTTTACAGCTCGCTATGGCCTTTCTGTTGCTAACTGTGATACCCTTTCATAGGCAGCCGGAGGATGAGATTGCCCGACACCTTTATCATACGGTGAGACAGAGAGAAGTGTGTACATGTCTGGGGTACTCCTTGTACATCTGTTAACGCCTTCTGATTCTCACTGCGACCAAGCAAAATTCTGCTAAACAAGGTTATTGCTGCTTTCTCAGGGAAAAAAATTTCTAATTCGTAAAAAAGAATTAAAAAAACTGAATTCACTGCTCGTTTCTGGTAAATAAGGCAATTTATACTATCCAGCCTAATCTGAGCTTCGATCTTCCGGTATCAGAGGCGATTTTGTGTAAACATTTCACATTTAGATCAACGCATTTTTGTACAAAAACGCGTAAAACAAGAACGACGAGGTTGTGATATTCAGCAGGAGGTGAAAGCCCTTCTATTATAGGAAACGTCAGAGTTTGCCTAAAAGAGTCCTGTTTTTTGTAAAATAGACCTAAATAATCTTCGGCAAAAACTCGTCGGCGTCTCAGACTAACATATTTAACAAAAGACAGCGCCCAAAACATGCATCTGGATGTAGGTTACGAAATTTTATCGGTTGGATTACCTTTTTTGTACATGCATGCATTAGAAAGTAAAGAATTCTCTAAGAGCAAAACAACGTTCATTATGTAACTTTTCGGACTGGTTACCAAGGCTGTTGACAGACGTATATGCAAGGTGCTGAGACGGTCGACTTTGTGATTAAGCCTAACTAAGTATTCTCCGGTTGACTGAAGCTTGTGTCAAAGCAGGTTTGCTACGTCCAATCATCCTGCCGGGATGGGCTGCATTCATCTCCTTTCGTTCTTGAGAATGTTTTAATTAGCATCCAACTCCATTTGCCTATTGATATATGTTTCATCTAAGTGCATTAGGTTCAGAAAGTTGCTGTCCCTCTTTTTTGGACAATCGCTCTTAATGAGTGTCCTCCCGTGCGAGCATGTATTAATTGTCTGCATAGACTGCTTCGTTTACTTACTGCCATTTGAGGTTGATGCATGCGGGCGGAGGCCTATTTCACAGGTTGAACAAAATAGACTGCAATACGACTTTAAAACTGAATTTTGTTGACAGTTCCCTTCTCGTCGTGGCCTACCTTGTCCCTGGAGTGTAAAAGCTAAATGTTCAAACTAGATTTGTATGCTACCCCGACCTAATTATGCTTAGCCGTATTTCGATGGGGTTAGATATCCTCTCGCATACTGGAGAGTTCGCCAGGAGACTGAACCTGGTGCCTGATTCTGGCATTATTTTATACATTGGAATCTGGATGTCTGTGTAGTGACATATAAAATCAGGCGCACCCATTTTGGGCAAACAACTTGAAAAAGACCTTTTTCTGATTAGTGGCCTGGTCGATTTAGCAGGCTATTTATGAAACTCGGTTCGTGTGGGACAGATCTGGTTACTCTAACGCTTTATATATTTGAATAATTGATATTTATAACCAGAATCCCTAAGTAAAATTCAATTTTAGATTTTGAAAAGCAGCGATATCCGGCAGTACCTTTATTTCACTATTCTTTAAGGCCAAGTGGTTCAATGAACACATATAGAGACTACCATCTGCTTCCAACAAGGGTATATAAACTATGAGATTTCATCAATTCATCGTAGTTTTACGCAGAATATAGATTTATATTCCCGTAACGTTTAAAGAAAACTCGTCGCAGATTTCCGCATTTCAGTTCTTGCTTGTGGACAAGACAATTCCCGCCAGAGGCATGTTCTTAAGACGGGAGAATGTGCTACATAGAAGTGAGGGACACAACGAAGTTTTAATGCTTTGGACAACTTCAAAAATCCTAAAAAAACGGAAATTCACCAACTTCGGTTAGCAGCAATTTAAGCCACTAAGAGAGGAATACGCACACCCTCACCCCATTCCCTCTGAAACTGTCCAGACTTTTGTCTATATGGGGTTAAATGTCTGGTTTAGGTATAGGGTAAGGTTCAGTGCTAGGGTGGAAAGGGTATAGAGAAGGACCCAAATTAAATGCCGGCAGACTGTGGATCGTGTCATTCGTTAAAGGAGGTTTTATGGGCGGGGCAGCACGCTGGACAGTAAGCTGACAAGATGAAAGAAAACACAGCAATTGCCTGAACTGATGCCGAAAGACTTATTTTACGCTACTATATGACAACAGAAATGACAGTACTAATTAAAAAAACAAAAAGCAAAATTCATAAAATAACGGATTTTAATTTAATTTGTGGGGTCGTGGAAGTAGTCGTCATTGGCAGTGTAATTTCTGCAACTGCCGGCCAATGTATGCCAAGATAAAACCCCATATGACACAACTCACAGTCTATTAACCGGTAGGTGGGGTTCTTCTCTATACCGTTGCCGCTAGGGTTAAGTACTCGGTTTAGGGTTTAATTGTGGTATAGTTTTTAACCTATTCCATTAGTATGCGCCTAAAAATCTGGCTTTTGCCACTTCGTTTGCCTCCAAAATACAAGACTCGAGGTGGATAGCGTGTAGCGAGGTGACCGACTCCAAATGTGCTGCCACTCTCTTCATTCCTATCTGAACGCCTAATCCGATTTGGACACAGAAACTTACTTCAGAAATTAATTGATCCATACCATTGGTTCCCGAAAATATACTTACTTACAAGTGCGAAACGTTAGATGGATAGGATCTTCTGCCGCTCCATCGGGAGTAAATCATTCTCGTCTTTATAAACAGAAATATAGCGGATGCATCCCAGTCATCCGACCAAGTGAGGAACTTTTGTCCACTATTTGTCAAACCCAAGTTGTAGTTGTTGATTTTAAAAACAAGGATGTTTTATCACATCTTGTGGCACTAGGGACTAGCCTCTGTGAGATAAGTCTTTTAATATTCAACCTTTTCTACTATTTCTTCGCATGCCAGGCGAAGTCAGATACTAAATATATTGACAGCGCCCTCAGTACACGCCATTTTCAGAATTAAGGGACAATTTCCCCCATGTTCGGAAAGTGGGGCTTGGCCTACAGACCCCCCCGTTCTCTCTAAAATGCGAGTACATGGCAGCTCATTGGTTACTTGCTGCTTAATCGTCTTGCCCTTCCGTGTGGCCGGTGTATTTATTTAACCTTTAAGTAACCCCCTCTTTCGCAGATTAAAACTCCCTCATTTAATTTATTGGTAATTAGATGCATATTCAACGGACCTTGTTGGTCACTTAGAAGTATCTGATGGTTACCTTGAGGAGTTAAAAAATCCAAATTCCACCGACGGTGATATGCTGGCGAGGGAAAGGAAATATATTAACGTCAAAGTTCGGTGATTCAAGACTCTGACAGCGCTTCACCTCCAAAATCAATCACGTACCAATACAGTGCCACGCATTTAGGCATTTCACGACTCAAGCAATGACCAAATAGAAGCTGCGCTCTACCAGTTAAAACCTGGACTGTAATAGCCAGCCCGATGCCAACCACATTAGGGTGAACTCAGTCGCGGTTGCAAAAGATTCTTTATCCAACTTGGCCTTCTCGTGTAAGTGTGCCTCTCGAGAGGCATAAGTTGGACATGAAGTTAACAAATTATTGGTAAGAATCGGTCCACCAAAGTTAAGTCGTCGAAACTCAATCATAAACCCTGCAAAATAAATTAAGTATTTTAGACATATGAAATACGAAAGAATTTTAGCTGAAGTAACCAAATAAAATCCGACCCGGGAATATGAATCTCCGTACGAAAGGCGATTTATTTAAATTCCGAGGGGCACCAACTTCCTCGACTTAGCTTTAACCCCAACCATAACCCCTACTCTAAACCTAACTCCATAACTCTGATCAGTCAGATCTTATTTCGTAGCCGTACCTGAAGTAGACAAGCCCCGGCCTAACCCCTAACCCTTAACCCCAACCCCTAACATTAACCCCTAACCACTAACCCCGACTCCCAACAGGAACGGCTCCGAAAAAGATAGTTATCATAGTCCTCCAAACCCTGATGTTAACCCTAAATCCCTTGAAATTTAGAGCATGGCTACTTAGGCTACCTGTAACAAAGGGGCGTCCATATACCTGCACCCAACCCTTGAATTTCGTCTAATCTAGTATAAAGTGTCATAGCTATATTCTCAAAAAGAGCATTCACCCTGAATGCATCTACGACTTCCAGTGGTTCGTCTGTCGGTGTGGCTCTAAGAGACAGGTCGAGGGTAATCACTGCCTGATTGTAGGAAAATCACCCTGGCGATTGCGTTCAGGACAGCATAATCGGGTTGATTCAGATGCTGACTCCGTCGCCACAAGCCAATCGGTTTCATCGTAAGTTAGCGAGCCCGAGGCGGATATCGGTCAGAGTTCCGTCAGGAGAAGTTAGATACAGGGTTTTTCAACCAAGAGATTAATATTTGCTCTGAAAACCGTAATTTCTAACCGTGCACAAGACTAAAGTGATTGTAAAAACATCGTTTCTACAGAGGTGCATAGTTAAGTGTGGACGGCGTTCGCTGAGATGAGCATTTAAAATGGAATTAAAAACTTAGAATCTAGAGGTTTCACAGGTGGCTATCAAACATGGAATCGAGAAGAGTTATCGAGAAGAGCACGTGACACTGGATCTGTCGTTTCTGATTTATGGGACGTCGTCAGCCATGCCGCAGTCCCAGACGATCGCCTGTAAGTCGGACGGTAGTCAGTTGACCGTCAGACGCGTTAGCTGAATCAGTCCCAGACAAAATAGTGCCGCTCACTCATGCGATCGGCTGTGGTTGACAGATATACCGGCAACAAAGTCGACTGTCTTGACCGTCGGGACTATCCGACCTGTTACTGCTGCATGAGCCGAAAACGACTATCGAAAAAAGTGCGAAAAATGCCGTAGAGTGCTGAATGCACTCTAAGTGGCCGTAAATCGTGGTTCCACGAAAAGCAAACAGTTTATCTTCAGACAGAAAGCAAAGCAGATCGCTATTGGTACACGTTCCCTAACTCCGTCTTCTGAAACTGCCTAAAGTATTTGCTAGCGTAGGATTAGGTTTAGGGTTAAGACCAAGGCAAGGCCCTCCTGAAATAGTCCGAATTTTACCTCCCAGGGTTAGGTTTACGTAAGAGGTATAAGACTAGGTTCAGGCCCAGTGGTAGAGTCAGACCCCAGAGCTTGAGTAGGCGTTAGGGATAGGAGTTAAATTAAGACTCCAAGGTTCGTTCGTGAGAAATCTTAAGCAACTTCATAAGGTGACATTTGCGAACGTTGTCTTTTTGTGATTTGGGTTAACATTAACTGTCACTAACCGCAACTGTTAACAAACGCCGCTTTACCTGCGTCGTAGAAGAAAGATTTCCGACTCTCAACGCCCGCATTCGGCGCTGAATGGCTAAAAAACCACGTACACCACTCACTCAAAAGCATATGCTTCAATATAAACAGGAATGAGCGCTTCTTGAAATCAAAAAGCGTCGATGAAATGCTCGGTAGAGTCCGTCATTCACGCGCCTCTGTGGTCAGAGTTTTGATTGAATGAATGAAAGCAGTTTTGTGCCAGTTGGCGAAGACAGAGACTCCACATGTCACAGATGGGTAATAAGCACTCCATCAACGCCTCTCTACTTGTCGCTGCCGATGGAATACCTATTCAGTCATGAAAATGTGCACACCGATCTACTGAAATTCCGAAGCAGACAGACGCCGTATGGGTGGCGAAGGTTACGAACAGGCAAATACCAACCAGACTGAACTCTGCCAACCTATGATAACAGACGAAAAATGCGCGTAGATTGATACAACACTTACTCTGCCTTTATTCTCTGTGGCCCCGTCTTCTGCTGTCACAGTTTGGCGGAGTTCAGTCTGGGGTGATATTTGCATTCCTGGTGCCACCTTTACCTCTATCTGCGAATGTCTCTGATGATGGGCTCGAATGAGAACCCGAAACGTCAGGCCAATAAACTTCTTGTCCCAGTGATCGCATCTTCATCTTCTGAACTGCTACCTGGGACTCGCCTGTTCGCTGATATTTGCCTGTTCATAACCTCCGCCACCCATACATAGCTTGTTTGTCTCGGAAAGCCAATACATCGGCGTGCGCTCGCCTCTGATTGGATGCCAGTTGGCGGGACGCCTCGGTTCAATGAGCTGCTTATGACCAATTCGATAGACCGCGTCCGTGGATCACCTGACATGTATATGTGCACACGTTTGTGTTCCCCGCCCGAGCTGGTGGTCAGGGTTATGACTGACTGGAGGAAGACTCAGCATTTCCAAAACAACCCCACATTAATCTTCTCACGCCTCTATAGCCACTCGTCTTTTACGAATGCTTCTAGTTGTGCTTACAGGCAAAGAAGACAGAACCCTACATCACTATGTAAATTATAAACAATACACAGCCTATATTTGGGTACGTAGAATGACTTTTAGGTACCATTGCAACAAATTCAAGCAGAAGGGAATTCGAACATCTTTACAGACAGACAAAAAGTCAAATTTTGCTAGTCTCACATTTGTGATGCGGCGAAGAAGTCGTTGCACACGTCAAAGATCTGTTTCGCAATTCCTTAGCGTTCACTTCGTGTATTATAAAGCCGCTGAGATCTGGAGCAGGTTTTGGAATGCATGGGAAGGAAATGCCAGAATCATCATAAATGAGCATTTGACAGCCGACATCACGCGAATGATCTACATAACTTTGCTTGAAAATATTCGCTCCGGAATTGGTTTTTTTAATAATTCGCTCTCCGGTTTGTCTTTTAACATCATCTATTTCTTGTCTGCCTTCATAAAAACTGATAGAATGGACGCAAGATTTATTGAAAGACGTAGATAGAGTTGTAGAAAATTCTGAAATGTGGAATGTAAGGTTAAGGTCACTGGAATAGAAACATTCATTGAGAGTACTTTGGCCACATGAACAACGTCTAGAAACATTACGCGTTTTCCGGACAATTTCCAGATCACAAGCCGGGAACTTTAAGCCAGACCTCTTTCTCCAAATGTATTATTTGTTATACTTCTCTGCCACGCCAAAGTTTTTATTCGTATGTCCTTTTTGACATCGACACAACCCCATTCATTTCATGTCTAAGACTTTCTACTCCGAGATTAACACTCGTGTTTTAAAAACTGCTCTAGCCTAGTTCCACAAATGAGAATGGTGACGGCTGTCTACTAAAATGTGCATAAGGACTGACACAGGTTTCTTCTATTGTTATTGGGCAAGGAAGCTGTTGGCTGTTTCAACTTAATTTCTTTTCATAGTTGAGCCATTGCAGATGCCAAACCGGACAATTTTATTCGCCTCCTCTCGCTTTTCATCCTCGATTCCTCCTGGCTCTTAATTCATTCCCATTCTATCTTTCATTCTATGCTCTTTGCTGGAACATCACTTTCTTATTTTTCTCTTCCTCCTCCTCCTCCTCCTCCTCCTCCTCCTCCTCCTCCTCCTCCCCCTCATCATCATCCTCCTCCTCATCATCATCATCATCATCATCATCATCATCATCATCATCCTCTTCCCATCCTTCTATAACCTGATTTACGTTATAGACGTAGTAGCGTCGCTGAGATGGAAATCACTGACTCATCGTATTGCCCTGTGTCATAACACACACTCCGCGAATCCTTCTGCTTATGCCTTTCCTTGACTGTCATACTATTTACCCTTTTAAACAAAAAACATCGAGAAAAGTCCTAGATCTCAGCCGACCAAAGAAGAAGAAAAAACGCCATCCGCTGCGTGTGCATGCGCTTAGCACGATCGAATTTATAGTTCGCCTGCAGCACCTAAAATGTGCATCACTGGCATGGAGGTCGGGTAAAATTCAAACCATATATTCATGCACAAATATAAACACTTACGGCATCTGGCCTATCTTATTAAATGATAACCGAAATTCCGACTAGACAAGATTACTTAGATGGGTTTGCAATACTGATAAGCGTGCATCAGGATCCAAAGACAGTTCGGTTGCGCCACGACATCGGCTTTTGAATGAGCTTTTCCGGCTGTCTGCAATAATTACAGTCGTTACGACGGGGCTTCTCAAATAGTGTACGTTTTCCGCTGATGTTCGGACAGGTTTTATAGAAAATTTGCGTAAGAATATTCTTCTTTGCTAGCAATGGACGTTTTCTTCGAATTTGATACTGAAAATAAGAATGTTTTGACGTTTAAATGGTTTACTACCGTACGATTTATTAAAACAGTTAAATGTCCATTCATACTGCATCATATCTGTTTGTTCATTGATGTCGTTTACGAGATATACAACACGACTTGCATTCATTAAAAATCGCATGATTAGTATATTATGTCCTCTTAACGATGAAGCTAAATAGAGAAAAATGTGTGCCTTTCTTTACACGCCAAATGCATGATGTGCAGAATGGAAACTCTAAACGCAGGTTGGGCTCAAAGTTATCCGGTTTTTGGCAATTTTTTAAATCGAAAAATACCGTTTCTTCAAATAAAGTTGAAGAGGATGTGATTATCTTAAAAATTTAAAAGGAGAATATTTAAATTTGCGCTTATATGGACATCAAAAATGAGTAGGAGATATGTATTTGGATCAAATAGCCATTTCTTTTTAGTGCAGCAATTGCAGAGGGTCGAAGAAAACTCACCCAAAAGCCGGCATCCTGACGTGACTAAAGTATCTTGAAATTGCCCTTCACGGTAATTAATAGTAAAACCCAACCTAAGTTATTCTTTTCAATAGAAAACACGTTTCAGAATGTCGTTCAACATTTCATGAGATGAGCCAGCTACTAGATATGTCTACATACTGTGCTCCTATGGCGGGTCACGCGATTAATGGACTGCACCAACATGGGGGCTGGACGGGAGTCCAGCGGGCGTTATCGGTAGTGCGCACCCATAACAAGAGTCAGCATTTGGGGTGTGATGGCACGTCCGGTTGCAGGCCCGTGCCGAGCCATTTGGGATCCTAACAGCCCCCCGTTTTATTGGTGCAAAATTCTGATCAGTGCACGTGGGCGTGATGATACCCCTGGGTGTATGCTCTCGCCGTGCCAGCCAACTACGTCGTCCCCCCCTTCCTCTCTTCTTCATTTGGCCATGATATCGGGCTCGCGTAGAGGGGGGGAGAAGAGAGCGCGGTATATGCAGCGCAGGTTTACTATCATCATAAACTAATTTGTGCGCGGGTCGCCGCTCCTGTTCTTACTCCGCTGTGAAAGATACAGTAGACGTCGACGAGCGAATAGCTATTTAAAGTTTTACACCTTGAAGTGATTTACATGTTTTTTATTTTTTATTTATTTATTATTTTACACACTTATTATATAAATTTAGATATATTATGTATATTTCATATTTAGATTTTATTTATTTATGCTATTTACGCTTTTTTCAAATCGTTACAGACTAATTTTCCAATTAAGAACTGACAATAAAATAAACGCGGATTTCAGAAATTACGGTTTATCGTTTATTGCTCTTACTGGGGAGTCGTATCCCTAGGGTGCACGAATACGGAGAACAAATCAGATCGTCAAAGACCCTTAATTTTATTGCTCTACCAGCTGCGCCACCGCCCCATGTCTCATGGGTCCGTAGTAAAATGTATATTGACTACAGGACAGAATGTAAGTTAATCAGTTTGTTGTGAAGCCTGAATCAGCAGACCACGCAAACGACAGGCGATCAATTGCCCCAGTGTTCTCGCCTATTAAAAACGGATTAAATCCCATATCTAGAGCGCCAAATGGACCAACGTGATTGTTTGGTAAAAACCCATCTTAATCGGGCGGACGCTGGACGTCTTAACCCAGCAGATACAACAAATGCACCCGGTTAAGTTAATCAAGGACAAAAATAATTTTTAATGCTGCCAACAGTATCTCTGTGTAAGGAGGTTTTGCGCCTTTGTGGCTCTTTCAAAAGTTCACATTTGACACTCTATACGACATGTAGATCGCATAGTGCAATGCGTACTTTCTGTTAAAAAAATCGTTATAGTCAGTGAAAGCATGCGGACGACTGGATTTTTAGTGTATTTACGCTAATACTCGGGTCAGTTAGGGCTTTTTGGTCGTGAACTCGTCCTTCGAAGTAATTTGAAGAGTAATCCAGCCGCCTGCTAACTGTTTCTTCCAGTCAGCGCAGAATAAGAGCGAAAAATCACAGTCGGAGGGCTGCTTTCCGCATATACCTGAAACGCTTTGAGAAGGCTGTGTTTGAAGTTGCTGCTGATATGTCTTGGCACACGATACTGACCAGTCCCTCTGAGGTGATCAGCAAAGTGATATGAAGACAGTTATTTTGAAGTAAAGGCTAAATAAAACCTGCAAAACGTCACCGCCTATGACAGAATGAAGTAATGCACGAAAAAGACATCAGGCTATCACTGAACACATTTAAAGGCCTCTGGGAAAACAATAAGAGTCTGAGTGCCGACAATTTTTACCCTTGAGACAGTTCGCGGCGTCCGCCTAAGGCGAGAGCAAACAAATGTGGCCATTCTTTAGAGTCGACAAGATGAGTTTTTGCGATCACAACTGAGGCAACGTGTATCCAAGTGTCTGCTGGCTTTTTTCACACAAAGCCACATAGCCGCGGTTCAGCTCGGCACTAATTAAAGTCGATTTTAAACCATCAGGACGGAAACATTCTCTTTAACATACAGATGCGCGGTTGCGAATACGTCCTTGCATCCAGCGCCGTTTCGACGTTCTGGAGATTCTTAGGGAACCAACCGTAGAAGAGTAAAGAATGCCCGAATAATGAGGGCCCACGTATCAACGAGCTGAATTACGACGCACAAAAAATCGGGCAAACGACGAACAAGGGGGAAGGAAGAGAAGAAGGTGAGAGAGGGGGAAGAGTAGGAAGGGGGGGGGGTGGGGAAGATGAGGGAAGTGCGGAACACCTCATCCTCAACTCCACTGCTGCATTCCACCAGATAATCCTACCTGGGGCACACTTTCTAGTTCCTTCACTTTTGGTGTTCCGCCCAACTACAAAACCGCAGTCCCAAGGCTTGTACGATGCCCTGTCCGGTAGCGTCGGATGATGTGTCATTGTGACAGGGACGAAAACGCAGCTGCTGCGGCTGCGGTACATAGCCCTAATCAGCTGCTCTGGGCTTGCGTGCTTACCCGATGAATGCGGTTAAGCACTTAGTTGATTAGTCATCAGACCGTGGACAGCCCGGCAAGTGTTGACGCGTACTCCTTTTGTGTCAGGAGTGACCGAATCTGGATTCCAAGTTTTGCGAGGACCCTGGGTTAACCGGCGGTTAACTTTAAGTGAAATTGCGCACTACAGAGTTTTTATAAGCCCGGCAAAAAAGCAAGCGGAGTAATTTTCAGGGAAGGAGAAAATTCTAACTATGACAGGACCGGAACATTTCGATCAAACGAAATTCATTTCCAGACCAACTGAAGAAAGAGTTTGAGCTGACGAGCTGGCCATATCCTGTTGTCAAGAAAAAACAACGCTCTTTTACCATCACATGAGCCGCGTGAAATGAAGCTTCAAACCAACTTTCTACAAGGTCTGGGCCGAAAACGGCTTTAGTGAGTTCCCTTCTGCAAATTTGGCGCTCTCCGTCGCAGAGAAGTCACTCAATCCAAATTAGAAAACCCGTTTTGATGGATTCTGCACGTTCCAGTGGGATGAACGGGTAACTTGGCGCAAATGAGATCAAAATCACGGCTCCTAATGAAGGCCTCGTAACTCAGGCGGCTAGAAGGTTGGCTGTACTAAAACCTTGCCATTGCTGTCGTGCGCTTAAGTCCTACTGAGGTCGCTGGGTTTTCCACAGTTTGGCAAAAGTAAGGGATTATTCCCGAAAACGTAATCATTTGCAGTTGTATCGGCCTGAAGGAGAGAGTTGGGTTGTTCTGTTAGGGTGGAGGCTGGAACAAAACATCAGGCAAAAACTCAACTGAACCCTTTTTAAATCGAACGTTCACATACCTTGTCGTCAGCCACTGAGAGATCGGTACTGCCCTGTGAAAAATATAGATGTCAACATTGTACCGTTGTAAGATCGAGTCACCTGACAGTGCAAGTGAATGGATCTGACACACAATATCTCGGCAGATGAGAATGCAAGCGGATAAAAAGGAAATAAATGCTTCACAAAAAGGACACATTTTTTTTCTACACTAAGCTCATAATGCGCCTCAAATGATGCATGGTGAATTCCCGCGTCTTAAGTGTGTTTCTTTTACAACCTTCAGGGTGCGCCTGTCGTGGGCTTATTCTTTTTAGAGGTCTCTTCGAACCTCCCTGAAAAACTCTTTTGTTTTCGTCCGTGCATCCAAATTTTCTCCAATTGCATTTAAGGGGACCAGTTTTCTGGCTTCCTTGAACATTCATCTTGATTTAGACCTATTTTCGACATTATTCAGTCTACTACTTTGTTGGACACCGACTGACCGTTCTTGATGTGATAATGACAATTTTTTTCGAAAGTAGGATTAGTTAACCAGACAGACAGAGGTGGTTTTAGACAAAATGAATATTTACGAGCAAACACAACGTCATTCTATGCTGGGATGTCCTAAACCTTGTGGACCAGTCGTCTGACTTTCTATACCTTTTTAAGCCTAACCCTACCAGAACTGCCATCGCGCCCATTCCTCTTCAAAATGAATATTCCGAAACCTGTAGTATACCTGAGCCCTCCAAAACTGACGTTGGCTTGCAATAAGGTACAATAGGTGGGCTAACTAATGAAATGTCAACCGAAATTCAGAAATGCGTTTTCGTTGCGAAAAGACTAATTAAGCAGGGTTGTAAGACTGATCACCATGCAGCATAATTCTATAATAATTCAGTTACCTCAGGTTGCCTGCTTTCGAACGAACTTTTTCCGACTGCATGTAAAAGCTTTCTTCTGTAAAAAAATGACTACTTATGGGCCGGATGTGGTTTTGTATCCCCACCTGAAGTAAACGCCTGTGCAGTCCCCGGCCCCACCTGTAAAAACACCTATTACCACCAGTCCCCTGTTAGAGGACCGGTGGTAATAGGTGTTTTCACAGGTGGGGCCGGGGAATGCACAGGCGACGAGGTCAAGTAGTGGTATGCAAAAGAAAAGCTATAAGGAGTGCGTGGTTGTACTTTCAATGGGGGAGAAATAGTTTCGCTAACCCTCAACCCTAGCTCGTAGCTACAGCTCCATATCCTAAATCTCAACCGCTAACCCTAACCTTTAACCCTAACTTCTAACCCAAACCCCTATCCATAACACACAACCATAACACCTAACCATAACTCTAACCCTAACCCCAACCCCAAGCGTATTGTGTCCATCAGGTGGGGCTACCAAACCACATCTTACCTACTTATGTAGCATGCATTTTTGCACTGATTTTCGTGCTTTTAAAAATTCAACTATATTTCTTGGAAAAAGCACATAAAAATATTCATTCTTTTGCTCTTTCAGCAGAAAATTACGTCTTTCAATTTTATAGTCGAAGGGAGTGTATAATTCGGTTGTAAAGGTTTCTCATTGTGAGATTGTGCAATACCGTGAAATGACTGCTCATAAAAAGTCATGCCCCTGCATTTACCAATATGGCTGGTAGGGTTAACAATGTGGCTCAAATTCACTGCTGAATTTTATGGACTCCATATGGTCTCCTCTTAATACTGTGGAGAAATGTATGGTTTCCCGTACGCGGAAAATATATGTCTTGTAGTTTGTAAACCCTGAATGCAAGTGTAATGGCAGATCGGGCCCAAAATTATTCGGGCATTATAAAGTTTTATAAAACCGAATTAAATCGTTCCCTCGAGTAAAAAGTTGGAAAAAGACGTCATTTTCTAACGAATGAGCGAAAGTATGAATATTTTATGCGTGTTTTCCATAAAATATTATTAGATTTTTAAGGTCCTCCAAAATCAGTTAAAAAATGCATGCTACATACGTAGTCATTTGTTACAGAGTATATTTTTTGCATGCAGCCGGATAGAAGTTCATTCAAAAGCCTGCATCCTGGGGTAAGTGAATTAGTATAGAATTATGCTACATGATTATTACTTTTACAACCCAACTTAATTAATCGTTTCGAAACGAAAATGCATTTCGGAATTTCGGTTGACATTTCATGAGTTAGCCCACCAGCTGCGTTCCGGCAAAAGTTTAGGTCTCACCGGCCGAGCCACGGGTCGCCTGAATTATTCCTAAGTAATTTGATAGAATTATTCTATTCTGGGACTGCCCCGCGTGCACACCCTTAGGACTACTGCAATGCTGCATTGTGGCGGTTCAACTCAAACCAGGACTCTCTCTCTCTCTCTGGATGCCCCCAAGAAACAGTCAGTGTTCGCATGAAGGGGCTACGCGCCGGGTTGTGTTAGTCAGAGGCTGTGTCAGCGTCGTTCAGTCCCCACAGGGTGCATGCTTATGCATTAAGTAATTGCGGAATGACACACAGCTCAAGGGCTCATTGCGTCGTCGACTTTAGAGCTGATGAGTCATTCACCACGGGGGGTGGAAATTGCGCAGTCGCGCGTGCGTGCGTTCGTGTGCGCGGCCGCTGATGAGTCATCGCAAGTGGAGCCTGAGGGAAACGACCCCCCCCCCCCAACAGGGACCGCAGCAAACAGACCGGCCGTGTCAACGACGGCCGCTCTGCGATGTCTCGCCGCGATAATATGTTATGGTACGCCAGTGGGCGGAGGCAAGGACGTCCACAGTTTAGCATTTAATAAACGGTTAGAGCCTGTGGGTGGGGGTTTGAAATCGAGAATTCTCCGACTCTCGCGTCGAGCAAGGGGGGGCGGTTACTGTGGGCACAATCTGATGCAAGGTTATTATCTGATAGGTAAATTAGGTCAGTCCGCGAGTGTCTGTTTTTTTGTCGTGTTGAAAGTATTTTTTGGGAGAGGAGCTGGTGGGAGGTAGTCTTCAGGGCTGGCATGCACTTGATTTGATAAGGACAGCAGTCCAGGGGAGATAATATCTTCACTCTGAGCGTGTCGCCGCCTGGGGGAAAAAGTTGAATATTTTATCCTCCCACTGTTGTTGTCGGGGCCCCACCGACTCGACTGTGGGGAGAGGGAGGAGTGTGTTGACTACATGCAGTCCTAATCTGGAGATTTTCATTATCCTCTACTGAGTCACATAAAGCTGTATCTTTGAAATATGCCCAAAAGTCATCGAAGCCTCATGCCAGCAGGGGCTGTGCCCCACAGAAAAGTTGGACGACTAGAATGGCACAAAGCCAGAACATCTATATTTTCATAACATGAAAATCATTATCAGGAGCATTTTTTAAATATCAGTAGATAATGTTGAGCAAGAAATATGTCGGGCGAATTTTAGTTCTTTACTTTACTTCAATTATGTAATTAAGAAAAGGACCTGCATTACTATTAACCATATATATAATACATTTATATATATAATATTTAAGCGGCTCGTTAAGTGTGCAACAGGCCAAACACAGACAACTGTTTCACGGTCAATATCGACCGTTATAGGCCAATAGCAAGTTTTCGGGCCGACAGAATGGGATCGAGTGAGATCCTAACCACAACATTTAGGGTTACACGACTACTTGACATATATATATGTATAAGCAGAATAGCATTGCCGACAAACATAGGGGAGATTGTGGTAGTCACTTCTGGCGTTTTAATCGTCGTAAGCTGTGACGCGAACCCGGATTATTTGATGGATGGGAGTTAAATCCAACGCTCTACCCATGGAACATGATCCCGACGTCCCGATGGAATATTCAGAACCATGACAAGGATGTTCGCCTATCAGATTAAAGGGACATGACCGTCCCATTGTGTTATGGAGGTCAGTTCACTGCCCGCACAAGCGATCAGTCACTAAGCAGGAATGAAGAATACCAAAATGACTGCGCAACTGCCTCACGTTGAAGTTCGATCAAAAGAGTGACTGAATTGGTGCCCATCCGAACAAATCCCATTTGGCAAATTGAGATTCGCAGGTGTCCCATTCTGTGGTGTGAAGAGCGCTCGGCGATCTGGCTAAGGGAACACGGAGCTGGTAGCGAGGTACGCTGGGGAAAAGCAATCTGGTTAAATTTTATTATATCTTTCAACCAACTCTGAAACGTTGAAACCGTATTGTTACTTTACAAAAAAGGACGCTGATAAAGTCAAGAAAAGAAGAAAAACGGACAGCAAGCTCTTGATAATGCAAAAATTTTCCTTTTATTGCAGCCCCTCGCAAACCTCGGAACGTAGAACAACAATGGAGAAACCGAAAGGAAACCTCGGACGATTGCTGCAGAAGAGAATCACAAGGGGGATGTTTGCAAAATCCGGTAAGTGTATCTCGGCAACACCGGTAACTGCACATAGTCAGCTTATTTGTTGAAAATCCCATGAGAGTGCTTGTCTCCATTTAAAAAAGCCTAAATGGGTACCAGTTATCTGCTTTGGAAGGGCTTTTAACGGGTCCGGATGCTATGCGGCACCTGTTTGTTCTCCTTCGCTTTGGAGTTTAATCACACAAACGATAAGGGATCATCAGAAATAAATACGGGGTTCACCATTTCTCTGGTTTGCGCGTGGTTGGCCGGTGATACCTACCAAACCAGAGGTAGGCATCGCAGCTTCTCTTATTTTGTACGTATTTGTTTTGCAATTACCAGGAATACGTCCCTGACTTATGCATAATTAGATCCAGATGAGAAAGGATGCAAACACTATAATACAAGGCGAAGGGATGGAGGTGGTTTATTCGGCCTAGTTTATGTATATCATGCTTCGAAATCCCATGATAGCTCATAAACAGGAATAGACGAAACCTGTCGATTTACTTATTGACTGAGTCTTCCACGGTCTGACACGCCACCTGCATCTGTCTTCATGATTGTCTGATTGCCCCGAAACCTCGTCACGTGTTGGAAGTAGAGGCCATGCCTTTGAGAGAATGAGTAAGCGACCAAAACAAATACATATCTTTGACCCTTATAGCCAGTTCGTGTTCGTGCATCCCTATCACCACAGCCGCATCTGACCCACCCGATGACAACAACTGTTTGATCAGCTAGCGGGCGGTCTTTGGGTGTATGAGCCGCCGGCCGATTTTCCCTCTCCATTTTTGCGTGACATCAGTCTCATATCCGCTCAGTAGTTTAGTAAACTGCTCGGATACACTAGCTAAGCCCAATACCGCACCAATGAATCTGGGTATTGGCCCCACTATCGATTTCAATCAAGTGGGTTTTATCTTCCTTTTTTTATCAAAACTGCCGTGCTTTCGCGTCGTGATAAACAGTCTCAGAGAGCGCAATAATTATGGGACTCGACGACCACTCAAATAAACACCTACAGTGCGTGACCGATCACATGAAATGTTGGTCAAAATTTTCGAATGCGTTTACCAGTAGGGAGGATTACTTAAGTGGGTTTGTAATACTGATTATCATGCGGCATAATCCTATAACATTTCGGACTTGCCAGGATGTCGGCTTTTAAATGCACTCCTTTTCGACCTCATGCAAAAATCACACTCGGTAAGAAATGACTACTTATTTGGCATGCATTTTTCCTATTGATTTTCGATGGTCTTATAAATTTAAATATGTTTTACAGAAAACATGCTCAAAATATACTTTTTTTCCTCATTTGGTAGGAACCCACACTATCTTCATATGTTATGCCCAAAGAAAGTGTGTATTTAGGTTTAAAAAAAGTTTCCCGATTCTCGAATAGTTTTCAGCCTGATCTGCCATTGCATCAGCGTTTAGCGTTTTCAGCCTACAAGGTGCATGCTTGCCGAGTAAGGAAAATGATTTATTTGTCTGTGCCTTTAAGAAGATTCTACATAGAGTTCATGAAATTTTGCATTGTACATTTCATGAGGAGCATTAGTAAGCGGACATGTGCGGTCTTGCATACATGGGCATCGCACGGTCTTAAACACCTCATAATTATAACCTTTTTAAAACTTTAATATACGTCTTCATTGGGCGTGAAATATGAAGATAATGTGATTTCCTACCAAATAAGCAAATGAAAGTGTATTTTCTGCATGTGCTCTTTAAAATATATTTGAATTTATAAGACCATCGAAAATTAATAGGAAAAGTGAATGCCAGTTAAGTAGTCATTTCCTACCGAGCGTGGTTTCTGCAGGAGGTCGAAAAGAAGTGCATTCAAAAGCCGGCATCCTGGCAAGTCCAAAATGCTATAGGATTATGCAGCATGATAATCGGTATAGCAACTCCACTCAAGTAATCCTCCCTAATGGAAAACGCATTTCAGAATTTCGGTCAAATTTTCATGAGATCGGTCACGCACTGTAAGGTAATTGGTAGTACACCGCTGAGCGTCCCATTTGACGTCATGATGGTATGATGGCCTGCGCTATAGTCGTTGGTGGCCGTTAGTCTACCGCCGTTGTTGATTTTAGGCCTAATAATCAGTCACCAGTTTGACCGGATGTTAGTGGAACTTTTCGCGCCTCGTTGCATGGCTGATTACTCTGTTCGGCAAAATTTCGGCACAGAAGGTCATTACGTTTGCTTAGCGACCGAGGGCTGAAGAACCTGGATTCGAGCAGCTCGCAGTCATATCTAGCCATCTCCTCCAACCACCTCAGACTTAAAGGCGTGGCTGTATCCTATCGAATGAGCCACGATCTGGGTGTTAGCGTCATTCCTCCTCATTGCTGCTGTATGTTCGGTCATTCGCGTTAAAACTGGTCTTGCAGTTTCTACGAAATAGTTGGTTTGTCCACAACTGCACCAGGACCGGTAAATGACTCCTGAAGTTTCTTGCAGTGGCAGTGAGTCTTTCGGCCACATGACCTGGCGCCTGATTGTTTCATCTGGTCTGTGGGCAACTCTAATTCTGAATGGAGTGATGAAGCGGCCGACGGCTCTCGAGACCTTATCCGCGTATGGGGTACCTCGTAAAAACATAGAGGCTGTTAGATTGGGTCACTCGTCTCTTCTTCGTATTTGTCTCGCCACGTGGTTGAATGCCATCTGCGTCCTATAAGTACTGCGGTCTCGTGTCTACGTTACTTCCATCTACGTTTTTCTCCGATGATGGGTTCGAGTGAGCGTCTGAAACTTCAGACCAATAAATTTCTTGTTCCGGCGGCCACGTCATTTTCTTTTCTTAACTACTTCCTGAGACTCGCCTACTAGCTTCTATCGGGCGGGCCATTGTCTCTGTAGAACTCCCAGAAAGAGGAATTTGATTTTTCCCTGTTCGATTAGCTGAAATGCGTTCTCACGCGCAGGTAGTGAAAGGGAGTAAATCCCACATTCGACTGCAAATGTCAATGCTCTTAACAGAGGGTTCGTATTGACAGGATGAAGTAGACGCAAGAAGGGGGAGGCGCAAGAAGTAGGGTAAATATTCTACGACGGTAATGTAATGCTGTAAAAAACCTTGCGGACGCGAAATGTCAGCATGGGAATTCCCAATCGCCAAACAATGTGGACTGTAAAAAGTCAACGAGATCCAAAAGTTGCCTGTTTTGATCCTCCAGTCCGATCTATGACCGTCATTTCGAAACCTTCCCCCACAGTATAATTTTAGATAGTTTATTAGCCAATCCCAGTCGTACATCTTCCCGATATCCCGATTTCTGCTCATTGTGTGCTATTCTTGGCTTCGTGACTGAAACTGTCCGCTCAAGGTAGCCTTATGGCGGCAAACTACAATGATGGCGACTGTTAGCATAATGCATTAATTGAGGCCTTAAACGCAGATTACACCCCGAGGTCCGTTTATCTAAACCTATAGTCGTGCCTTCAGGCGTGACATAATCGTCCCCTCCCATAAAAGGTGCAAATTTCAAATGAACACTAGGTATGAATGATTTAAGGAATTTCAGCGATTGCCTAAAAGGACGCTGGAGAGGAACCGTTGGTTAACGATAAAGAGCACACCCATTTGATTATGGGCGTAAATTTAAGGGCGCATTGGCCTGGGAATAACTAAAAATGTAATGGGTTTTTTGGAAAAAGATGTCGAGTGCATTTTGCATACTTCTTTGCAAGAGTAGGTCATCTATGGAGGTCCACTTCTACCTGTTACCAGAGACTTGGTCTTATGAGCAACAACGGCCCAATATCTTCACTCGACGGATCGTCGCCGGCTTTCCGTGGGTGCGATAACGATGGTAGTGTGGGACGGATCTTCTGGGGACTTTCCTCGACAAATTGAGCTCAGTGTGTGTTCATAGGGCAGCCTACATGTTGCGTAGGTTTCGTAAAACCGTGCTAAATGAACGACGAGCCTCATCAACACTTGAGGCTTTCTGGAAATATGCAGTAGGCCCTAAGAATCGGGAAACGGCCGTTTTGAGTCATGTAAATTAGAACTCATTGCCAGATCGCTCATTGGACCCAGGCCGTATCTTCTCGACTTGACATATTCCTGCCAATAGGTGTGGAAGGAGAGAATGGGGTTGACGCTGAGTCAGTTTCTATCACGCGTGAATTCTGGGAACCGCAACCCCTGACAACAAATAACACTAGAGTCAGGGTTGATGCATGAACCGATGATCAGATTCGAACAATCTGGTACTCCAGCACACGTAGGGCGTCGGAAACCCCTGTGGGGTGGTCGTGTCCGCTCACCAAGACAATCTGTACAATTAGAGAAGTGACCAGATAGTTACCGTCCGTGACCGATCTCATTAACTGTTAGCCGAAATTCTGAAATGCGTTTTCAAATAAGTACAGTAGATGTGCTTGCTCATGAAATGTTGACCGAAATTCTGCAATGCCTTTTCGACTCAAAAAGATTACATAGGAGGGTTGTAATACTAACTAACATGCAGCGTAATCCCATGATAATTGCCTCTCCACTCGTCTATGGCCTACTGACAACTTACAGTAGACGTGCTAACTTACCAAATGTTGACCGAAATTCTGATATGCGTTTTCGACTCGGAAAGATTACCTAAGACAGGTTGTAATACTAACTAACGTGCAGCATAATCCTTAGATATTTCAGTTACTTCGGGGTGCCGGCTGTTTAAAAAACTTCACTTCGACAGTCTGCAGTAACCACACTCTGTAGAAAATGACTACTTAAATAGTGTGAATTTTTCCCCATTGACTTCCGATGCCCTCATTAATTGAAATACATTTCATAGAAAACATGCCCAAAAATATTCATTCTCTTACTCCTTTGTCAGATACTTGGGTCTTCATTGGAGTTCATACTTTGCGGAAGGGTATACTTCGGTTTTAAATAACTTTTCTAATGCCCGATTAATTTTAAACCCGATCTGGGATTACACTTGCATTCAGGGTTTCAAAACTACAAGCTGTTTATTTTGCGTGTGCAAAAAACCATATATTCTTACTCAGTGTTAAGAGAAGACCATATGGCGTTCATAATATCCAGCAGTGGATATGAGCCACAATGTGAACTTTAAAAGCGGCACTCATAAATGCAGAAACACGGTGTTTTGTGAACGGGCATTTCACGGTCTTGAGAAATCTCATAGTTATAAACATTTTAATGACCGAATTATACCCTTCCTTAAAATATGAAATCTAATGAAGACCCAGGCATCTGGCAATTGTGCAAGAGAATGAATATTTTTGAGCATGTTTTCTATAAAATATATTTGAATTTATGAGGGCATCGGAAGTTAATGGGGAAAAAATTCACATTATTTACGTAGTCATTTTTAAAGAGTGTGGTTATTGCAGACGGCCAAAATGAGGTTCGCTCAAGAGCCAGCATCCCGAAGTAGCTGAAATATCCTAGGATTATGCTGCACGCTAGTTAGTATTAAAACCCTACCTAAGTAATCTTTTTGATTCGAAAAGGCCTTCCAGAATTTCGGTCAACATTTCGCAAGTTTACACAGCTACTGTAAGTTGGCAGTAGGCCATATACGAGAGGAGGGGTAATTATCATGGGATTACGCAGCATGGTAGTTAGTATTACAACCCTACTATGCAATCCTTTCTAGTCGAGAAGTCATTGCAGAATTTCGGCCAGCATTTTATGCGTTAGTATATTTGCTGTAGGATTAATTAGGTGGGAGTATAAGAATAATTAACACGCGGCACAGTCCTATGGTTTTTAGGACTTCGCAGGATGTTGGCATTCGCATGCATCTCCTTTCAACCTTCTGGGTATAAAATGGCTTCCTAAGTAGCATGGGTGTTCCGAATTGATTTCCAACGACCTCGCAAATTCAACTATGTTTCATAGAAAACATGCACAAAAACATGCTTCCTCTGACTCATTTAGTAGAAAATCACGTCACCTTTACATTTCGTCCTCGAAGAAAGTGCATATTAAGGTTTTGAACAAGTTTTTTGATCCTGGATGATATTGAGCCAGATCAGCCATCAGATTAACATTTAGCGTTTCCGCTCTTCAAGATGCATAATTTCTGCGTAAGTAAAATCACATATTTCTCCATCCCCTTAAGAAGATGCCATGTTGAGTTCATGAAATTTTGCAGTTGATGCAGTTGCGTACTTCATGAGGGACATTTATATAGAGACCGGTACAATGTTGTACGAATGGAAATTTTCCCGTCTCAAAAAATCTCATAATTTTAAAATTTTTAAAAGCAGACTATACTCTTTCTTCCGTCATGAGTAATCCTTCATAATCGTGTGCCTGGTCATTGACTATAAAGACAAGTTAGTCTAGTACCTCGGAACAGGCTCACCAGGCTCTCGTCCAGGCCGACAGACGGTGTTGGGTCATCGAACTATAAACTTACTGATTGGTGCTCAGATCAGAGAACCGACTTGAGTTATGCCGTACCGTTTACGGCGGCTTAGCAATGATTGGTCCTTCGAGTGTCCACTCTGCTTGTCGACAGAGACATATGAGTTACCAAGATAATGTATCCTCATCTCAGTATAAATCAGGCAAGCGTTAAACGCTGTGCTAAAGTGCTGATTTTATCCAGATGCTTATCTGAATGTTAAAATGGAAATTCTTCTCACAATACTGTGTTGGTAATATTCTAAAAGTATGCATATACCCATTGTTATAAAGCTCATTTATTAGAGAAGTCATGATCGGTAAGGGAACGTTTCCTTAATCACTCATTAGACCCGTAAAGTAACATAAGACGGCCAAAAATTTTGATATAAAACGACTGATTGTAAGCAAGGAGAAAAGGATTGTATGGGCTTGCCAAAAGGGGGAGGGATTGCGATCTGATCCCGAGTTAAGGGACAGAGAAGGGTGTCATCGAGATAATTGTGTTTCATTTCTGTTACGCGAAGTGGTATGATGCAGGTCAGATTTTGGCACGTCTAGAGCCAGTGTAGCTTGCGGGTTCGAGTGAACGCCTACTGGGAACATTAAGTTGGATTGGCTAATATTGTCCGCTGGCGCCGGAATTAGGACTTTGTCGCCGACATCTCACAAGTGGTTCAAAACGTTTGATTAAATTCCAGTCGGTGACCGCTTTTAACCAACTATACCGCACCTGCAGTAAAGTTGGACATCCCTATGCCCTGATTTAGCCAAGGTGAATAGTCCAGTCGCATCCCCCGGATAGGCGCCTGGTCGCTCGATCAATGCAACCTGCTCCGCTGGATCAGCGAAGGTGCAAATGCCTATTGAAGAAGTTAGAAAAAGGGGAAATACCTAATGAAATTAGTTTTATATTGGCCACTAGGTGCATGAGCACAACGACAACGTTGCAGAAGTTCACCTCGCAATAGCGCTGTGAGGAATGGTCCCTTCTTTTCAACCGTTGGCATGCCCGTTTTTGATGGATGTTCTTCCATGCATCTAAGCGTTTATCAAACATTCACGGGCCTGCACCGCCAATGCGGCCAGTATAAGACATGTCCCATTAGCCGCATTACACCGCTGCGTGGCAAAACGCCTGAGCTGATTTGATGTTAAATAGCACCATGTACTTTACGGGGCAGGGTCATTACCCCCTATAAATCCCACCTTTGTTATCTAGTATTGCCTACACGGAGGCTATAGACTACTTATATGATCGTACTGTCAAGTAGAAATTCCCGGGTCGTATACCAGTTGTAGGTCAATTGGCTGCTTCGGCACCCCCACTCGCGCTAGATACGGAGCCTCCTTTACTGTCGTTTGTTTCGTATGGTGCAGACACCAACGGCTGTGCGTAACGTTCTTTGCCTGATCCCACACTGTGCTCGCATCCATCTTCGATGAACTTAGTATTATCTTGACCTTGGACTATGTTGGTTGCGATTAGAGAGCGAGGGAGACAAAGCGAGTGGAACGGGCTGTACGCACGTCTGCTCCACTATAAAGGAAGTCGTCCCCCCCGGGACGCCTGCCATCTACGTCGCTTACGACTAACGATATACCCTAATAATTGCATTAGTTAATGACACTACTGCCAATTTTTTACAGTAGCCATGAGCCTGCTAAGATTCTCACGGTACCCTCTGGCATGTAGGACGACTTTTCGGCCTTCCTCGCTCTGTACTCTAAGAGATCCCACACTTTTTGAATAATCCGCGGGAAAATACCAAGTTCACGTGGTTGTGAATGTACGTAAGCGTCTGCTATGCTAGGAGCAGGAAACGATAGCCATTATATCTGGGCGTGCGCTGGCAGTTTTATGGCACTTGCTACCCTGCCGGTAGATGCGCTTGCGCTCTCGCCGAGTATACAGGTCGTGGGCGGGACTGCCCAGTCATCCTCGTCGTCCTTCTGAGCCCTGCTGTTGTGCGGTTGTTGATTAAAATCCTGATCAAGTGTTTGTTGTGGACCAGGGGGTGTGGTGGCACGTCTATGTGCGGGTCCAGCCGCGCCAGCTATCTGCACCCTCCCTCCGCCTGCTTGGCTCTGCTGTGGAACACGCAGTGGCCGTCGTCGGACACGATGGTCGAGCTATCATGTCCAGTGTGTGACACGCGTTGGGCAGTGACCCCATGTCATGCAGGCTACAGCACACAGTCTTCTCTCTGCGGTCGACTTGACTCGAACTAGTCGTCGGCGCATGAGACGGGAAGGGAGGGGAAAGGGTAGACGAACAAAGGTTCTCTGGAACCCGTACGACTCGTTTAAAATTCATGACACGAGGGTTGACTACCCCATGGCACAACTACAGCCAGTGGCCGATCTCATGAATTGTTGGTCAAAATTCTGAAATATATTTTCGACTAGGAAGGGTTACTTACAGTAGGGGAGCTAACTTGCGAAAGCTCAACAGAAATTCCGAAATGCATTCTCGTCTCGAAAGAGCTTACTTAAATAGGGTTGTAAAACTAGTCTGCCTGCAGCATAACTCTATAACCTCTCAGTTACATCAGGATGCCGGCTTCCGAACGAACTTCTTGTCGGCTGCATGCAAAAACAGCAGTATACAAAATGACTAATTACGTAGCATGCATTTTTCTGATTGATTTTCGATGCCCCTAAATGTTTAATTATATTTCATGAAAAACGGGCATAAAAATATACATTTTTGCTCATTCGGTAGAAAATAAGTCGCTTCCCAATCTTGTACTCGAAGAGAGCATATAATTCGGTTTTCCAGAACTTTCCAATGCCCGAAAAATTTTGAATCCGACCTGCCGTTACACCTGCATTCACGGCTTCTAACCTACAAGCCATATTTTTTACGCGTACGGAAAACGACGCATCGTTCTGCAGTATTAGGAGGAGACTATGTGGGACTCATAAAATTTAGCAGAGGATTTGATCCGTATACTTAACTTTACGAGCCACACTGGTAAATGAGGAGACATGACGATTTATGGACGGCCATTACACGGTATTTAAAAGTCCCACAATTAGAAGCCTTTTTAAAACCGAATTATGCTCCTTCTTCTCGTATAAAATTAGAAGAAGAAGTAATTTTCTACCGAATGAGCAAAACAATGAACATATCTATGCATATTTTCCATGAAATATAATTGGACATTAGGGGCATCGAAAATCAATGAGAAAAATACATGCTACATAAGGTGTAGTTTTTCTCAGTGTAGTTTTTGCCTGCAGCGGGAAGGAAGTTCATTCAAAAGCAGACCTCCTGAGGTAACTGAAATATTTAAGAATTGTGTTGCCGGCTGACTAGTTTTACAACCTTACTTAATTAATCTTTTCGAAACGAAAACGCATTTCGTAATTACGGTGGACATTTCCTGAGTTAGCCCACCTACTGTAGATGGAGCAGCAAGTTTGATAACATTTTGACATAACCCCGTGATATTTCAAGCACGTCAACGTGCCGGCTTTTTAATGCACTATCTTTTGGCCACATCCAAAAACCTAACTCGATAAAAAGTGACTACTTGAATAGAGTGCTTTTGCTTGGCCGATTTTCGATGTTTATGTACATTCAAACATATCTCATAGATGAACTCCACAATAATTCTTTCCTGTACTGATTTGTTAGTAAATCATGTCTTCTTCAAACGGCAGGGTCAGAGGAAGGGGTAAGTTTGGACTTAAAAACTTTATAACTGTATATTTTTAAGACCGCGCAATGTTAATTCTAATAATATCGTATCTGTGTGTCTACTGATGCCCCCCATTAAGTATGCGTCATGATCCACATTGGCTGCAACGGTTCATAAGATCCATATGGTATTTTCGTAATGGAATAAAGGGATGTAGGTTTTTCTATATACGGAAAGCATACAGCTGGTAGAGTGAAAATCTTAAGCAAGAATACAACGGCAAATGGGGTTAAAAATTATTTGGGGACAAAAAGCCCTATCACAACCAAGACAGACTCATTCCTTTGACTACGCCGTTTGAAGAAGACATGATTTACTAACAGATCAGTACAGGAAAGTATTTTTATGTAGTTCTTCTATGGGATATGTCTAAATGTACAAGAACATCGAAAGTCGGCAGAGGAAATGAACACTACTCAAGTAGTCATTTTTTATCAATTGAGGTTTTTGCGTGTGGCCAAAAAGCAGTGCATTAAAAAGCCAGCACGCTGGCGTGCCTGAAATATCACGGGGTTATGTCAAAATATAATAATAATTTCGGTTCGTCATAAGTAACCCTTCCTAGTCGAAAATGTATTTCAGAATTTCGGCCAACAATTCATGAGATCGGCCGCCGGCTGTAGTTGTGCCATGTCTAGTCGACCCCCATGTCTTGAATTTTAAGCGCCTCGTGAGGATTCCAAAGCCTGCTTGTTTGTCTACTTCAAAGATCTGAGTAATATATTTCAGCTGGACTGACCTCACCCCCTTATTCGATGTTGAGAATCCGACTGCGCTGACTCCCTCTTAGCATTGTAATTACAACAACCATTATGCGTGGGAGAAATAAGAGACTCCTTCAGTGAGCCCGTCACGCCTATGGCACGCGCAGACGGATTGTTTAATTTTGACAGCCACCGCACCCACGCCCCCTCCAGGTCATTTTGACCATTGCCTAGCTTTATAAGCACGGTAGGCTGGGAGGAGAGCGTAGGTAGATGCATCGCAAGTCTTTGTCCCTAGAAACAAACTCTCGCACAAGCCACAACTGTGTAGGGCAGGGGTGAATCTCCTTGTCTCCGGCGGTCTAACTGACGTGTGTAGCGGGTGCAGGACGTAGGCCATGCAAAAGGGGAAGGTCATTTTACGTGCTTGGCTGTCCTCGACGTGTTCAGTCCCTAGCTGGCACTCAGCTCCCCCATCTGTGGTTCAGCAAAGCCGTGCTGTGCACAGCGGCCACACCCCGGCGGCTGCTTCGAAACAGATGCGTGTAGTCGGTACATTTGCGTCTGCCTTCTTGCTTGGTTAGTAGCAAGTATGCTAACTATGCCAAATATGTTACGCGCGCGCGCGGACAGAGACTACATGCCTGGGCAGTCACGGCTTTCCCCCGTCAACTTCCCACCCGAAACTATAAGAGTCCTGAAATCCTACAAGTATTCAAGACCAGATCGGGGATTTTTCTCACAACCAAGTTCGTGTTCCATAATGGAACCCGCGAGCCACCTCGAATTTCATGGAAACCTTACTTAGCACAGGTCTCCTTATGCCCCCAAAGAGGATTGGAACGGAAAATGGGAACATAAACGCTAATAAGCCTGCCGTCTGAAAGCTGACCGTTGCGCGTGTACGCTGACATTCCAACATCACAGACAGGAATTCTGGGCTTTGCATATGAATGATACTTTCCTCGTCATGAAGCGGAACAAGGCGATGTTATTCAGGGGACTTCTCGAAGCGGTCTTTCCGCATATGCAATTTACAATGGAGGAAGAAGAAAACAGCGAATTAACTTTCTTTTTGTACTAGTCTGCCGCAAATTTTGTGGTTGTCTGAAGAGCAAACTGTTCAGGAGTGCGACGCATACGACTCAAATACTCAACTTCAACAGTGACCGCCCAATCAGCCACAAACACATTTGGGTACGAGTGTTGAGAGGCACTGCAATGCACCGTAAGACTAAGTTGCCGAATTACAATATCCTTGACTGGTACTCAGAAAAACGTTGCGACTGGAGAAGAGGGGCCGAACTGCACCAACCTCAAAGCCTTAGAACATCAAGTTACTACTCGAGAATAGCCAGAAAGCTACCGACATAACCCACATCTACAGGGCATATTTTTTGGTTTATACAGGAGGCAGCGACTATGTGATTCAGAATAGTTTTGTGGAGATTACCGCTATATTCCTCTTAAGTGGCACACCTAAAGTTGTTCGTTAAGACCAAAACATTTTTAAATGTCAGAGGCCTTATATAAAGGGCACTGTCAAAAAAATTTCCCTCTCCCATACACCTATTATTAACCTGTAGGCGCGGGTTGATCGAAAATTTACTGCGTCTAACTGACGGATGAGTAATACATGTAAGCCAGTACTGGCTCTTCAAGGTTTGTTTTGCCGATGTCGGTAAAACATCCCAGAAACTGCTTGTTTATCGCTTCACCAGACAAAATGGAAGGCTATCCAATGCATATGACAGGTTTAAAAACAAAGAAGATAAAAATGCGGGAAATAACTATTTGCCAAGTAAAGTCTCTAAGTAAGCTACATCGAATGCAGGCACGGATCATAAAGTTTAGAAGTTGTGTGCTTAGTGTGTCGAGGATATTTCGACAGAGCCAAGTGCGCACCACGATACCGTGGGAGGCAACCACGGAAACTGAAATCTCATTTAGAGCACCTGACGCACATCACCACTGTCTACCAATTACTGTCGAACACTACGTACCACACACGATTGGTTAAAACCCGCGTTGTCGGGGGAGGGGGGGGGGAGAGAATACATCTGCAGAAGAGGTGCTACGGGGGATTGAACGGCCTCCAAAAGAGTTCTCTTTCGACAATGAGCGCATAATTCAAAGGTGTTGGGCGAAACCTTAAGCACAGAGGTCCAAACGCGAAAGTGCTTTCGCGTGCAGTAAAAGATATAGATAAAAATATTTGAAAGAATGATTAACCCAGCCACCACACAACCTTTCTCATAGGTGCCTGGCTTCCCATTTGTACACAAGTGTGAGTTTTAATCCTCACATACGCCTTCTTCTAGGCAGTAT